>JAVIWB010001524.1:0-224299 GCA_031893035.1 Dermolepida albohirtum | reverse complement strand
TGTACCTATGTATATTCTCGCTCTGTCCTATTGCAAAGGCATCAAGGGTATTGTAAACGTGTTCCGTTAATGGATAGAGCCGCTCCGGCTCGAAATTAACAACAAAAAAAACAAGCTAAAAGTAAAACAAAACAATACTAGTTGTTTACATGTTATCATCACATACGAGACAAACTTATTAAAATATGGAGATGAATTAAGTCCAATATTGTGACATGTTTATTACGTTTCACTCCACAATTTTGTATAGACACGTTATTTTTTCTTGAACAAGCAAAAGACTAAAATTATAGATCAATTTTCACAGAATTTGAAGCAGGTAACTTCAATCGAGGTGTTTAGAACTTCTTTTTAATTTTCTTTCGTAAGTCCCCTATCTAGCGTTTTAGTATCTTCAACGACATTTATATTTATTCTTTATATCACGTATGTGATCGGATATAAACCAGGCGGGTAATTAAACCTAACACTACTTTTTAATGGTACATATTAAGTGGTTAAAACAATATCATTACTTAATAGATTGTGATTTTGATGGAGCCTGTGGTTGATTAACTTGACACTAAGGTTGATATATAACCCCTTTCCACATTAATTTTCGTAATTCTGTATTCATATTTCGACAACTATGTTGTCATCATCAGCTGCTAAATTAAGTAGTGTTGCACCTGGAGAACTACGGTAATAAATACCCGTACGAAACAATTAATCCCGCACGCGATCCGTACCGCTGAAAGCCAAGACGCACACTGTATATTCGTTTCACATAATTTTTAAAAATTGCGTTCTAATCCTAAATTAAGATAAAAAAGGAAGAAATACGGGAAGGAACGAAACATACCTACATTGATTTATTGCACCAACCCCTGTCCGTCTTTAAGAGACTAAACAAAGATGAGTTACAATTAGGACCAATGTCGCTATTCAACACATGGCCTTTATTCTTTAAAATGTGCATGCTTTCATACGTGTCTAATTCACGATAATTCCACACGTTCTTTATCAAATGCTAACAATCCGCGTTAACACTATGATTACTTTCTAACACATGTTTTGCTATACCTGATTTTTCTGGTCGGTTGAATTTTTGTGCGCAATATGTTCTTTATACCGGATTTTTCGATCGTTTTGTTTGGCCGTTGTATTTTTTACTACAATCTATTCAATGCTATATATTCCCGATTTCTTGTTATCTTCGACTTTGTCTTTTGCGTTTCCTAATAGGGATTTTATGGAGTTAGTGGACCGAAAAGTGACTTGAAAACAGCGCTCTTTAAAAACACCATTTAAATTTTTCGTCAGACGATTGTAAGGTAAACATATGAAGCAGTTCATATGTTTACCTTACCGTCCCGATTGCTCTGAGGTGATAGACATGTGGTATCACGGATTGTTTTTATAATATACAGAATTACGAAAATTAATGTGGAAAGGGGTTATATATCAACCTTAGTTATCACTTAATAGATTAGTCATTTTCTTAATTTCCATTTACAAAATTAGAAATTGATGGTATATATAATACAAAATTTTCCTATATTTGACTCAAAAATTGTTCTTAGAACAATTAAAATAAAGACAAGAAAAAATAAGATTGAAACAGCTTTTTAACATAATCGAAGGAACGGAAATTTTAATGAAAATACAAAAGCGTTAATTAAAAGTTATTGCCTTCGTCAGATATTAAAAATGCGAATAAAATTAGATTTTGAAGGTATTAATAATTAAATGAAATCAAAAGTTAAGAAAGACGACAAATAACAATTATTATTAGAATGTACAAAGAATGAAAATCTTATTTTAAAATTAGCAAAATTGTAAAAAAAAAACTATACAATAAATAATTAGAAAATTGAAACTACAAATTTCATCATAAATTCGTTAAGAAATTATCGGTTTTTAAGAATAAGATATTTTCAAGTAAATAGTTAGTGCTAATAATGTGAGAAGTTTTAGAAAAGTAAGTTAGATTGCTCAAAAAGAGTCGATAAAAACGCTTGAAACTGCAACCAAATATAAGTTTTTCTAAAACTCTAGTATGTAATAATTTTTACGGGTTAGATGACTGTAAATACAATATTTTTGAATCGAATAGAACGTGTTTAATTTGTAGATGAAGCAGGGCAGTAAACAAACAAAATTTTGGAAAGACTGCCAAACTGAACCGCCTTAGTGATAGTATGAGGTATGCTCACGAGTGGAATGGAAAATTTGGCTGTAATTGTGGTAATTATAGACAGAAATCTTTATTTAATCATTGGAGAAGTATATACAATAAGCATAGTGGTTAATGACAATAATAACTATAATACATCAAGAGTTTTTGAAACTCAACCTCAATCGCCAGATCAATTTGAATCGAATACAACGCGGTTAGTTTGTATAAGAACCAGAGAACTAAAGAAACAAAATTTTGAAACAACTGTCAAACTGAACTGGCTTAGTGATGGTATGGGGTATGTTAACGAGTGTAATGGAAAATGTGGCTGTAATCGTAGAATTTATAAACAGAAATCTTAATTTAATCATTCCAGAAATAAATATAATAAGCACAGTGATTAATAACAATAATAACTATAATAGATCGAAAGTTCTTAAAGCTCAACCTCCCCAATCGCCAAGTATTAACAAATTGAAAAATATATGATGTGAACTGAAAGTATGAATGAGAAACTACGAAATTCATAATAAGAAAAACCTGGAAAAGCGATTGAAAGAAGCACAGCTATCGAGGAAAGTGTGTCAAGATAATTATTCAAATGGTACTGAGGCGTATGAAAGCTACTACAATAAAAAGCTGGCCCACAAAATACTAATTAAAGTTATGGTATATTATTTTTTTTTTATTTTGTACGCTCGCAAATTGTTTCATTACATATGTTTATTTGATACGCCTTTTTTATGATATTTAAAAAAAAACTAAAAAAAAGATTTATTTTAATTAATTAGAAGTAAGTTCATAATATACATGTACATAATTGGACGCCTTAAAGTTGTACTTCAAAAATATTAAAACCTTAATATAGTATTTTCAAATTTAAGTAGGAAATTACTATAATGACCCTTGTCTATATTTAAATTTACCACCACTAACTTCAGTTGATAACATAGAGTAATTTTCTCTTAATCTCTGGGGTTACTATTTTTTAATACTAAATGGATTTTATAGATTTCACTTAATATAACTTAGTTAGTATTGCTATCTGATATTGATACTTTCTTAAAGATTTTTAAATAATGGTTCTATTGGTGAATGAAGAGAAAGAAATATAAGTATTAAATATTTTAAAATCTCAGGAATAGTTTTAAAATGCATAATTTAATAATATGTAATCAAACATTTTTGACTACAAAAAGTTAGTTAGTTAAAATTTTAAATTAAACTATTCAAGAACGAATAACAGAATACATAAGCATATATAAACATATAATAACGTTAACGGATGGATTAAAATTAAGCAACATTCTATGTAAGAAAAATAAATGATGAATAATAACTGTGGAGAGCAAATTGAATTTATGTATAAGAAAATATTAGTATTATAACTGATAATGTCTGCATCTGAATATTTCTCGTATACACAGTCAGTCGCAGAGAAAACCGAATAAAAACAAAAGCTTTAGTATTTTGGTAAAATTCAATTATTTTATTCAAAGTAGTCGCCTTGGGCTTCAGTACAACGTTTTGCACGATCAATTAACATGTCGAATGAATTTTTAAGTTCATCTTTGAAGATGTCCTTCAAGATCTCTGTCGACGCCTTTTTAATGGCTTCTGCATCGGCACAGCGCTGTCCATTCATCGGAAAATGTAGTTTGGAGAATAGATAGAAATCACAGGATCCAAATCCGGAGAATACGGTGAATGGTCGATGGCTAAAATGTCATTTGTAATTAGAAAATCAGTAATAAGCGTCGAGCGATGAGATGGTGCATTATCAAGTAACAAACGCCAGCTATCATTTTCACGATATTGAGGGCACACCCGACGAATACGCACCAAAAGGCGCTTCATAACACCAAGATACTATACAGCATTGACTGTTTGACTAGTTGGTACAAACTTTTTGTGCACTATGCCTTTCGAATCATAAAAACAAATCAACATTGTCTTTACTTTTGACTTCTCCAAACGGTTTTTTTTCGGTCTTTCTTCGCTTGGATGTTTCCATTCAGAACTTTGACGCTTAGTCTCTGGATCATATTGAACAAATCACGTCTCATCGCCAGTTACAATAAAATACCGGAAGTTTTCGTCCTTTTTTGAGTCTTTAATCAAGTCTGTACAATGTTGAATTCAGTTAGCTTGTGTGGTACAAACCTAGCACAAATCTTTCTCAGTCCCAAATGCTGTATAAAAATACGATGAATTGAATCTTTGGAAATATTTAATTCCATTCCCACATATCCCAATGAGGATTTCGGCTCATTTCTGATAAATTCACGCACAAGTTCGATGTTAATTTCCGTAACCACAGATTGCACAATGATATTCGTCATCATTTATGTCCGTACAACCATCTTTAAGTCGTTTATACTACTCATACACATTCCTACGTGATAAACACGCATCACCATACACTTGTTTCATTAAATTAAACGTTTCAATAAACGATTTACCCAGTTTAAAACAGAACTCGATTTTTGCCTTTATTCTAAATTCATTTCTCGACCAATACCAAATACACACTGCTACTTTATGCTCAATTTCTCTGCTTCTATAAATGCAAATATCATGATATTTTGACATAACATTGGTAAACGATCTACTTTATCGATGCATATTTTCGTTGATAGATAGCGTTTCTGAGAATTACTGTTTTAAAAAAGTTCGGTTTTCTTTGCGACAGACTGTGTAACGTAATATTTTAATAAAACCGAAATAGTGGCATTTACAATACTCTTAACATTATCTTCCTACGACTTTATACTTATATATGTATATGTATCATAAACAATATTGTATAAAAACATCATTAAACTTAATAACTAATAAGAACAGATGAAAGCATAAAAAAGAAAAATATCGGTGATGTCATTGCCCTCTTAATCAAAATTATTTATAGTATGTAAACAACGTTATGCCAAAATAACAGTCAAATCTATAAAAGCCCACGTAACAACATCTATTGAATTACTTCAGCCAGCGATGAATCATGAAAATATATTACGAATGCTTTTATTTATAAACGCTAACATAGAAAAGATGTAATTACACAAAGCACCAGCAATTATTAACGCCTCGTCTAGAGAATCGTCCGCCACTTAAAAGAAGGACGATCATATACTCGAGATTATTAATTTCTGCAATAGTAGACGCTATAGGCGCCAGAGCTCATCAATATTCTGCATTTATTAAATGAGAACAAAAAAAAAACATCTTTCTGTCGTTTGCCAATAAATAGACTGATCAATAGAGTGGAAAAGAAGTTTTGCGTTTTAAGTAATGGGTGCTTTTTCAGATCGATAACTTGCAAAATCTAGCATATTGTCGAAGAAGTTGAGTCCAAGAAGAGATAACGTAATTGCATTGGGAGGTTCGGTTTCTCCTTTTTTCGCTTAGATATTTCGGCCGACTGAGGAAATAAAATGAACAGGATAAATTTATTGTTTTGTTTATCGGAAATATAACGGAGGGTATATGTACATATGGAACTTAGCGAATACGTTTTGGTATTGATTTGATTTAATCACGAAATTTAATTTAAGATGAAAGATTTTTTTTAATTTAAAATTCAATGTTCATAGGTTCTTTTTATATATTATTTTAGAATAGCTACTAAACGACATTAATATTTATAGGGAGAAACCAACGAAAAGAAATATTTATGATCACGGATTCATATTTTTAGAAAATAATTACATTTAATCTATTCATCTATTCATACTGAATTTTACACCATTGTCACTTTATAAACTACTACTAACATAATTTAAATTTAAATATTTATTGCAGGATTTTTGACTTTAATATATTATTCATGTGGATTGTATACACTAAAGCTCAAAATCGCGTATTTAATTCGCATGTATGTACAAATATAAGACATCTTCCCCATTGTAACGAAACCAGTCATTGTTATCAATTCAGTCGTCAAGGTTTTCGTAATGTACACCTGTGTATACACAAAGGGTACTATTACCTCCTAGCTTTGTATGTATATGTGTTAAGGGGTTAAATGGCCCCTTAATTAATCTAAATAAATAATAAAGATAATATTATTTAACAGTAAATATTCTATTTACAGTGGTGGTTAGTAAATTTATTAGGAGTGCGTGTCCGACTAGCTGAAGCGATGTAATAAATGCAAATAAGAAAATAAGTGGCTGGAGTTAGTAATTAGTAAATATTTACGATGAGCATCAAAAGTCCAGAACGTGTGCCAAGCTGAAAGAAAGATTATTAGTGGAAATGAAACAACAGGATTGTCCTTAAAATTTTATTCGCTAATTTAAATTAATTCTCTAAACTTGAGTAAATTTTGAATAAAGATAATTAATAAGAACGAGAGCAACAAGTAAAACAAAGTATTCGTAATCGCAATGCTGTAATAAAAGTAATTCGAGTGATATAAAAGGATACAGAGTGATACAATCTGGGGAATAAAATATTAAACGGATTAAATTAAAATATATATCGAACAATACGTGAGCTACTTGCGTGTGTATGTATACATCCTGGGCCTGGATACTATGTTATTCTGCAGTAGCAAAATAAACACGTGGGCACTGCATTTGCGGGTAAAACTTAACTGCACAAGCTTGCGGAAATAATGTACGTAGCCTTGTTCATGGCTGGAGTAGAAGTCTCTGTTTTTTTTTACAAACTGGAGTTTTTAAGAGAAGAAGCGGTAAGCTGAAGGATAGGATGCCGGTGATGTTTGAACTAACCATTGAGACGAGAGAATAAGCACGCTAGAAATTAGGCGCGCTAAGAAATTATCATAAATTAACAGTGCGATATCAATTTCAATATAAGTAGCAAGCTAGTAGATATTTAGACAGAATAATAGATGTGTATTCTGCGTGAACAAAAGAAGAATTAATATTTGAATCTCTAATTGCATTTAAAAGTCAATAAAATAGAATTAATATTGAATTTGTGTCAATGGAAAATTACTAAGACTATTCCAAGAAAAGGTTCGAAAAGTTCTAGGTACTTGCTCCCTAGAAAACGACGACGGTTTGTTTTATTATAGCCTGACCGTACGTGACCAAAACAGAAGATTCCGCATCTGGAATGTCTAATAAATAATAATTTATGAATTCAAAATCGAATTACATATATTTAAATTAAATAAATTAATTTAGAAACATAATATAAAAAATTATTATATATGCGAAGCGTAACAGTGCATAATGTTTCAAAGTGAATAAAAACAGCGAAATATTATCAAACTAGTTACAAAACATTAAAGGAAAAATTGTATTAGTTCAGTATATATTATTTTAGTTTTAATTTTGAAATTAGCAAAAATAAACTTAATGTGAACATAGTTTTCTTTAGCTAAGTTCTAAACTAGTTCTAGTGTTGGGTTAAGTGAAGGCAGTATAAAACTCAATAGATTAGGTAAATTTGACGCCAGCAATACTGAACGTTGTCGTCCGATAAAAGTTCAGCTGTCCTCGGAGTCTGCTGTTCGTACCGTCCTGAATAATACTAGAAAATTAAAGGCTGTTAATCAGTGGAATAATATTACTATCTCTCGAGATCGAACTGAAATGCAAAGGGAGGTGTATAGGGGGGTTCGTGGGGAGCTGGAGGAGCGTATAGCAAATGGTGAAACTAATTTAAAAATAAAATATAAAAATGGTATACCTCAAGTTGTCAAACCTTTAAACTAAATGTGCCCAACAGCTTGTCTGACATAAAAATATACTATCAGAATGTACTTGGTTTGCGCTCTAAAACCCAAACGTTTTATACCAACATATGTGAACTGTTTTATGACATAGTTTTGATATCTGAAACTTGGTTAAATGCGAGTTTTAATAGTGCTGAACTGTTTCCTTCATGTTATAATATAGTACGGTCTGACAGACGTTTTTCTCTGTTGGGTCGATCCACTGGTGGTGGTGTACTAGTTACTTTGATAGATAGAATAATATATGAAATATTAGATAGCGCTTTCCTTGACATACTTGCGCCTCCAATTGACCTACTTGTTTGTAAATGCCAACTGAACACTTTTACTTTCTGTATTGCTGTAGTATATATTCCTCCGGATACTGCGATCATATTTTCGAAAAATTTTTCGAAGCTCTTGAAATATTTTTTCTCAATAAACTTGTCTTATTTGTTGGTGATTTTAATTTACCATTTTTTATATCTGATCGAACATCTTCCTGCTCTAGAGCTTCTACGCTGCGAAGTTTTTGCAGTGCCTTGAATTTCAAGCAGTATAACACTATTGCTAATTTGGATGATCGTTTTCTGGATTTGATTTTCTCTAACCTGGATAGTATGTGGATAGTCTGCTGTGCTGGGTTTTATTATGAGAGCGTCCAAACATTTTAATTGTACAATGTTAATCAAGACTTTGTACTTCGCTTTAGTGGTACCTAAGCTGGAGTATGCATCGGTGGTCTGGTATCCATACTACAACATCCAGAAGTATTTTGTGGAACGTATACAGGGGCGCTTTTTGCGATTCCTAAGTTTCAAATCTAGTGGTATGTATCCGGATTGGGGTATGGAATACTCAGCGCTGTTGCAGCAACATGATGTACTAACTTTATCGCATCGTAGATCTGTCCATAGTGCCCGATTTCTCTTCAAACTAATCAATAATGAGATTGATTGTTCTGATCTACTAGCCAGTGTGAGTTTTTGTGTTCCTCGTGCGTCGTCCCGCTGTGTGCCTACCTTCACTTATGGTACCCCAAGAACCGTGACATTTTCAATGGATCTGTTATGTAACTTATATGTATAAGTATATCTATGTACCTTTTTTCTTTTTTTTATTATTCTTATTTTGTATGATAGTTTATGTACGTAATCTATTTTGTCCTGTAACTGGGTTCTACCTGTTGGGCAATAAACGTTATTATTATTATTATTATTATTATTATTATTATTATTATTATTATTATTATTATTATAGATCAAAAACAGAAAGATATGATGTGCTTCTTACGTATATATTTTTTTCTTTAAAATTATTGACTCCGACGTTTCACCAGAACGTGTCGGCGAGAACATACCCATCTTCTTCGGTTGAATTTTATTTAGCTTTCTATACACAGCAATAACTGATATCTGATACTAAGTTATTAGGCTAATTAGAATTATAAGGTATGTAATCGTCTCCTACTTTTCTGTGTTTTCCCACTTAACTTCAGTCAATTATCTGTCCCTGTTTTGAGAGAGGGACAATTACAACATTTCATTACTGTCCTCATACATCTTCCGTATCTCACTTTCTTTCTTTTTTCACCATCATACTCATTCTATTGTTTTAATCAACCGTTTTCTTCAATTGATCCAACCACGGTTATCTATGAGATTTTATTAGATCATTTACTTTCTTTCCATAGAGAGCTGGTACATTTCTTCGCTTTGTTCGTTTCCGCCTATACATCGTTTTTTCCCTGCAAGAATTCTATATCTTTCTCTTCCATGTCTCTAAATGTTATTGTGGCTTTTAACAGATTATCTTGAAGATCATAAATTTCGAATGATAAAGTCATTATTATAGCGACTCTAACAAAGTCATCTTTGCTTCTGACAATTACGATTAGAGACTTGGATTTATATCTCTTGTTTTGCCTCAGTACTTTCTAAAATGCTAGTGAAAAATGTTGTCGACGATGGTTACCTTATCCTAGTCTCCTCTTTACCCTAAACTCTTCTAATAGGTTTCTTGGTTGCACATAAGGTATTTTGATGATGTGCTGATGCATCTAACTTATATTTACGTAAGCATCAAATTTAATTCCGCCATTTAATATGGTGGATCAATGGTGGTGATCAATGCATTTTAAATCAATTGCATGATGCAATGATCCCATTTATACAAGAAGCAGGTACTTTTTCTTCAGAGTATTTCATGTGTTCGCACTTCGACTGTTTTAGTGGTGAAAATTTATGAACTACGTTTTGCATTTACAATACTTTCTTCCAAACTGAAAACTTGAGTCGATAAGAATCTAGTTACTGAAACTAGAGCATATTTCGAACAGTTTGATAAATATTTTAAAATTTTTGCAAGTTACAAGAAGAATACGTTGGAAAATAAAAAATCTTACTAATAAACTTGTGTTTTCATATCTAGAATCATTGGATCAGTGGTCCTCTCCCCTCTCGTATATAAAGAATGTTCTAACTTTATATGCTGCCAGGTGCACTATATAGATACATAGTATTTTTTCATTAATATCAACACCATTGTGTACAATAATTAAGACATTCGTCATAAAAACTTTACCTTTGGTTACCTAAATTGTCATAGAACGAATTCTATTGTTATATATTCCTTACTCATTGAAACCATATTTTATTTTTACATGCTTTAGTGTTTTATTACTTTCACAATAAATAAAATTATTTCTTCAAGTATTTAGACACTTTTTTACTACTATCATATTTATTTTAGAATCCTTTAGCTTAAATAAATTATTATTACTTCTTTTAAGTAAATAAGATGAAAAAGAAAACTACAAAGTATGAAGCTGAAACGAAAAATGGTTGTCTGTAATTGATTTCATTGATTTCAAAAGATTTACGAAAAAAATGTAAATTTTATATTCTTTAGAAACAGAAAATATTAAGGTGATCCCAAGAACACTTATTATCAACGTTTTATAAATCTTCTTATATGTACTTGGTTGCCTCTAGTTTATTGAACCAATCCTTTTCTGGTTATTTATGAAGGTGACTATCACCTAAAATATTTTTCAGCTTGTAGAAGAGATGAACCACCAAACACTAAGTGTGGGTTATCAAGCGTATGTTTAAAAGCTTCCCATCCCAACTGTTGTGTTAATAGAACTGAACGTGAATGAGCGTTATCGTAAACGAACATAACTTCGTAACACAATAACCAACGCTTGTTCTAAATAGTGCAGCGAAGCCGATTAAGAGTCCGGCACTAGACTTCTACACAGATCGTTTCTCCTTTTGACATTAAATTGATCATAGAGATACATTTTCGATTAGAAGAAACTGAAGCCATCTCTTTTCATGTAATCGAAGTTTATATGCATTTTTTAGGTTTTGTTTGGAATCAGAAGTTATCCAATTACATTAACCACCACTTTGCCCCTCATATTTTATACGCAACCCATATATCGGCACCAGTAACAATATGATCTAAAAGTTTCCCCTTGACCGTTCACTTTAAACAAGAAAATCGAATCCAGTTCTCATCGCCGTTTCTTCTATTCATCTGGCAAAATTCAGGGCACTCATCTGGTACACATCTCAGTTCATTTGACAATTTTATGAAGTAAAAATCTTGAAATTTCAGAAAAGAAAATAAATGTAAATTATCAAACGAAAAGCATCTATACATCTTGAATTTTTTCAAATTTTTGTGTTTAATTGTTCGGTCACAGCAGACAGTCCACCTTATCATTCTTCATGGTGCTCGATCGTTTACCAGTAAATATGATACACTATTTTCGAACCGAAGCTTCACAACGCTATCACACTCGTTTGTAATTTGTCTATTAATTTCGATAGAACGAGTTTTTTCACATTTAAAAATGCACTGCGCTATTGATTTTATCACACATTAAAAAACACACAGACTACTAGTACATTTCCACAACAACTCAGTGTTTAGCTTAACTAGAGTATTTGAACAAGGAGATTATTTACTTGACGGCCGCGACACTGGTGCAGAGTCATAATGGGTTTTGAAACGTTCTTCATTTTTTAGATGGCCCTCATAGTACAACATTGCAAGCGTTTATAATTCTAGATAATTTACGAGGATAGTTTGACAAGTAGTGAGAATAACACATAGGTGGCGCTCTAATTGGTAAAACAAATGCACTGTAATTTAGGTTGCCTATTTATATGTTTACATTCCGATATTTAGAAAAAGAAGCAACACGTCGTTTTGTTAAAATGGAAGAAGCAGAGTATCGTGCGGTGATTAAATACTTCGTAATTAAGGGTATGTAAGCTACCGAAATAAAAGATGAGTTACGGGCAACATTAGGTGAATCTGCTCCATTTTCCGCCACAATAAGTAGATGGATAAATGAATTTAAACGTGGTAGAAGAAGCTGTGTTGATGAAGCGCGCCCTGGAGCACCCAAAATCGTGACTTCTAAGGAAATGATTATAAGAATCCATAATATTATTACGCAAGATCGACGACTCAAAGTGAGAGATAGCAGACATGGTAAACATTTCAACAGAACGCGTACAACACATTTTAACGAAAGAATTGGGCTTTTCCAAGCTTTCGTCAAGATGGGTGCCGCCATTGCTTACGACTGATCAAAAGTCCACTCATATGCGCATTTCCAATGAGTGTTTGGACCATTATAAGCGGAATCCGGTTGATTTTTGTAGGCGGTTTGTTACTTGCGAAGAAACTTGGATACACTACAGTACACCTGAAACTAAACAACAGTCGAAACAATGGTTTGAACGTGGTTCTGCACCTCCAAAGAAAGCGGAAACCACTTTATCGGCAAACAAGGTGATGGCATTAATTTTTTGGGATTCGAAGGGCATTTTGCTCATTGATTACCTTCAGAAAGGTGCCACAATAAACGGACAATATTATGCAGAACTTCTACAAAAATTAAATGTTGAGATTCGTGCTAAACGGCCAGGAATGGCAAAAAAAGATTCTGTTTCACCAAGACAACGCTCCCTCGCATACCAGCACAGTTGCGATATCCAAAATCCACACGTTGCATTTCCAATTAGTACCACATGCACTTTATTCGCCTGATCTAGCCCTTTCCGACTTCCACCTTTTTCCAAACTTGAAAACGGCACTAGGTGGAAAGAAATTTTTGTCTAACGGCGAGCTTATCCTCTTCGTAAATGAGTATTTTGCAAGCCTTCCGGAATCGCATTTTAGAGATGGCACAAGGGCATTGGAACACCGTTGGAATAAATGTATTGCTCTTTTAGGAGAAAATATTAAAAAATAAAAATTATTTTGTATTTAAAAAATTCGTTTTTCTTTTCCATTCTCACTACTTGTCAAACTACCCTCGTATATTGTTCTAAGAACATATCAAAGTGCTTTAAATTTTGTGAATACAGAATATTTTACATTTTTACATGTTAAGCACTAAAAATTTTATTTGCGATATGATATAGAAAAGAGAGTATTCGAAACACATTCGACTGCCAAAATATTCATCATGAATTGTGTGTTCACAACTCTTCCGTCTAATTTACTGCATCTAGTGTCATTAAAGTTTACTATTATGCTGATATTAAATTCTATTTGTCTTTATTAAATTGTTTTATAAAAAAGTAGCTTGAAAAGGGTAACAAGGCTTTTGACATTTGATGAAACCCCCACTAGTACAGAAAATTTACATCCACCTTAATATCTTGGTATTTGTCACCGCGCGTTTAAAATAAATATGAACGACCTCCGCCTGTCGTCGTGTCCTTTTGCACTATGTAACATATTCTGTTCGGTCTTGTATGTACTTTACACGACTTCTAGTAAATCTCTCGACATTAAAACTGACCGAGCATCCCTCCTACTGGATATTCAAACATAGTGCTCTGTTTCGGAACCGTCTCGCACACCATAGGAATCTAGAAGATTAACGTACCCGTGTCAAACAGTGGGTGCAGCTGTCATTGTACAAGAAGGATCAGGGTTTCGACTAGGATGTACCTACAGAGTAACGGATTGAATACTTGACAGTTGTTACCTTTAAACTTGTAGCGGAAAGAAGCTTTCGTTATCCTTCTGCTCCAAACTCTTGGAATTTAAGCTTAAGCGTTGCTCGTATTTTTTTCCGTTTTTATTATAACGTAAATTAAAAGACCTTTTAGAAAACTGAATTGCATTTTGTAGATTTATTTTGATTATACATTTAATGTTGTGTTCGCTTTTTATGTACACTCTACTGTAAATTACATAAATAGTCTAGAAACAATCAATTGTATAAAAATTATTTTACCATTTACAGAATAAATTTTTACACTTCAAGATGGTTCATTATAATTTCCTAAAAAACATTTTAACAATCTACTTGAGTATTTGATCAACTTCATATTGATTTTGATAATAGCTAATAGAAGCTGCATACGAGGATGATTTCGCAAGAAGTAGAATTCAAAATGATACAAACGAGTTAGAAAGAAGAAAAAGTTTGAGTTTGGAGAGAAAACAGAAGTCACTTGGAACTAAAATAGATGAATAAGATGTATAAAACACAACTAGAATCTCAACTTTTCGTGTAAGAAGATACATTATCGTGAGGAAAGAAAACTTCTTTATGAACTATTCAAAGTCTATTTCAGAAATGTTTTCTTCAATTTATTTACTAAAGCTTAGCAAAAGGATTTAGCTATCCATTAGAGTTTAGACCGTTTATCATGGAAGAAAAGAGAGACCTAAGAAAATGGTAACAAACTAAAGATTAAACAGAAAAAATAACGTTCACAACAAATCCCAAAAGCTGAAGAGAGAGATATAAAGATCTTAGAGAAGCTTCGGCAAATTTTTATTTACAGAATCTCACTGTTGGAAAAAATAGGCTATCCGCTGTGGAAAGCCACAAATGGAATCATAAGATCTGTAAAACAAAACTCCGCCCGTAAGAAAGGAAGAAGGCACATGGCAACAAACAGAAGGCCCAGGCTTTTGCGAACTACCTAACAGAGATATTTAAGCCAAAAGAAATACAAACAGAATCCCATCGAAAATTTTCTCAGGCGATATAAAAATGACTACTTCTAAAAAGGTAGCTAATGAAATTAGAATCAACTTGTGTCACAAAAAGGCATCTAGATTCAGCCTGATTACAGGTAAAATTCTAAAAGGATTACCAAAGAAGGGTATTGTTATGTTGGCGTTCCAATTTAACGCTATCTTAAGTTTAAAAGACGTTCCTGCTGGAAGATGGCAGACATCATTATGCTACCGAAACCAGACAAACCACCCCATCAAGTAATATCATATAGCCCTATATCTTTCCTTCCAGCAATTACAAAATTATGCAAAGAGTTACGTCTCAAGAGATGAAAATCACTCAGAGAAAGGGTAAAGACAATTTGATTTCACGCAAAATTACTCCATATAACATCAAGTGCATTGAATAACGGATATTATTGAAAAATCTCTTGAAGAAGAACAAAGTTTTATTTCTTGACGTAGCACAGACGTTTAATAAAGCTTGCATGGGGCCCTGATCTTCAAACTGAACAAAATGCTGCCAGCAATATGTATAACTTTTGACATCATGCATTTATAATAAACTATAAAATTAAACAAGAAGATAATTACCAAGTACTCAAAGATATAAATGCAGGAATACCTCAGCGAAGCGTATTGGGATCTGTTATATACTTGTTATAAATAAGCGGTAAGCTAGAAATAGAAGATATCATGCTGACGACACGGCCTTACTTGCATAAGAACATGGCAATATGAACTAATAAACTACAAAAATCAAGTAATAAAATACACAGATGGTCTACCCATTGGAAAATTAAACTGAATAAGCTTAAATCCATTCACCTAAACCATACAAATAAAAAGTTAACTAATGCACCTACACTTAATATTAACGGTATGGTAGCAATATATGATAAAACCAAGTATCAATATTATGGATGTCCCCTGATCGATGCATAATAAAGACATCCGTCCAGGTCTTAACACCACAATGTAGCCGAAGAAATCAAGAATTACTCTGATACTCAAAGTGCATTCAAAGAAAGTTTAGTACAAACTATGAATAAAGACTTAATTAAGTTGAACGAGTTTTTCAAGAATCGGAGACTATACCCTAACACTAATAAAAGAGAAATATGCACCTTCCATATAACAAATCAACCATCAAGAGATACAAATGTATTATTTATTAATAAAATATTGCTCATTACAAAAAATATTGTACAAACTATTGGGTTGACAACTAAGTACTTTCGGTTTTGTAGTATAAAATAAAACACTTTTTTTTAAACAAAGAATAGTTTTCAATTATATATTTTCCATTTTGCTCAATGACCTTTTGCCATCTTTCTTTCAGCTGCTTTCCGCGCTCATAAAATTTCTGGTCCTTATCAGCAAAAAACTGAACCAGGTGCGAGTGAAGGTCATCGTCATTTGTGAAAGTTTTACCATTCAAAGAATTCTGCAAACTTCGAAATAAATGGTAATCAGATGGCCCTAGATCAGGGCTGTATGGGGGATGTGATATGACTTCCCATCCAAGCTCCAATAGTTTCCCACGAGTTGCCAAAGATGTGTGAGGCCTTGCATTATCTTGGTGGAAAACTACACCTTTCCGATTTGACAATTCTGGCCGTTTTTCTTTGATTGCTCCATCCAGTTTTACTAATTGTTGACAGTAAACATCAGCATTGATCGTTTAGTTCCTTGGAAGCAGCTCAAAAAACACAACACCTTTGTAATCCCACCAAACTGACAGCATGATCTTTTTTGGATGCAATTCAGCTTTCGATGTGGTTTGAGCTGGTTTATCGTGTTTGCTCCATGATCGTTTTCGAATTATGTTACTGTACAGGACCCATTTTTCATCAGCAGTGATGATTCTTTTTAAGAAAGGGTCGGTTTCATTTCGTCTAAGGTGCATATCGCAAAAGTTGATTCTTTGTGTTAAATGAATTTCTTTCAATTCGTGAGGTACCCAAATATCAAGCTTCTTAACTAGCCCAAGACATTTTAAATGTTTTTCAATTGTTGTGTGCGATACATGTAGCCTCTCCGCAACCTCTCGAACAGTTATATGACGATCCTCTTCAATTATGACTTTGATTTGGTCATCATCAACTTCAGTAGGCCGACCAGAACGTTGCTTATCTTTGAGGGAAAAATCTCCAGAACGGAATTTTTTATACCAATTCTGACACGTGCACTTTGTTAAGCAATTAGTACCATAAACTTCACATATCTCTTTGTGAGCCGCAGCAGCTTTCTTTCCTTTACGGAAATAAAATAGTAAAATATGTCGAAAATGTTCGTTTCTGCACTCCATTTAAAATTAACCCACAACTAACAGCTTTAATAAAAATCACGCACTACTTGCTTCTGAAGTTAGGTCAATGTGACTAGTATCACGCGACAAACGGTAAAGTACAGCACTAACATACATACGTTATACAAAAAATAAAGCAACGCTCTCTATCAGTAAAAACCGAAACTACTTAGTTGCCAACCCAATACGTTTGCGAAGACCTTTTCCAACATTCGTACAAATAAAGCACTCGCTATGTTTCGCTCGCTCGTGTTTCAAATCTGCGCTTATGCTGGAAAAATTTCTTAACGCGTATAGTTACAAGTTTTATTAAAAAAACTTAACTTATACTGCTATTTCTATCGTGTCCTTACTTATATATTATTTTCTCGACTACTTCAACATCAGCTTAGGTGTCAGAAGTACATTTTATACAATATAAACCAAAATTAATTATTGTGCTGTGGAATGTTGTGCTAGGAAACAAATATTTGTGAGATACTTGTGTACGCGTGCTTACATATGTTCGCTTGCCTTCTTCGCAGCTCTGTATAACTAACAAACGCAAACACAAAACTAATTAAAACTACCGCCACCAAAATAGCGACATCTGTCGAATTTTCGTTACTAATCAACATTACACAGTATTCCTATTATTTGCAAGTCGCGTCATCATAAATACTTTGTTATTTTAGGGTACTAGATATTTTCGCAACTAATTCGGGCATAATTCGATACCCAATAATAATAATATTTACATAGTTTTGTACGTCTTAACTTATGTACCTCTTAACTTATGTACGTATGAATAATTAATTCGTGAAATTGAATAATGTATTGATTAGAATATTGTTCACATTGTTACAATTTTAGCCAAAAACCATTTATGTTATTAACAAGACACCTTTGTTTTTAAAGAAACAATACTAAACTGCTATAAATTAAATTTATTCGCCCTTATTAATTTTATACGTTTATTTTAGAATCTATAAGATGTATAAAGTACACTACAAAAACTTTGAGACGCGCCATACACGTCCCATGAAAAATTCAGTGTTGAGACCTGTTCAGGCGTACCTTATAACCAGCGGCTTAGTATTTCCGTGTTATTTACTACCGAAATGTGACAATTTCAGGTGCGCAACTAAGTTCTCGCTGTTTTTTTGATGATTATTGTGAAAAAATGTTTACAAATGAATCATTCAAAATATTGCCCATCGCTAGCGACAACCTTTTCCCGGCCTTCTGGCAGAGCCCCAATACCGTCACGGTAGAAGTGTTCGTCTTTTGAGGCTATCCACGAATCAAGCCATTTTGAGATGTCTTCATATGAGCGGAACTGCTGATTAGCCAGACCATGTGCCATCGAACGGCACAAGTAATAATCGGATGGCGCAATATCTGGGGAATGTGGCGGGTGAGGTAGGACCTCCCATTTGAGCGTCTCTAAGTAGGTTTCAACGGGTTTGGCAACATGAGGCCGAACGTTGTCATGCTGTAAAATCACTTCTTCGTGCCTCTGCTCGTATTGTGGCCGCTTTTCGCGCAGTGCTCGGCTCAATCGCATCAATTGAGTTCGATACCGTTCCCCAGTGATGGTTTCGTTCGGTTTCAACAGCTCATAATAAATAACACCGCCCTGGTCCCACCAAATACACAGCAAAACCTTCGCAGCGTGAATATTCGGCTGAACCGACGACGTAGAAGCATGACCGGGCAGTCCCCATGATTTTGTTCTTTTTGAGTTGCTGTAATGAATCCATTTTTCATTACCCGTAACGATGCGATGAAGAAAACCCTTCCTTTTTGGCCGCTGGACCAGTTGTTCACAGGCGAAAAAAGACGCTCAACGTCTCTTGGCTTCAAATCATAAGGAACCCAAGTTCCTTGTTTTTGAATGATTCCCAACGCATGCAATCGCTGGGAAATGGCTTGGCGAGTAACTCCTAATGCTGAAGCAAGCTCTTTTTGCGTTTGGTACGGATGCTCATCCAGCAATGTCTCCAATTCAGCGTGTTAGAAGGTTTTTGGTCTTCCTTCACGCGAACGGTCGTTAACATCGAAATCACCGTGTTTGTAGCGACGGAACCAATCACGGCACGTTGCTTCACTTAGAGCAGCATCTTCGTAAACTTTTTTAAGTTGTCGATGCGCTTCAGCCGCCGTTTTCTTCGAATGAAAGAAGAAAAGCAACACTTCCCGCAAGTGACGATTATTTGGCATAAAATCAGACATTTTCACACAACCAAAAGTATATGACGCAAAAACAAAATCACTAATGTGTCAAAGCGATTTGTTTACCATATGTCTAAGCTTGGTTCATGACGTTTTGGTTATGTCACAATCGACCAGTACTTACTACTGGAGCCATCTCTTGAAAAACAGCGAGAACTTAGTTGCGCACCTAATATAAACGGTTCATTATATCGTCTTAGTCAAAAAGGAAGTACCGTATAATATAACGTTACAACTTTGTCGATAGATAAGCTATCGGAATCAGTGTTTGAAGGAAATAGCTCCTGTCTATATCATGTGGCCATAGTCAGGTAGTATACGAAGTTCTGGAGAGAAAATTTTGGTCAGGACACTTCACCTCGTCTATTATTGAGGGAAACATCGATGCTGTCAAAAATATACTCGAGTTTGATAAACATGTAAGTTACCGCAAGATCGAAGAATATATGACCATTCATCCAGCGGCAATTTATATAATTCTGTAAATAGGTCTTGGAGTGCAAACGTTTTATTTCCTTGCGTTACCTCATGCTTTAGCCGGCAAACAGATGACATGTCGCGTTTTATGTTGTCGCTTGATACCCCAAAAATTGAAACGTTGAACATCACGTTCTGTTAACAACATTTTAAGAGATTATGAAACATGGCTTTACTATAATGACGTTACGAAGAAAATGGTAACAATCTTCTTTACCGTAGAGTACATAATACTGGAAGCCCAGAAGATGATAGTATGGACCACAACCGCGGAAGTCTAGGTACCAGATTTTGAGTTCATCTTTAGAGATATCCTTCAAGATCGCTGTCGACGCCTTTTTTAATGGCGCTGTCCTTTCATCGGCAAATGTAGTTTGGAGAATAGACAAAAATCACAGGGAGGCAAATCCGGTGAATACGATGAGGGGTTGATGGTTAAAATAAATAAAATTAAATTAAATATACAGCATTGACTGTTTGACTAGTTGGTACAAACTCTGTGTACTATGCCTTTCGAATCATAAAAACAAATCAACATTGTCTTTACTTTTGACTTCTCGAAACGGCTTTTTTTCGGTTTTTCTTCGCTTGGATACTTTCATTCAGAGCTTTGACGCTTAGTCTCTGGATCATATTGAAAACAAACCTTGCTTGAATCTTTAGAAATATTTAGTCCCATTCCCACGTATCACAATGAAGATTTCAGCTCATTTCTTATATTTTTCACGCACAAGTTCGATGTTACTTTCCGTAACCACGGATTTTTTTTTGCAACAAGATGTTTGTCGTCATTTATGTTCGTACGACTGTCTTTAAATCGTTTATACCACTCAAACACACTCGTACGTGATAAACACGCATCGCCATACACTTGTTTCATCAAATTAAACATTTCAGTAAACGATTTACCGAGTTTAAAACAGAACTTGATATTTCAATTCAAAATTAATTTTTCGACCAATGCCAAATACATACTGTTACTTTAAGCGCAGTTTCTCTGCTTCTAATGATGCAAATGTCATGATATTGTTACATGACATTGGTGAGAGATCTATCATACAGACGCATATTTTTTTTAATTCATGGCGCTACAATAAATTATTATTTTATAAAAAGTTCGGTTTTCTCTGCGACAAACTATCATATGTATTGTAAAAGATATGTATATGATAGGTAAACTGCAATAGTTCACTATAGTTAAAATCAAAAAACCTACTTCCCAGAAATTGAATAAAATTTTCGAAAATACATGTAAAGTATATCTAGAAATATGACTTAAATTCTATATAAGATAAAATAAAAAATAAGACAAATGTTATTTGTGCGCCTTTTTCCTCGCAAGTTATAACATAATAGCATCGCATAAAGATCTATATATGCCATATTACCTAATTCATTAGTACTACGAAAATTGATAGGAGAAAGTGGGTTCGATTTAGATAAAACTCTAAATACATACTTTATTTTAATTTTAAATGAAATATCTTACATGTGACATGACATTAAAAATAGTGAAGTTAGTATGATAAGAGTACAATTAAATTATGTTTTTGAATTTGTTACTTTCGTTCCTTACTAGTTCTCTCCTTATATTTTGATATAGGCGAGGAACATCAAATAATTTACTAATATAAAATCGAAACTTCAATTATCGAACTTCTACGACAATCTATACTAAGTGAAGGTTTCTATCATTACTTTCTTCAGTATACAAGTGTATGTACGATTTTAACCACGCAATGTTTTAGTAGAAGTATCTACTTATGTTTAACACAACTAATTGAATATCTTTATTTATACAATGTTCAAAAAGTAAAATTATAAAAATCGTTTAAAAACGTGTACTATTCAATCTGCAAAAAGCTACGACCTAATTTAATATTTTTACAATAAAATTTCGTCAATATAAAAATAGGATGAACATGCAACTTCTACGGGAGTTGAATGTTGTTAAGGCTTTCAATGCAGTGCTGAAGAAACACCCACACAATGGTCTTCGTTATGTTTTTAAACAAAGGCAGCACCATTGTGATAAGGTTATCGCACCACAGGGGAACCATGTACTTAGACCCTGATAAGAGATTTATAAATCCATATTTCCAAACCAACAGGAGGTTCACTAAATTTAAGAAACGATGCTACATATCGTTTTCTCTTTGTGCTTAGTGCCAAACTTGGTCGTAAACCTGTTAAACTTGTAACGACCATGAGAGTAGTCGCAGCAAATCGAAAACTAAATAACATTGAAAAACTCAAAGAGGCGAGGTAACATAAAAATCGTACATCTCCGAACTGTCAACTTTCCTAGATAACTAGTACCAAAGTCTAGTGTAACAGTCGAACTGAAAAGTCCCCGGTCTACCATAGTAAAACACAGTTTTTTGGCAAAATGTGATTTTATTATTCAACATAGTTGCCTTCGAGGGCGATACACCGATTATAGCGTTCTTCCAACTTTTCGATACCATTTTTGTAGTACGAATTATCTTTAGCCTCAAAATAGGCCTCAGTTTCGGCGATCATCTCCTCATCCCTGCTAAATTTCTTCCCGGCGAGCATTCTCTTGTGGTCTGCAAACAGGAAATAGTCGCTGGGGGCCACATCTGGAGAGTACGGTGGATGGGGAAGTAATTCGAAACCCAATTCACTTAATTTGGCCATTGTTTTCATTGATTTGTGACACGGTGCATTGTCTTGGTGAAACAGCACTGTCTTCTTCTTCATATGGGGCCGTTTTTTTGCGATTTCGTTCTTCAAACGGTCCAATAACGCTGTATAATAGTCGCTGTTGATGGATTGGCCCTTTTTAAGATAATCTATGAAAATTATTCCATACGCATCCCAAAAAACTGACGCCATAACTTTTCCAGCTGACTGTTGCGTCTTTCCACGCTTTGGAGCCGGTTCATCGCGTGCAGTCCACTCGGCTGACTGTCGATTGGACTCTGGAGTGTAGTGATGAATCCATGTTTCATCCATTGTCACATATCGACGCAAAAACTCGGTTTTATTACGATTTAACAGCTTCAAACACAGCTCAGAATCATCAACTCGTTGTTGTTTTTGATCGAATGTGAGCTCGCGCGGCACCCATTTTGCACACAGCCTCCTCATGCCCAAATATTCATGCACCATGTGTTCCTTTGATATCTGTAGGATGTCAGCTATCTCGATCAACTTTACTTTACGGTCATTTAAAATGATTTTGCGAACTTTTTTGATATTTTCGTCGGTGACAGCCTCTTTTGGTCGTCCACTGCGTTCGCCGGCTTCGGTGCTCATTTCACCACGTTTAAACTTAGCATACCAATCAATTATGGTTGATTTTCCTGGCGCAGAGTCCGTAAACTCCTCATCAAGCCATGCTTTTGCTTCAACGGTATTTTTTCCCTTCAAAAAGCAGTACTTTATCAGCACACGAAATTCTTTTTTTTCCATTTTTTTAAATAACAAAAGTAGCTTCACTCTTAACGCAATATCTCAGTAACTAATGGTCGGATTGCTGTCAAATTTTGACACGTTTCGTTTGAAGGTTAGTACTATCTAAAAAACATATGGATTTAATAACAGTAACGCCATCTATGTGTCAGACCGGAGACTTTTCAGCCGACCTGGTAAATTGTAGGTTTTGTTTCTAACGTAAACGAAAAATGTATTTTGAAAATTACTGAAACAGGACTCTTAATTTAAAAAATCACGACTGTTGTAAAAGTAAAATAGCAAATGAAAAATAATATTAAATAATTATACATCTATTAAAATTATTTATTATGTTCTAAATAAAAAATGCGAGCGGTAAAACCATATATGTATAATATTCAGTAATATGTATCTCGATGAAAGGTTGAAAATAATTGAGAGTTGATTATCTAACAAAAGACTAAATTCTGTATTTTTCCTCATTAAAGAAACACAAGATTATAGAAAAAGACGGAGTTTTAAAATCCAAAGTGAAACGTATGAAAGGTAATAAGGGGCTACAGCAGAAAAGAGAGAGAGAGAGAGATTTTGTTCTGTTTTCTATATTCAGTAAAAATTTAGAACGGAAATAAAAAATCCTTTAACCATTTTTCCTATCCCCAAAATGAACTTGAAATACAATTCAATCCATTGTTTTCTCGATTATAAATAAATAGTTTTCTATTTATTACATTTTTTTATTATATACGAGGGGTAGTGATACAAAGTTTACTTAGAAAGCTTATACTAGACATAGATTAATATCATTGCTATGGTTACTTGGCTGTCTTATAAGTTGTCAAACTTTAACATCCATAAGTTGTAATAAAACAATGAATTTTTGAAAACACCACGAACGCTAAATTTCGAAATAATCGAGTTTAGGTTAATTATTAAATATTTATTTTGTAAAGTGTTATTATGCAAAGAAATATTTGCTGATATGACAGAATTCTTAAATTATTAGTGTCTTTAAAACGCTACTATTAAAGACTGGGTTGCGAAATTTAAGAGAAATATCAGATGTCAAAGTTGAACACCACTATAGAAGACCAGTTTCTGCGACCACCCTGGAAACATCTATAATGTCCATAATATGATTTTAGAAGATCGATGAATTGGGCTCAAGCTTATTGCAGAAGCATCGTAACTAAGATCCAATTTTAAATAAATGTAAACAAAAATAAAAATAGACGTAATAGTAAACGTATACGAAAATCGAATAATAAATAATAACAACAAAAACTTTATACATTTTCTATAAGAATAGAATTAATTATATATATTATAAGAATTAACAATGCAAGCAATAAGAAAACAAATTTAAAAATTTAACACAACAGAATTTCTACGAAATAAAATTGACTTCTCCACCAGACGACCGATGATAATTGAATGTTGCAAGAATATAATACGTATTAATTTAACTGACGGCCGATCTTGGGGAAAGTTAACCTACTAAGTACATTCATGAAACAAATGCGAAAAAATTATAGAATAGAAATTGGAATATGCATTCCATCCATCTTTATTATATTTTTTATAATTTTATATTATCTTACTGAAGTTTGATTGCATTCATGTATAGTATATAGCACATATTAATTAGCCAACGGCCATTCTTGGGAAAAGTGAAACTGCTAGTGCATTCATGATACAAATACGATGCTAATAAGTAATCCAAATTATTGACCTTGCTAATAATCGGAAGGTGATAAAATTTCTAGAATGAAAATTGGAATATGTAGAGGAAGTGTAAGTTCCCATTCAAAAAAATTAACAAAAAGCTATGAAATGTAGAAGCAATCAGATATAGATTTAATTTTAGACATCAAAAGAAAATTAACTGGAATATATTAAAAACAAATACCTTTCATTCGCATATAACGTTTTGATTCGTGTTGGTATATTTCGCTTTGCGTAATGATATTAATGCATATTTTATCTGATAACAATTTATATTGTACAAGTTATGTCTTAAAAACACGCTTGTTCAATTTTAAGTAAAACGATCGCCTGCTCTTCTATAGACCCACCTTTTTATCCAAATATATTGGACCAGATCTATTATGGTCGAATATGACACGTATTCATAATTGCCCTAACTCTATCACTTTCCTGGAGATCGAAGTGTGAAAACATTCAATTCTTATCGAAGTCAACTAGTATGTAGTATATAATATCTACTTACTACTAGAATGATCTTACTTTTATGTACCATCTTCGTGCATAGTGTCTTTTGAAAAGACGCGTTTTTCAGTGTTCCATTCTCAATAACATTCTTATTTTAATTATTCTTCCTTCAATACAACAGACTGTTAATAAAATGGATTCTGATATAAGAATAAAAGAATAGTAATCCTATAAGCGAAACTTTTGGAAAGAAGCTCGTATTTATACTGAAAATTCAACTTAGAGTATATTTGGAAACTCATCTTGGTCATTGTTTATTTGACTAAATCCTTGTTTTATTCGGAAACTTAATATTACTTTAACCCATCTTTTAGGACTACGTCAATTTTGTATTGATTCTTGCTTTTGTTTTGGTGTCCATATCTACTTTTCAAAGATGAATTTCTTTACTTACATTGCGGTATGCAGCCTAACACTATTTATGATGTCAGACAACACAAGTTACTGGTAATAAATCACTATACTCTTTTGATTTAAAGAAACAATTTACATAGAAAAATAGAAATTCTTTTCAAAGTATATTTGAGCATCTATACTTACAATGTGTTCTTAAATTTTATGTTCGTGTATATTGTATATTTCTGTATCATCCATACTCACGCACATTACATATGTACTTTACAATTGAAAATACACAGTAACTAAATTAAGTTTTTGTATATTATGTTAGTATTTATGATTATATATACATTTTCTAAAATTTGTATGTTTCTAAAATTCAACTGATGAATCGTATATATTTACCTGATACATACCAAATTAATTTAGGTAATTAAATATCTTGTTCAAATATTGTGTGATGTTTGCATTTGCATAATTCATGATCCTGTTTATCCCTACAAATGTAAAGCAGTTTTAGGAGTTGAATATTTTTTTGATTCTTTTCTCCGGAAGGAATATCTTGGAGTATTTATTACTATTATTTTTCTTTTGCTGAAGTTACATTTCCAGTTTTTATGTCATATTTTTTTGGGCTTTCTTATGTCTGTCTTTTTCGTTTATTTCGCTTCATATTTTTATCATCCTGCTTTCACATCTTCTTTTAAAATGGTCATAATTAACTTTTCTCTATTAAATTTAGAACTTTTTATTCCATCGATTATCTTTTCCTTCCATGACTTATTGTCTTTCTATTCCTTTCACTACTACTAGAGGTATTTAAACTTTTCTGCTCATCTTATCGTTCAGTGTATTGTCTGGCTGATTGTACGAGGGAGCGTTTTTATATTCGCGGAATGGGGGACAAGGGGTGGAAATAAAAAACCAAATTATTTTTCTTTTTTAATATATTCACCTGCAAGACGGATACATTTTTCACATCTTTCAATTAATTTATTTATACCCTCATAAAAAAATGATTTCTCTTTATCTGCAAAATACGCCGAAACTGCCTCCTTGACTTCATCATCGGCAGTAAATTTTTTACCCCGCAGCTCTTTTTTCATTTTCGGAAACAGGTAATAATCACTCGGGGCCAGGTCTGGGCTGTAGGGTGGGTGATCCACAATTTTGAAACCCACCTTATGCAGGGCAGCTAACGCAACGCGGCTCTTGTGGACGGGCGCGTTGTCGTGCAAAAGCAGAACACCTTTTGTCAATTTTCCCCGTCTTTTCTCTTTAATGGCTTCTTTTAGTCGCTCTAATATTAAAGCGTAATATTCTCCGGTTATAGAAACACCTTTATCTTTATAATCAATCAACAATATTCCTTCAGAGTCCCAAAATACCGTTGCCATGAGTTTCCCAGCTGATTGTGACACTTTAAATTTCTTGGGAGGTGCTTTGCCCTTTTTATGCCACTGCATGGAGTCTTGTTTGGACTCAGGTTCATAATGATGAACCCAAGTTTAGTCTCCAGTAACAATTCCACTCAATACACCATCCTCGTCTTCATTACAGAGGTCCAAAAATACACGCGAACACTCTACGCGCTGTTGTTTTTGCGGCGGCGTGAGCATTCTCGGCACCCATCTTGCGCTGACCTTAGACATGCCGAGATGATCGTGTAGAATTTTAAAAAATGTTGTATCGGATACTCCAACCATTTCTGCGAGTTGTTTCTTCTTTAGTCGAGCATCTTCGAGTACAATTTGTTCAACTTTTTGGATAAGTGCTGGCGTGGTCACCTCAATGCTCCTGCCCGGCCTCGGGTCGTCTTCAAGGGATTCCCTTCTTTGTTTAAATAAACTATGCCACTTGTACACCATGGTTTTTCCTGGACAAGAGTCGCCGTAAACCAATGACATCTCATTCATTATGGTCGCGACTGATTTTCCTTGCCTGGTAAGGAACTTTATAACGGCACGATATTCGATTTTTTCCATATTTCACTTTTCACTCCTGATTATGTTACTTGGTTGACGATAGCTCAAAGACTAACTGTATAATAACAATGAAACTTCGTATTTATACTAATCATGAGTCGCTGCACAGGCCACGCCCCCAATGCGCCTACTCACCCCTCTACAACCCGCTCATTCCGCGAATATAAAAACGCTCCCTCGTACATATAATGGTTATCTTGTTTATTTTTCTCCTGATTATGCACATGTATTTCTTTAGCTTTTCTCTGTATATTTAAAAACTGTTCGTTAAAGTCTCGACCATATCGTCGGCATGGTACATTGCTATTCTTTACAATTTTCAGTATCAGTTATTACTCATTTTCTTGTATAATTCTATCTCTTAAATCAACAATAGAAATCATTAAAGAATTATGACATCCATACCTCAATTATTTTCTTGATATTACACCCACGCCTTCTTTCTTACGAGAGAAAAGCATCCAGCCCAGAACGCTCACAAAAAAGAAATTCCTATTATTCATCGTTAGGGCTGCCAGCGTACAGAAGTGAAACGAAGCCTCTTATTTGCTAATTTATTTTGCATAGAAAATAAGAGAAAAATGATATAGACATTCATATTAACGGAACCGCAATTTATCTGTAAATTGGGCGGTCTCCGATTATGGTGAGGCGATGTAATAATTTCATCATACCTGACTAACACGGGTTCGTCTTTAGTCAGTCGATCGCCAAAATTTATTGAAAGATTGAGTTTGAATTGTGTATATGTGTACATACGAAACAATAAATCACGTACTTCGCTGATATTGCGCAGTCGTAAAGTTAAGACTATTGTCATGTTAATAGTCTTTTAGTCTATTCGTTTAGAATGTTTTTTTTTAATAAATGACATGCCAAATTAATTAATACAAACAAAATCATGATTACATTATTTTACTCTAACTAGAATATGTACAATCGTTTTACATACATGGTACAAGTATGTATTTACTATTAGAAAGTAACAATAAAAAAAATAGACGAGCTTCAAGTGTTACTTTGAGGTTGTTTAACAAAACCAAAATATGAAACTGTTGATGAAATATGACTTGACCACTATGTTTCTAGATCCCAACGGCAGTCTCAATAATAAGCATACAATAAGAGCCTAAATTAAATTATTATCATTTCAGCAAATAAAAGTAACCGAAGAAAGTATTAACCGCAATGTATTACATCATTAACAACTCAAAATTTTAATTCCTACGCTTGTTCCACTATTTATTATTTTCATCTTTATGTTCCTCGCAAATTTAGATCGGTATATTATATTTGTTTTGGTTCATTTTTTATATGCCATTGTTGACACATTTTCGGAGAAATCGCGCCTATTACTATTACATATATTTGTCCAAGAAAAATATTGTATATGCAGAACTAAAGGGTTTCATGTTTATTATTAAACGATAGAGGATCAAAGTAAACGAAGTAAAGTCATTATAAAAGACGCATTTAGTGAGAAACTGAAAGCTAATACTACTAGAAGCTATCTAAACCCTAAATTAAATTCAGAAAACCCTAGATAATGTAATATTGGTTGATAGAAACTAAACTTAGTTGAGAAGGAAAAATACTAAATACGAAGAAAAGTGGGAAAATAAGCTTCTCTCAAAAAATATATATATATATATCTGATTGTAATCAAACGCCAGCAAGCTCTAGATAAAGATGGATGGAATGTAACTGAAACGTCGAGATAGCAAAGATTTTTCTAAGGAACAATTCGACACGCGGAACAATACGGAGAACCATATCGGCATTATACAAATTTAACCCCAAAAACATTAAGAAGGCGTAAGCTCCGAGAACGTATTATATACATACATTGGATTCGCGAATTCCATTATACCGGGTGTCCAATGACATGATTGCTATAGCTTGACCATGTGTTACTGAAACAATTTCAAGCCAAAAATGTCTAATGACCATATGTCCAAAACTCTATGGTGATTGAGCTACAAACGTTTGAATGTTTGATGTGGTATTATGGACTACCGTCTCTTTGGTCTGTTTATAAACGAAGAACGTCTCACGGTAGTTAGTTATTTACGTTTCCTAGAATATATCCTTACAACATTACTGAGTGATATTCCTCTTAATGTAAAACGATGAATGTGAATACATCACGATGGCCCACTTTAGTAGACAAGTAACAGACTTTCTTAATCAAAATTGTACAAACCGGTAGATTGAAAGAGGTTTAGCAGTTGTTTGGCTTTCAAGGCCACTAGACTCACATCCCCCTAGCTTATTTTTTATGGGAAAAGCTAAAAAATTGGAGAAGAATTTGAAAACAAAGAACAACTGAGACTGCTAGCAGAGCTACACTTTCAATTCTAAGAAGAACTATACTGTGTATACAGTAACTGGGTAGACATTTTGAACAACTAATTTAATAAAAAGATTTCTTTTTAAATGATTTTCATTTAGATTTTTTTGCAACGGTAGATAATACCTGCATTAGTAGGATTATTTAAACCACAATTGCTTATAGCTCGGTTACGATAGAGTTTTGGGCGTATGTTAATTAGACATTTTTAACTTGAAATTGTTTCAGTAACATATGCTTAAGCTGTAGCAATACTAGTAATGGAACAGGCTAGTGTATCATCAATTCCTTCTTCGTTACAATATCTCGGTTTTCTTCTCTTCTAACACTGATTTTTCTATCCACATGCTCGACAAAGACTGTTACACTTCTTACATGGTGTGAGAGGAGTGCTGTTCTAATTGTTTTGATTTCTAGTCGTGCAAAGGCGGTGTTTAGTAGAGATTCTAGAGACTGACAGGCTGGATAAAAATTAAGATCACATTATATATATACATATATATATACATATATATATATATATATATATATATATATATATATATATATATATATAGTAATATTAATACCATATAACAAAGATATACTCTTTTAACAGAAATAGTAAAAAGTAAAGAATTCTTAGAAAATATAGAAATTATTTATTCTTTAATATAGTATAATTTCTTTTTTATAATATATTTATTTAATAATAAAAGTAGCCAATACTTTAAAAATTCTTTTATTTGAAAATATCACTTCTACAATCGGCACTTTTTAATGTTATTATCTTTCAACTTTTTTGATTCGAATTTCAATTTCAATCATGAATAAGTGAAAATGAATTTAACACATATTTCTGTATGCAAATCCTTAATATGTTGTTGAGATATGCTCTATTTAATAACTTAATAAAATGGAAGTTTCAAGCATATCTTTTACATACTTACAATGTTATACAATCTTTTGTTCAAGAGGTACATAAAATTCATCCTTCGAAACTTTACTTGAGGTCATAATATGCAAGTTGCGAACTTACAAAGTTAACCGGTAATTTCTTGGGCGTCGATTATCAAGAGAATTCCCGAAGTTTACTATCGACGAGTTGATTGTTTCCGCTAATATCGCTCCTGCAACTGATGGTGTAAGACTTGCGATCCCCTAAATCGTTTTTATTGTGTACATCTGCGGCCACTCTAATGAAAGTAAAAAAAAAGGAGCGAGAAAACGTGGACGCCACGAAACGAGGTTAATTATGGTTTTCTGAATGTTTAGGGCCTAAATGAAACGGGTCTGTCCGTGCGATGATGTTCTGAAAATATAATTAGGGGCAGCTTCAATTTAAAAAGAATCGCGTGATCCTCTTTTGCACGTGCATTCTATAAATATTTTTCCCTAATGAATATAATTAAGATCTACTAAGGTAAAAATTGCAATATTTACTATACGAATGATGTATTGATATTGAAAGTATACAAATCTTAGATCATATATTTGTTATTTCAAATATTTGTAATTAGAAAATAAAAGTACATGCACAGCTAAACTCAGTTAATTCATTTTATAATACAATCGGTCATTTAAACAATTAACTTTCTTGTAACTAATTTGTGTAGTACACAAATTGGTTACGATTCGTTTAATAAAATTTATTATTCTACCAAGTAAATTAGTGAAAAATGTTCAGATGGCTATATATTTAAGACTGCGCAGACTTCCAAATAAAAGTAAAAAAATTAATAAAGAAGTTTTAGTACGGAAAATAGAATTTGTTATGTTACAGATATCGATATTGTCTTTATTTTTCGTTTCGAATCCATATAAATAATCTATTTTTGTTATCTGAAAAAGGTACTCCTAGATCGAATAATCTCGCGAATGTCGTATGTTATATTAGCTTCTCGGCTGACCCCTATTGGTTCTGATAAGAACCTTTTCTTGACCCATTGGTTTCGACGAAACCTCATTCGTCATTTCCCAGGCTTTCTCAGCCCTGTCATTGCGGTATGAATTTACGCCTAATATTATTAACACTTTCGCGCGAGGCGCTGGTATGTTAACTGACAATGTAGTAAGAATAGGGATGGAAATGATTAGGGTGTCGGCCAAGCTCCAGCGTTGCAATAATAACAAAAGACTTAGTAGACTTAATTTATGATGAGCATCAAAAGTCTAGGACGTGTATTAAGCTGAAAGAAAAATTATTATCTGAAATAAAGGTAGGAAGACAGTTTGGCAAAATGATAAATGTATATTCTGTGTGAAAGAAGACTAAAGTTTGAATTTCTATTTGTAATTGGAAATAAGATGAAATTAAAGTAATATTAAACGCAATATTAAAAATTATACGGAGATGGGGTTTAAAAGTTGCTCATAGGATAATAAGTTGTTATAGAAAATTGTGGAAATCGTCAAATTTCCTTTAAAAAAAGACAGAATTTTTCGGTTGCACAACTTACGAACTGTAGCAACCAAATAACAAAGCTTTTTTATTTATAAGCGCCTACTGAATAGTAAAATGAAATTAAGGTTACGTTCCTACACAACAGAAACAACCTCCCTACTCGAAAAATGACTTTGGAACTCTTCCGAAGTTATCTCTTTAAAACATATACTTAAGACAGCAATTTCAAACATTTTTCTCCAAAAACTATAATGTGATTAAAGTTTTTTAGCATCCTTTTTACAAAACCTACTTTGCGAGGGTGATCCCATAAGTTCCTGGCCGCCTAGATATGGCGGTAGTCGTTTGAAAAATATCACTGTATTAAAAAGTACATAATCTATAAAACAGGTTTAAAGTTTGGAGACGCCACATTGTTTAGTATTTGTTTGGCAGCCATCAATAGTGAACGTTTTCAGTGAATTTGTAAAAATGGGGAAAATTGGTCATCGTTACGTGATACGATACTTTTATTTGAGGGCTTCAGCCCAACCAATATAAAAGCTGAACTCGATTTTACTCTGGGTGAGTCTCCTGTTTCGTTTCCAACAATGAAATATTGGGTAACAAAGTTTAAACGAGGCCGTACGAGCTGCCAAGACGAGCAACGCAGTGGTCGACCAAATGAGGTGACGACTCCAGAAATGGTGAGGAAAATCCACAAAGCGGTACTGGATGATCGTCGACTGAAAGTGCACGACCTAGCAGACATAGTAGGCATTTCAAAAAGTGCGGTACATGGCATATTATCTTATCTGGAAATTTGGACATGAGAAAGCTGTGTGCAAGATGGGTGCCGCGTTTGCTCACACTCGAGCAAAAACACTGTCATGAAGATGTTTCAATTGAGTATTTAGCGAAAGAAACAGCAGAATTTTTGCGCTGTTTCATAACCATGGATGAATCATGGGTCCATCACTTTACACCCGAGACAAAACAACAATCAAAATAATGGACTCAAAAGAGTGAACCGGCTCCAAAGAAGGCGAAGACCGTTTCATCTGCAGGCAAGATCATGGCATCGGTTTTTTGGGATGCCCGTGGAAAAATTTCGTTGACTATCTTGAAACACGAAAAATTATCGACGGCGAGTATTATGTGAACTTATTGCGAAGAAATCAAGCAAAGACGGCCGCATTCGGCTAAGAAAAAAGTGTTGTTTCATCAACACAATACACCAGCTCACAAATCCGTTATTGCAATGGCCAAAATTAATGAATTAAAGTTTGAATTACTACCTCATGCACCCTGTTCGCCAGATTTAGCCCCCTCGGATTATTTTCTGTTCCCAAACTTTAAAAAATGGCTCAGTGGTCAAAGATTTTCCAACGATGAAGAAGTGATGTCAGCAGTTAATGGCTATTTTGAAGAGCAAAACAGTTCTAATTATAAAAAGGGTATCGAACTTATTGAACATCGCTGAGAAAAGTGTATAGAGCTGAAAGGACAATATGTTGGAAAATAAATATATTTCTTTCCAAAATTTTTGTGTTTTCTTTGTTAGGTTGGGTACTTCTGGGACCACCCTCGTATAAGTTCTACTGAAGTTGTATAATTAAGAGTGTGTCAGTGTTGCTTTGTTAGACACACCTTGTAAACCTTAAGTATTTTGTTAATATGTAAATATTTAGTTTCAAAAATCGGGGTCCTTTCTAATTCTTCTGAATACATTTTTTTTGTTAATTAAAAATATTTAAACAGAAATCTCTTATATATTGCGCAAAATATCCAACTTAATTTTCAATATTTCTAAATGAACACCTACATATAAAATTTGTATAAAAATACATCGTATCAATAAATAGCCTTTCAAAATTTCACTTTGTGAGTTTTAATACATTTTTATGGTAGTTTGTTTTAAGGAATATATCAATCTTTTACCTTAATGTACAACATACATAAATAACATGATATAATCCTTTTTTTACATTTTAATTTTTGTCTACAACCGAAATTTTGCAGAATTAACTTCCTTAAAATTACTTCTTGTACTTTTTATAATTATTTTAATTCAGCATGTGATTTTCTTCCTAAATAGTACATTTTTAAAAAACGTCTAAACATAACATTAAAAATTACAATTTAGCTAACATTTTTAGCGGACACTTGTTAGAACTAACACATAGTTATCTTGTGTGTATCATTTTATATTGATTTATCAATGTTAATACTTCACTGACAGAATAGTTACATACCCGTCTCTTGTTACAATTCTGATTTAATTCGATAAAAAGTACGAGTATATACGCATATTTGCAAAATGACTGGGTTTGCTGGTGTTTTATCAAACATTAAGATAGCGCTCCTGACATCGGAAGATATTATTATTTATGCATCGGTTTGAGGTTACTCTGCGGTTTAATTTTGTGTTCAGTTTGCCGGAGAACGTGAAAGAAATTAATTTCGAACCGCCGCAAAAGTCAAATATAACCAAACAAATATTTGCTTTCTTCACAGAAGCAATTCTCTCGTATAATGTCGGAATAAATGGAACGTAAAAATTAAAAAAGTGAATATACGTGAAATTTGTGGATTTATCGGTTGTACGTGTACGTAATGTGAGAAGTGTCATCAATTATTAAACACAGTGGGAATAAATTTCTGGAGAAACGTAAGTTCAATAGTTTCGTATAAGTTGTTAAAACTGTAAAATTTTAAAATAATTGTCAATGTAAGTTATCTTTATGAAGAATAAATTTTACGAATTACAGACATTAATGACAGAAATTTGGAGTTTTTATATATTTCTGTATATTACTTCACAAGTTCTACAATTGTAATTCTATATGTTTAATGTAGAAAATAGAACCGCTTGGAGAATTATTAAAAATTATTAAAAAATCACTTATCAATCGACGTGCGTTTAAATTCATTTGTTCATAATTAATTCTTAATTAGCTTATATACAAGGTTTTTAAAAAATATCGGATATTTTATACACGTGTAATACTCATCACACATTGTACAGAAGCTTTACATCTCCGTCATCATTCTTTCGAATATTCCTGGATTTGGAATTTTGGTGTTCATTTCTTATTGGCCTTTTATCTAGATTATTTATGGGAGGGTCTTGATTAAACAAAGAGATTTTAAATATTCCCAAATGCAGGTGGGTTCATATCAGGGGATCTAAATGACCATAACACTGAACCTCCTCTTTCTATCCAGTTCTTGATGCACATTGCATGAAAAAAATGTCACGTCTATAGCGAAATGGGGAGCACCATCACGTAAAAAGCCAATTCTACATCAATTAGACAGACATCTTCCAATAGTGAGAATAAAATGTTATTTAAAAAGTGAAGATTAATTCACCATTTGAACGACCTAGTAAGAACACTGGCCCAGTCAAATGGTCTCAAAAGTAGCTGCTTATGTAAAAGTAACCTTGTCAGTAAAAAATGTATATAATAAAGTTGAATTTTCCGCAAATTTTCCTAGTATCAATCTACAAAAAGCTAGTTTGGAATCATAATCAGGGACTCAAAAAGCTGGCACCAGTTCAATACAATAAGGATACAGTTGCGGTTCTTGTAACATCCTCTAGAGTAGAGAAGCATTCTCATTTAGTTCCATAGCTATTATTCTGGTGTTAATAGTGAGATTTTTTTCTACTATTTTCTACTCTTTTCTACTGTAGAAGTAGTTAGAGAGAGATCTTGATCTGATGAACCACTTCCAGGTTGTTTTGGTTTAGAAATCAGTTTATTATGAGGGTTGCCGTTAGAACGTAAGCGTACGTAAAGTGCATATTGGTCATTTTTAAAAATATTTTGCTTAAATAAAAAAATATATACAGTAATTAATAAAAAATGATCAAAATTGACGGTACTGAAACGAGGTTAATGACATTCTTTACAACTAAACAACGACGACTTTAATGTGTATTATTTTTCCATGAAAAACGTGCTACAAGTCCAGATATGCTGTTTATTGATTAAATATAAAATCAATTCTGTCTTCGAAAGTCTTAATTTATGAATCTATATTCATTAAGACTTTTTTATTTCTTTTAATGAGTACTATACCTGGATATATTTTCCGATCTTTTTTAAACATCTTATATATATATATATATATATATATATATATATATATATATATAGAGAGAGAGAGAGAGAGAGAGTTAAGAGAATACATGCATGTAAGTTACTTGGAGCTAGATCTTTCAAATAGAGCAAGTAAGTCACAACCTGAAATCTCTTTGTGAAATTTTTCACAAACATTTTGACTGCTGTTGTGGTGAAAGAGAATTTTTTTATAAGCAATCCCAGGCCGTTCTTCAGGAATCGCTTTTTCAATTTATTTAGTAGAAAGTCATAATACAATTTGTTAATGGCTTGAGTCTATGAAAAATAATCTGTGATAATTACCAGCTATCCATCCAAGAAATCATAGCCCTGCATATAAAGGTGTTTCAAATTTCGCGGTTATTTTAAAGAATAAATAAAACACATAATTTGCATTTACTTTCAAAAACTTTTTATTGGTAATTGAAGTATCGGTTATGACATTTATATGCGAAAAATAATATCTGCCAAATGGCCTCCTCTTGCAACTCCACAGACGTCAACTCTTTTGTTAAAATTTTCAAGGACATTTTGACATAATTGGGGCTCTATCTCACCAATAACACGAATAATTTCATATTTCAAAGCAGGACTTGATTGTAGATTGTTCTTATAAACCTGACTTTTCACATAACCCCAAAGAAAATAGTCTAATGGTATCAAATCACATGATCTTGGTGGCCAATTAACATCACCATTTCTTGAGACTACATGTCCAGGAAATTTTTCTCTCAATAAATCAATTGATTCGTGTGCAAAGTGAGGTGTAGCGCCATCTTGTTGAAACCATATATCCTCTAGATCAATATTCATTAATCCAGGCTACAAAAATTCGGTTATCATTCGACGATATCGATTACCATTGACAGTTACAGCTTCACCAGCGGCATTTTCTAAGAAGCAAGGTCTAATTACACCACCTGACCATAATGCACACCAAACAGTAACTCGTTTAGGATGCATAGGTTTCTCATGAATAATTCGTGGATTTTCTTCACCCCAGATATGGCAATTTAGTTTATTAACATAGCCATCAAGCTGAAAATGTGCTTCATTGGAAAACATTATTTTTTAAGAAAAATCGGCTGGGTGTTCATTAATGAAATTGACAAATGAACGATGTTTTAAATGATCTAATGGCATCAGTTCCTGTGTTATTTGAACCTTATATGCCTTCAGAGCTTACTCCCTTGTGTAAAATACGCCGCTGATCCACTAAGTCCGAGTTGTTGTGAACGTCGTCTAATGGACATTTTAGGATCTTCAGCAACACTTTCACGAACCAAAACAATATTTTCTTGTGAACGATCACTACGACTATATTTTTCAATTTTTCGATCTTCCGCGGAACCGGTCTCTCAAAATTTTTTAATAATTCGACAAATAGTGCTTTCAGATGGACGATTATGTCAACCATGAAATTTACGTAATTTTCCAAAAACTCTTTTCATAGAACGCTGATTTTCATAAAATAATTTAACAATTTGAACGCGTGTTGTACCGTGTACGAAGCCATTTTTATAAATGTCATACATCAGACTTTCTAAATACCCACATACCCGGACAAATTCAGTGTGCCATATATATTTTATTTATTCTTTAAAAAAACACCGCAATTTGAAACACCTTTAGAAAAGTATTGGAAGGTGAGCTATTATAATATCTCCATTTGTGAAAACAACTTTTTTCTTGTTAAACAGCTTCAAATTAAGGTTTGGTGAATTGTGTCAAGTTTTACATCTCAATTAAAGATTCGCGACACCGCTCTTGGTAAGAGTTTAGACACGCTCAAATCTACTTATGAAATGTGATGTACTTGTTCAGTCTATATGCGCTTGATGTTAATTTTTCGGTCCTTCAAAACAATATCTTAATATTCTCAGTTTTGTAGGCCGTAGTCGCACACCATCTTCAATGTTCATATCATTTTCGTATGTGCTAAAGGTGTGTAGATTTCCTACATTTCAAGTATGTACGTACGCAATTTATTATATCATTTTATTTGGTACAAAAATGGTATGAAAAATTCTCATAGCAAGTGAAAAAGACTGTCCTTTTCTTATCTATTTTCATTAATCCCTGGCAATTTTTTATACTATTCATGAAATATTACTTCCCCAGATCTACAAAGCAGACCTCTATGTAAACGATAATCTCTTCGCTTGACTAGAACAGCTCTCCGTTAAACTATTTTTTCATGTTCGGAAATAAAACGAAATCACAAGGTGCCAAATCTACAGACTGTGATAAGACAAGTAGCAATTAATATAATGTAACCTTACCAGTTTTGTTGGGATGAATCAGTGAGCTGGTACGATATCACAGTGGAAGAGTGATAGTGGTTCTCTTTTCCAAATAGTCAATGAAGGTTCTAGCTTGGATTCACGATTCCATTTTTGTTCCACAATCTCTTAAGATAGAACCTATTCCCACAATTGTTTGTTTTATTATATATTTTCGAAAACCTATCCTTTAAGAAGAATTTTTGATATCCCACGAAAGGTAAACATTACAATATCATATATTCAAGACGCTAGATGAAAATCATCCTACTTAGAGACGAAATTTATGTATATATATATTATTATCCAGGTAGTAATCGATTTTTATCAACGGATAGAAAAAATGTTATGCCACTTACTATTTTGAGCACTTACATATGTAAATACAAAGGGTACTAGGAAAGTTTCGCAATACGACGCAGCAATCAATCGTAGGAAGCTGCTTGTTGCTGCATGTTGAAACATGTTCATACGTGCATAGTAGCCGCCGTTCCATGTTGATGGGCCCAGTTATTCATTAGCAGTAAGAGTGTAAAGTGCTTGCGATGGCATCGTGGTCACGAGATGAGAAAAGGGCCGTTTTGCGTTATAATTTCGTGTGTGGTTTAAACACAGACCAGTGCTTCCAGGAAATGACTCTTGCACGAGGTGATGTTTGCCCACATTGCACAATGATATTCAGGTGGCATAGAGAATTCCAAAGGGGTAATTTAACTGTGGAGGTTGCTGAGAGGCCACGAACGTCAGTTACGGAGGAAAACGTTACTACTGTGAGGAAAATGCCTGTCCAGGACAGGCGAGTGACCTACCAACAGATAGAGGGTACTTCAGGCCTAAATGAACCAGTAATTCTTTCGATTCTGCATGATCATTTGCACGTGATGAACCTTTGGTCTCTCTGGGTGCCGCATCTACTGACTGAAGAGCAGATGACACGACGTGTGACTTGGTGCCGGAAGATGCTAAAAAAGTTTAATAAGGGACAATATCAGTATGTGAACAACATCGTGACAGGTGACGAGACTTGGCTGTACTATTACGATATGCCTACCAAAGCTCAAAACAAAGTTTGGGTCTTTGATGATGTGCAGACACCTGTAGTTGTCAGAAAATCCCGGTCTGTAAAGAATAAAATGGTAGCTGTATTTTTCAAATCGAGTGGAATTGTGTAACGCGTCGTTTTGGACACACAGAAGACAGTCATAGCTAAGTGGTATACTGAACAGTGCCTGCCTAAAGTCATTGGATCCATGAAGAACCTGCGGTCAATGTCAAAAATGGGTACCTGGTTACTCCATCACGATAATGCTCCAGCTCACCGCGCCAAACCCTGCACCGAATATTTGACCACGACAGGTTTGAAACTTCTCGAGCACCCTCCCTACAGTCCAGATTTTGCTCCCTGCGACTTTGCACTGTTCCCGCATGTGTAAATGAAGATAAAAGGGAGGCGGTTTTCCAGTGATGAGGACCTTCTGCGTGCTTGGGACGAGTGTGCTTTACTCCCTAGTGAAACTTAGCAGAACTGGTTTAAAGAATGGTTTCGGAGGATGGAGAGGTATAGCGAGTGTAGAGGAAATTGTTTGAAAGAATTAAATAAACAAAGCTGTATTGCAAAACATTCCTAGTACTCTTTGTATATCTAATTATTTTTATGCTTCGTGTGGTTTTTGGTTTTTTCATTGAACCTTCGAGTACCAAATTGGAAAAATTCTTTAAAAAAAAGTAGCACAAAGAATTAATAATTCTCTTGCAAAACACATCAAAAATAATGAAGACCAAACATATATAGTAGCAGCAAATCAAGAATCTATAAGTCAATATGTGGTATATGTGCAGGATTTTTGTTGGTCAAATAGAAAGAACTTTAGACCAAACTGTATCAGAAGACAGCAACTCATACAATTTTTCTTCCCTAATCATTTATTTAATAATCATCTTAGGTTAAATTTTCAATATAAACTAATGCAAGTAGAAAACGAAGGACATAAACTGAATTTATTAGAATATTTAGAAATTAATAAACTTAAAAGGTCGAATAATTTAATAAACGAACAAAGTGACCTAGATGATTCTCCGTTAGAGAATAAAGAGTATAATAGTCCGGCAGAACGTGCTTTGCCCAACATTCCTAAAATTGTCATTTTAGTTATATTACGTATCGTAAAAAAATAATCACTCTCTTAGAGTGTACACTGGGTATTAAAATTTAATCTACTTTAACATTTGAAAAAGCAACTGTGTGGTGAAACAGGCTTCATTAACCTTAATTTAAAATAAAATTAGTAAAACTTATATAATACTCCATGTATTTATTAATTTTTTCATATACCCTAAAATAGATTTACTTCTTGAACGTGGAAGATATTATTTCAAATGTATTGCACACAAGATTTCATCCGCAAAAGCTATTTCCTAAATGAATTAATTACCTTTATAAATAGGTTATATAGTGTTTACAGTTGTATATTAATATGTAAATTTCGTTAGCAAACTTTATCTGTGACTCTTTTGACTTGTTTTGACATCGCCTGATAAATCTCCATGTGAACGTACATTAATTAAACTTTAGCGTGAGTTATGAATTTTAGTTTGAATTAAGTTCATAATATATAAATGGACAATAATATAAAATAACGAAATGCTTTTTTTAACTATCATGGTTTAATTAGAAGATTCGTTATTACAATAGGAAATAAAATACAGTCTGCCGCAGAGAAAACAGAACTTTTTTAAAATAGTAATTCTTAGTGGCGCCATCTATTAAAAAAATATGCGTCGGTAAGGTAGGTCTTTCGCCAATATTATGTCAAAATATCATGTAACAGAGTGTATTTGACATTGGTCGAACAATGAATTATGAACAAACAGCTATTATAAAGTTATGTTATAAATTCGGTAAATCGTTTACTGAAACGTTTAATTTGATGAAACCAGTGTATGGTGATGCGTGTTTATCACGAACAAGTGTGTATGAGTGGTATTAACGATTTAAAGATGGTCGTGCGAACATAAATGACGACTAACATCAGGAACGTAGGGAAAGAGCCAGAAAGTCACGGTAGAAAAAAACAAGAGGCGAATTAAGACAGTATATAATACAAAGTTTACAAATTACGTACCCCACAATTGATTTCGAGGGTTAATTAGTGAGAATAAAATCGTCCTTGTAGCAAGATGCCAATGTCCAATTCGACCTCAACCTTCAACCACGTATCGACGTTTATCGACTTACCTGACACAATCCAAATATAAGTCGATTAATTAAATTATCGGCATAGTATATTCCAACATGATCGCAGCTAAGTAGTAACTTAATTCAGTAAATATACACAATCAATATCCAAAGTTGAACTTTTAATAGCGTGAACGGTAGTACAGAGAACGATATGAGCAGGCCATTTAACTTCTATGCAGCTCAAAGTGTGACGTGTTCAAAGAAAAAAACGCACGAAAGGGCAAAATACCGACTCATTATTATAGCAATTATGGTAATTACAAAGTACTGGGAATAACTTCAAATAAATATTATGGCCATAATATTACAAATACGATAATTAAAATAAAAATAGTACATCGGAGGGATCTATAATCATTCTTCATTATAAACTTAGGCTGACAAATACGAGAGGGCAATAAGAGCAACAAAGACTAATAAAATGAAAAGTGGTCGAATACTCATTCCCAAAACATTGCAATACTACAATATACGACGGTGTTCGCAAAATATGATGAACACAAGATAAATTGTGCATGTAACATACTTTATACTTCCACAAATGTTCGACGTGTGCTAATCTGTTCAATTAAAGCACCTTTAGGATGTAAAACTTGGTATATATCTAAAATTTTACCACTCGAATAATCCATTATACAAAGGGTACTAGGAAAGTTTTACAATACAGCTTTGTTTATTTAATTTTTTCAAAGTAATTTCCTCTACAGTCAATACACCTCTCCATCCTCCAAAACCAATCTTTAAACCAGTTCTGCCAAGTTTCACTACGGAGTAAAGCACACTCGTTGTCCCAAGCCCGCAGAACGGGAACAGTGCAAAGTCGCAGAGAGCAAGATCTGGACTCTTGGGAGGGTGCTCGTGAAGTTTCAATCCTGTCGTGGTCAAATATTCTGTGCAGGCTTTGGCGCGGTAAGCTGAAGCATTATCGTAATGGAAGAAGATTCTTTATAGATCCAATGACTTTAGGCAGGCACTGTTCAGTATACCACTTAGCTGTGACTGTCTTCTGTGTGTCCAAAATGACACGTTACACAATTCCACTCGGTTTGAAAAATACAGCTGTCATTTTCTTCTTCACAGATCGGGATTTTCTGACAACTACGGGTATGTCCTCATCATCAAAGATCCACACTCTGTTTTGATCTTTGGTCGGCACATCGTAATAGTACAGCCAAGTCTCGTCACCTCTCACAATGTTGTTCACATACCGAGATTGTCCCTTATTAAACTTTTTTAGCATCTCCCGACACCAAGTCACACGTCGTGTCGTCTGCTCTTCAATCAGTCGATGCGGCACCCAGAGAGAACAAAATTTCTTCACGTCGAAATGATCATGCAGAATCGAACGAATTGCTGGCGTATTTAGGTCTGAAGTATCCTCTACCTGTTGGTAGGTCACTCGCCTATCCTCGCCAACCATTTTCCTCATAGTAGTAAAGTTTTCCTCCGTAACTGACGTTCGTGGCCTGCCCGGCCTCTGAACATCCTCCACAGTTAAATTTCCCCTTTGGAATTCTCTATACCACCTGCATATCGTTGTGCGATGTGGACAAACATCACCTAGTGCAAGAGTCATTTCTTCGAAGCACTGGTCTATATTTAAAGCACGCACGAAATTATACGCAAAACTGCCCTTATCTCATTTCGTGACCACGATGCCATCGCAAACACTTTACACTCTCACTGCTAATGAATAACTGAGCCCATCGATATAGCGCGGCGGCTACTATGCACGTATGAACATGTCTCAACATGCAGCAACAGGCAGCTTCTTACGATTCATTGTTGCGTCATACTGAAAAACTTTCCTAGTACCCTTTGTATATACTGCATTCATTTCGATTCATTCTTGAACGGTGTAAAAGACATTTTGTAATAAAATAATACTTTTTTACTTTTCTAAAACAGTAATCAGATAACAGTCTGTGATCTATAAATTATTTCGATAGCTTGAGGACCAGTTAACTAGTTCGCTTGCTTCTGAAATAATAGGACTTCTCCAATAAGAAATACCTAATCTTACCTTACTTCAGGTCTGATGTCTTCGATCTTCTACTATTATTTTCTTACAATGTTCGGATGGGTGGATTGGCATGTTTTTCCAGTCTTTCAGTAATATTTACTACTTTTCTCGTGCTTTCTTTTGGATTGTCGGTATACGATTATAAAGCATTAGTGACGTATGAAGGTCATCGGTTATTTCTCCTAGAATTGTATTTTGAGCTCTTTGTGTAATTACGATACCGGACCTACTCCACAGTTCTACTGTCCAAAGAGGCTTGATTACCACTTCGTATAAAATTTAGTTTTTTGATATTTTTGATCTTTTGCCAAGTATTCAATATAATTTTTTTGTTCATATGTGCATTTGCTTATGCTTCTTTGAGATATGATCACAAAGAAGTTTACTATTAAAGAGAACACCCAAGTAATTTAATGAAGTTTTTGATATTTCAACGTTGTTGAGCGGGCTATATTGTCAATATAATGATGAATATGAAAAACATATGAGATGGTACCCGAGGTATTTTTTATCTTTTCGTTTTTTTAGAAAATAGTTCGTAAATTTGCGGCAATTTTTCTTCTAGAACTTATGCTAATAAATTTGGATTAATAATTTTTCCACAAGTATGTTGACAAAAACAAATGGTTGAAAAATATTTCATTATAGTAAACATGTGAACATCTATTAACAACTAATATCTATAAAAGATGTAAATTATATATTTATGAATAAACTGTAAGACTGAAATGATATTGGTAAATTTTCTTCTAGAATTTATAGATACTTAAATATACAATAAAACGAAAGTTTTTACCTATATTCAAAATTCATCGTCTACTAAATAATGGATCATTTTATTTTTGCATGAAAAGGTAGCTTACGCATGTTCTTTGAGCGTATGTTCGCCCACGTGACGAAACTCGTTTTGCACCCACACGAATAAAGATAAAGACATAAAGGTGTGATATACTGTCAAAAACATCTTTATTTTATAACATATATTTTATTGATAAATGGAATTAGGTTGACATTTTTGTTTCAATGTGGAGATGTTTATTTTCAGAACTCTGACGTAATAAGCGAGTTGATATACTAAAATGAATATCTCAAATGTATTTCTTCGTATCTACATACATGATATCAATTCTCAAATGACATGAATACAGAAAAGAACACGCATCACTAACTTAATAAATGTTGATATGCAATTAAGACGTCTAATTAAGTTTAAATATTTACTTAATGGCTATAATAATATAATTTATCTGTCTGTGGTTTAGTAAATATTTATATGATTATTATTTTACGCAATATCTTACAAATGTACAAAACTATAATAGTATAAAAGTTAATCAAATTACACTATTCCGAATGTGCCGGATATTATTTCAGCTTCTTAAGTGAAATGACGTACACGCAATGTTATACCTCCTCTTCATATAAAGCAAGAGTTGTGAACGTATGATCAACTTTCTGAACGTATTAGATAAAGCTGAAGATGGCTTTAAATATTTAGCTGGAGTTGTTTGCGATTAAAGCGACGCTGAACTAAAAGAAGGAAGAATTGTTGAGCATCAAATCAGAAAATTACTGCGTGATCATCGGCTTGTTAACAAATTTAACATTGAAGAAGTAGGAGCGTCCAAAGATATCGAAATCTTTCTCGAAAACAAAAACCAAAAAGTAGTAACTTATTATAATAAACATTCTTAGGGAGCTACCTGCTTCTAGGCTTGTCAATCAAAGTTAACTTTCTACAATTTTAATTTGGCTTTTCCAAATTTAGACACTGCTAGAGATATATACATATTGAGAGACTCTATCGCGATGTATACAAATATGTAAAATACCATGTCAAAACAAATTAGATAAACTTATAATACTTACTACTGATTTACTAGAAGAAATCTAGTAAACGTAAACTAAAAAAGTGTATTTTTCTTTGCCAAATACAGGCACGCACATAAAATAATATCGGATAATTTGGTACGTAGACTTCCGCGGTCGTGGTCCATGCTATCTGCTTCTGGGCTTCCGGGCTGGAACTGCGTCACTTGTATATCTGCCGACGTTTCGTACCCATTTGTATGGGACATCTTCAGGGTTCAACTACTGCACTGAAACTGTCAATTTCAGTGCAGCTGTGTAGCTTATGACACCATCTTGTAGGAATCATATATCACTGATGTTAAGTCTATCCAATTCTGGCCAAAAAAAGTCTTTCAACATGGCACGATAGCGAACTCGATTGACCGTAACATGGCGATAATTTTCATCAACGAAAACATACGGTCAAATTACACCTCGGGCATGAAATCCACACCACATGTGGTTGTATTGTAGTCTCTTGAAACACATGTGAGTTTGTTGCTGCCCAATAACACATATTTTGCTTATTAACAAAGCCTTAATCCAAAAATGAACTTCGTCACTCAAGATGGTTTTTCGAACTTTAACTGAACCCTATTGGAGAAGTTTCGACACTTCAAATGATATAAGAGGCTTCAGTTCTTGAGTTAATTTGATCTTTTGAGGGCGTAAGCCAATAAGCCCAATTCCTGTGAACGGCGTGGAATTGACTCATTTTGAAATGAGACAGTTACGACTGCAATGTTTTCGGTGATTCGACCAACGCGTTGTCTCACTGGCGCAGGAACATCCAATAGTAAATATTTTGACTCAAATTTATCCACTATAGCACGCACAGCCTATCTGGTGCGACGATTATTACGACCGAAAATTGAAGTAAGCGCTCTAAAAGTTGCGACCACCGACTCAGAATTGCGATAATAATTTTTAATAATTTCCAAACGTTGCTCGTTCGTGAACTTTACCATGATAAAAATATTAACCTTGACTGACGTTTTAAAGTTGACAGGTCATGAAAAACGCTAAGGAGTGCAATATTGAAACCACACATTTAAAATTATCCAACTATTCTGGTTTTAACTTCAGCATACGTGCAAATTAAATAAGATTATCTAACATTGTTTTTTACGCTTTTTCCACCTTTATTTATATTCTATTGGCACACTTAACTCTCCATATAAGTATCTACATACATATGTACATACAATTCCAACTAATTAATGACAAATTTCTTGAACCCTAACGTCATAATTGAATAAGCCGATCGTAGGAATCAATACGGCATGTTTGTACGTACCTATATCATGCACACTTCATACGCTTGAGAATTCCGTACAATCTCACCTGATATTTCCAAGTAATCACATTAATTACAACCAAACAAACACAAACAATTCACTATCGTCACCAACAGGGAATATCTCTTATCGAATTGAACTGAGTGCCAGTGCTTTAACGATACAATTACCTTCACTAGGCTAACGTAATTTTACCAAAGCATTACATTTAATCTGGGCGTTCTATTCCGTGTCTGCGATAATTGAAATAATAAGACATGTCGTTCACGCAACATGTGTTCCGTGTAAATCTAAAGATAAAGCAGTAATATCTATTGTTGTTGGAAAAGCTTATCTATAGAAGTAAACGTTTTTAACATAAGCGTATTTCTGTATTTGTTTTAATACATGTGTACATTATATGTAAGTACATCTTTTTTTGAAATGATATCTCAAAATGCATTGATAATTAAAATTATATGTTTATTAAAACAATTATAGATACTAGTGATAAAGATGAAATCTTAAAATTCTTTTAAAACGTACTTCTAACACACGGAAAAATGTAATTTTATAAAAGCAGCTCATGCATACGTACACACAAGCCGAACACTGAGTTCGAGCCTAAGTCGCTCAATTCGCTTACAATCCGCGTGTTATTTTATTTTGTCTTTTTATAGGTTCTCATATGTATGTTTGGCTTATCACATATCCCCTACCACTCTCTCCTGTCCAGGATATGTCCCTACCAACTGTTTATTTCCATCTTATGTCCTCCGACACTTGGTCCTGTTACCTAATTTTCCGTCATCCTCTTGGTGTTGTATTCACTGACCTCCAATATATTATTCTTCTTATTGACTCATCGAGTTCTCTTCTCTACATAAGTACATCCAAACACTGAAATTCATTCCTTGGGCTTTCATAATCTTAACGATGGTCTCCATTGGTGAGTTCTCCGATGTCATAGTTCATAAGTGGTTTAATTTCTTCTTGTATTTTCCTCAGTTCCATGATTTTTTATAGTCCTCCTTCTAACCACTTTCAATCTCCCTTCCCGTTTAGTTGTCTTACCGAGGTTTCTGTGTTTCAACAATCTAACATCTCCGGTAGGGCCTATTTCCAACTTTGATTACTTTATAGTTATTACTTCATAGCCATTTCAAAAATATGTACATAGTAGCTACGGATCCAAAAAAGATTAACAAGCACTTGAACTTTCTAATTAAGAAATGTTTGTCCTCTCTTCGTTTTTCATTAATACTTTATAAACTATAAAGTACATTTTTTAACTAATATAGACAATAATGAAATTTAAATCAAAATCTTGTTCCAGTTATTTTGCATTTCAATTACTGAAAAAAATGTTTAAGTAGGCAATATTTATATATATATCTGCCTACAAAAAGCAAAAGTGCAGCATATTTTTATAAGTAAACACATCATACATACATATACATATATTTCACAATACATGCACTGATTTTTCTGTGCAATAAAGATGTCTGATGCAACTAGTATCAGACGACACAAACACTCTAGACAGAATAGCCTGCTATTCAGGTCTAACTCTACCTCCTTTCTTCTTGAGCTCTTAGGCCCATCTATTCCTTGATTTAAATTCCCCGACTATTTGTATAAATACTAATTTTTGTCACTCAATTTAAGACAAAGGTTACCTTATTGCCCGCACACCTAGGTTATTACTCCTATATGCATATCATAAACTGAGACAATGTACATAATAGATTCAATAACTATACGTAAAAGATCTATACTAAATTATAAGTACAGAATTATAATAGTTAAACATTCTTTTCAAAATAAACCGACAAAAACAATTAGAAAACCTATAATGTAACGAAAACGAATATAAATTCATTCGGACATTGGAATGCATTTATATCCTTTGTATAATTAAAACCTTCCTGGAAATATATTAAGGAAAATACAAATATATTATACTTCTGAGATAATATACATAATACACACAATAAGTGTATCTAAAAGAACTATAAACTGTACTTAATGGATTATATAATTATTACACTATAATATAAAAATCACAAATGTAAACGCTTTCCGACTAGAGTGTATTTATATCCTTTGTATAATTAGAACCTTTCTGACAACTTTAATAATACATTAAGGGAAAATACACATAAATATACCTCCCTTCTGAGAATTAGTATAATGCATTTACATTTGGAAGTACCAATTAAGCAGTATCTGTATTTGAATGGAATTAAAAACATTCATTCAGTGTTTTATTCAAAACACTAAAAATATTCCTCAGAAAGTTACAAGTACCATTACACAATACGGCGTATATATCTACTTAAAGTATATACAAAATACCTAGCTATGATTCATACAGTACCCTTTTTCAATTTTCTTCAGATTTGTAGAAAGCTTATTTATATCATAAGCGTAACGAACTTATAGTGGTAAGTTACTGGTTTATCATACTCGAGAACTTGGAGTCGAATCCTATCCGGAGAGATTTTTCGTGGTTTTTCTTCTCATTAAATGAAAACCAAAGATAAATACATAACTCAGGAGCCGCCGATTTCCATTATAACTAGCGTTATGCTATTGGGGTATGTGAAAGCGTGGATTTTTATTATTGTTCAATGGTGTTCTCAATATCACTATTCTATAAAAGTTCTTGACCAATGCGAGATTTAAATAGTTTTATATATGATACAAATAATCATAAAGTATTTCGCTTTTTTATTATATTGGGTTGGCAACTAAGTACTTTCGGTTTTGTAGTATAAAATAAAACACTTTTTTTTAAACAAAGAATAGTTTTTAATCAATTATATATTTTCCATTTTGCTCAATGACCTTTTGCCATCTTTCTTTCAGCTGCATGATTCCGCGCTCATAAAATTTCTGGTCCTTATCAGCAAAAAACTGAACCAGGTGCGAGTGAAGGTCATCGTCATTTGTGAAAGTTTTACCATTCAAAGAATTCTGCAAACTTCGAAATAAATGGTAATCAGATGGTGCTAGATCAGGGCTGTATGGGGGATATGGCATCACTTCTCAGCCAAGCTCCAATAGTTTCCCACGAGTTGCCAAAGATGTGTGAGGCCTTGCATTATCTTGGTGGAAAACTACACCTTTCCGATTTGACAATTCTGGCCATTTTTCTTTGATTGCTTCATCCAGTTTTATTAATTGTTGACAGTAAACATCAGAATTGATCGTTTGGTTCCTTGGAAACAGCTCAAAAAACACAACACCTTTGTAATCCCACCAAACTGACAGCATGATCTTTTTTGGATGCAATTCAGCTTTCGATGTGGTTTGATGATCGTTTTCGAACTATGTTACTGTACAGGACCTATTTTTCATCACCAGTGATGATTCTTTTTAAGAAAGGGTCGGTTTCATTTCGTCTAAGGTGCATATTGCAAAAGTTGATTCTTTGTGTTAAATGAATTTCTTTCAATTCGTGAAGTACCTAAATATCAAGCTTCTTAACTAGCCCAAGACATTTTAAATGTTTTTCAATTGTTGTGTGCGATACATGTAGCCTCTCCGCAACCTCTCGAACAGTTATATGACGATCCTCTTCAATTATGACTTTGATTTGGTCATCATCAACTTCAGTAGGCCGACCAGAACGTTGCTCATCTTTGAGGGAAAAATCTCCAGAACGGAATTTTTTATACCAATTCTGACGCGTGCGCTCTGTTAAGCAATTAGCACCATAAACTGCACATATCTTTTTGTGAGCCGCAGCAGCTTTCTTTCCTTTACGGAAATAAAATAGTAAAATATGTCGAAAATGTTCGTTTCTGCCCTCCATTTAAAATTAACCCATAACTAATAGCTTTAATAAAAATCACGCACTACTTGCTTCTGAAGTTACGTCAATGTGATTAGTATCACGCGACAAACGGTAAAGTACAGCACTAACATACGTTATAGAAAAAATAAAGCAACGCCCTCTATCAGTAAAAACCGAAAGTACTTAGTTGCCAACCCAATAGTAATATTTGGCTATTCTTGGAACTCATTTGAGATTAATATTCTACTCTTAACACTTTCAAGTGTTAATCCATATCAAGTTATGATGATCCTCCTATTTTGCAAGCAATCTATCAATAGATATCAAAAACTATTATCAATAGAAAGTTCTTAAAATAAATCTCTATTCATATGTAAAAATTGGTACATTTCTTGTAATGGTAACACTCCAATAGTTGGCGGTGCTGGTTGCTCTAGAGCCCAGATCTACGCGAGAAACTGATTTCAACAAAAAAATCGTACTGGCTTTTAGTTACTTACTGTTTTAAATGTACCGTAACTAAATTGTTTTATTAAAAATTACAATAATGGTAACAGGAATAATAATTTTAATAAAATTTTAAATATCTTTTAAGGAATTACATTCAAATATATACTTTAAACCGGCAATTAATTATATTCGTAGCTAACTTGTCAAGACTTTTTTACAAATCGTATACAGCACATATATATCATACTTTGCTTTTTGATCTCTATCAACAATTGGTGCCTTTAAAGCAACCAACTTGTCATTATTTAGTTCATATACTGTAATGAATAATGTATAAACTGGAATTCGAATACTGAACAAATAACTTAAGCAATTGCTGTATTAATTCATATATCTTTCAGTGATGCTTTTATAATTTGATGCCTTCTCGATTACTCATTAAATTAGTCACAAAGAATTACAATTTTGAATCATCTGTCTTTATAGTTTGTATTCTTAGTGTGAAGAAAAGATATATCGAATATTATCCGTTAAATCTGTATCTGCATTATTAATAAGGAGGATAATAAATATTTCAATTAATATGTTACTGTTGAGTAACAAAGTCTAGTTCAAACAGAGACTTGTTGGTGGATGCGATAATAGTATCTTACGTACATAAACACTTAATAAAATTCATTGTTTAGTACGATTGCAGGATTGTGCACACTACGTTTAAATAAACTTACAGTAAAACATGAATCATATCTCGTAGAAGGATATGTGGTTTGGAAGTTTGATATCTTTAAAAAGTTCTCGTCAGACAATGAATGGTTGAGTCATATCAAAAGAAAAGGCGTATCAAAAATTTAAAAGTATTTTTGTGACTACGTATTATACACTTGATAAAAGCTGTTTTATCAGTGTTATTTATAAATTCATTCTCTGTTATATTAAAGATTGGTTTATAAAAACTTAAATAGGAGAGTGAAACCGAAGATGGATTTGTTTCAATACAAATATTTTAATTATGTTCGAAGGTTGGCTTTAACTAAAGTACAATTCATTAATACAACCCATTCAAAAAAATGTTTGAGAACTAGAATTATTTATTTAACGAATATCAGAGATACAAAATTATTACAGGGTTTAAAAAAGAAAATACTCCTCTAATACTCTTTATTTACCAATTGCAATTGTTCATCAAGACTGTTCCAACAAATTATCGGTTTCAAAAGATCAGTTTTCAACTATCATATCAAAGTTTGAATTACTAATCAAGGTGCAGTAACCCTTCGTAAAGTAATATTTTTTGACTGTTGAATACCGAAGATAACGTTTGAAATAGTGCAAGGGATTGCTTAATGGAATCTCAAATGACGTATAACTGTCTTCAGAAACGAGTCTAGATTCTGTTTGAGGATGTCTGACGGCTGGTGTAAGATTAGACGAAGATGCGCAGAAAGGCAACGTTTTTTTTTTTATTATTAAAAAATCTGTTCACCAAGCTATTGGAATTATATTATGGGACACTATTACTCATTAAGTTTAGGTTTTCTGTTATTCATCATAAGTACTCTTACTATCCAACCATTTTAGAAGAAACGCCTTACATTCATAACCTAGGGTGCAATACCACAAAAGACATCATTTGTTGAAATCCATGCCTCTACACGATAGTAAATGTGTAAATAACCAAATACTATTAATAAAAAAACGAAGAAAAATCGTTCGATTTTTTTAAACATTTGTCTTTCACTGTTTAGCCAATATATAAACGTGCTATAAAATATTTACCAAAATACGAGTACAAACACGGAGACAACTTTACGCTACAACTTTTCTGCTGAATTGAATATTCACCGATGTTTGAAAAAAATTTCTTCCGTGCTACAAGATAATTGTTCGAATCGGATTCAGGTGGTACAAGGATTTCCAAAAAGGAAATTTCAACTTAGAAAGTACTATTAGGTTAGGATATCTAACCTCCCCTGTTATCGAGAAAAACACCGATGCTGTCAGAAAAATGCTTGAAGCCTACAGGCATTTAATTTATTACCAGATGGAAAAATATCTTCGCATTCATGCACGAACAATTCCTGCCATTCAGCATGAACATCTTCAAGTAAATAGTGTTTGTTCCCTTTGGATACCTTGTGCCCTACCCGACGACTAGATGATACAAGGGGTCATGGTGTTGCAACTTAAATATCTTTATTGTTGATATTTTAAATTGACTTGACTGTCTTGGAATATGCAGATAATTTCAAAATCTATGAAAATTTCAAACGCGTCAGACTGTTATGAGCTTCGAAATAATTTACGAATGCTACACGTGTGATACACTAAGATTTTATTAAATATTGATAAATGTGCCATTGTCACGTATTCTGAAATTTTGAATCCCGTTCAATTTATCTACAGCATCAAGCATCAAGGTTGAAATTTATTTGGTCATTAAGGATTTGTGTATTTAGTTGGACATTGCTTTGAAGTTCTCTAATCACATTTATGCTACATATCTTTGGGCTTTTTAATACGCACTTGTAGACATTTAATCTTCGCCTTAAAATATTCGTACTTTGTCTACATCCATAGTGAATTGGAGTACGGTATTATTATATGGTATTTATATTATTTCTATCAATAAATAGCGTTAGAAATTGTGCTGTAACGTCTTTTAAAGTAATCGTGTTATAAACGTGACGGCATTCATCTCCCATGTGGCATGAACTACAATGTCTTTTTAGACAATGGTATTAATTCTTTATCCACAAAAAGAATACAAGCTACCTCTCAGTTTTTTATTACATAATAATTCGCCGTCTCTACTATCTCAAATTAATTTTATTATTGCGTCGATTAGTGCAAGATCTATGAACGTGTTCTAGATCTTATGCTATACGAGTTAGTTTCTAGATCTTATACTATACGAGTTAGTTCCTAGAGTTGGACCTAATAGTTTGAAGAGGGAACTTATTTCGCGTATGGTGGCAAACGCTAACAGATTATATCCTCGTATGTTTGGTTTATATGATCTGGAATGTTTTTAGTGAATTGTAATATTCTTTACCTCTTTCGTTTTATATTTTTGTTAAATTATTGTGGAGAATATTTTTATTTTATTATATTTCTTGTAAATGGATATTGTCTGTGAAAATAAGGACTGCTATTAGTATCTTCAATAAGTGTTGCAATTTCTGTACCACTCTGTATATTACGCATATTTTATAATAAATTTTGCTGTAATTGTGCTAAATTAAAATTTTAAAAAAATTCAAATTAATGAAATATTACTCAGAAACTCTCTTTAAAAACTTTAATCTATTATTAATAATTACATAGTTCATATTTATTAAAAATGTGATCTATATTTGCTAAATAAACATAAATATTAATTATAATAAACTTGCCCAACCTTTCAACTCCACACTCTAATATTTGTATTGCATGTGGAATAGTGTTCGCCTAATGGCGAAACTACTAATACCATTTGGAAGTAATCTATTTACGTTTACCACCTCGTTAGCTGCAGTGCGTTTACCCATAAATCACGTAATTAATAAATATTCGATTTGTAGAGCCTGTTAAAATTAAATTTAAAATCATGATCGTGAAATTTCGGCTTTAAAATCCGAATTTCTATTCGATGTCCGCTTATTAAAATTCACAATTACGTTCTTGTGATGTTTGTTCCACTGCCATATAAACAATGAGAACCAATTATCGTTTTTTTTTTCATAAATTATCCGAAACCCAAAGAAGACATTCTTTAAAATCGCTTTTACTACCAAATGCTACATGACTGCAGAATAAGTATAAATTATTCAATCATTTTCATGAAAATTATCGAAATATTTTGAATACAGATGTAAAATTTAAATAAAAAATTCAATTCGTGTTAGTTTAGTTTTGTAAATACTTTAAATAATTTTGTATATTTTTAAAATGACATACGAATTTTGATATAATTTCGCATCTATTGTAAGTACATAAAACAATAATCGTTTATGAGAATTATTAGTGATTAGTGTTAAGAAGCGATGAACAACTAAGAAAAACTATTTACTGAATTTGTCAATATTTGGATAATACCACCTTTCCTTTAACTTCATTTTAAATAAATGAAAACTAGCTATGTGGACTACTAAAGGTATAATACTTATTTGAAATTCCGTTGCTAACACGAAAATGTGTATATACGTAGGTTGCTTTAATAGTTTTGTGGTTCAGCTGCTTCGTATAAAATGGCGCTGTCGGAAATATTTTTGTCCAATTCTCTGAGACTTTTTAGTCCGAATAGCATTTACAGATTGCTAGCATATGCTGTTGTCTCTTTCTAGTACTTTTTAAATAAAGTGAGTTTTGTGAAAAACGGAATGGAATTCGATTTTAAACTCGATAATACTCAATAAGAGTATTTGAAAAAATCAAGTGGTTGATTGCTTGACGACGAAGCACCATCCTTGGAAACTATTTAACGGTGGTACAACAAATTCCAGAATGAGCGTGTTTCGCTCAAAGACGAGCACTATGAGCGACGGCCTGCCACTGCAGTCATTTCAGAAAACATCGACGCCGTGTACGATATTGTAAAGACAGACAACCACTGCACATAGAGAGATATTCGAGCATCATTGGATATTGGTATGACCCAAATCAAAACTATCCTGAATGATCATCTTGCCTTCAGAAAACGTTGCGCAAATTGGATACCACACGATTTAACAGAATCTCAAAAAAGCACGTGTGGATTGGGTGCAAAGTGCAAATCAACCGAGGTCGAGCAAAATCAGTGTACAGCACTGTAACAGGTAACGAAAGTTGAATTTATTATTACGAACCAGAAAGCAAGCAACATTCTACTCAATGGGTCTTCAAAGACAAGGGCAAGCCCACGACAGTGCGACGTGGACGAAACTCCGGCAAGAAAACGGTGGCTTCTTTTTTCGGACATCTTGTTACTATTCCGCTATAAAATCTTCGCACAATAAATGCTGAACGGTATACAACCATTCGTTTGCTAACTGTGTTCCAAACAGTCCAAGAGGACGACTCATTCTGCATTAAGACTATGCGCCATCACACAACGAATCTCAAACATTAGAGTTTTCCTTCACGAAGGGAATTGATGACTCATCAGCCATATAGTCGCTACCTGGCATCTTGTAACTTTTTTATATTCTCGTACATAAAAGAAATATACGTGGATTGAAATTTAATATCCCCGAAGCGACTGTAGAAGCCTACGAAAGTTTCGTATCTGAGGTGACTGAAAAACAATGCGCACAATATTTTGAGAACTGGTTTCACAAAATGCAGAAGTGCATAGATCACAAAAGCGAATATTTTGAAAAACAATAAAAAAAATTGGTTAAGGTAATTGATTTTTTCTGTATCATCCGCAAAATATTTAAAGCAGCCTACGTATATACATATTTGAAATTTTATTTGCTAGCCTTTGCGTAGTAGTGGCAGCAAAATATTTTTTTATACGGACAATGTTTTCGTATTTGATACGGTGGGTACGACTAAAATTAACAGATTGAAACCAACTATATGGCCGAAATACATACAGCAGGCAGATATTGTTCATTTTGGCCTATCTGAATTAACTTCGTACATGTGGATTACAACCACAGTATGGAAAACACGCTACACATTTACATTACTGTTATCTACTGAGCGAACTGAACTCAACCTTAAAAGCTGAAACAACGCTGTACATTGTGTATCGGTGACCCACTTTCCATGGCTACCAGATATTCGTTGTTCTAACATATATTTTTCGTGGATAAAATGAATACACTACTTGTTGCTCGTTTGTTAAATTTACAAAACAATTTCCTCCGACGCTTCTATCATACGCTAAAATAACTTATCGAAAACAAAATTAATCAAACAATTCCCTAAAGTTTGTATTTCCTTTTGCGGCATATTTTAAATTACTCTGGCAAATTTGGAATTAAGAGTATTTTAAAATATAATTTCACAATTGATTAATTTATTTAATAAATTTCCATATCGTTTTTATATTATTTTTATATTAATTAGTGTCTGTATATAGTTTTAACAGTATCAGATTTAGATGAGTCAATTTCATTTACGTCTGAACATTTTTAGGATGACACCTCTTGATCCTCTTACAAAATATTGCAAACAATTTCTTTAATTTCTTTCATACTAGAAAATTAAGTCGGTTTATAGAATACTCTTAGCATATTGTCAAAAATAATATTGTCAACGGAGAGTATAGATCCAAAGAAGTTGTGCCCAGGCTATAAACCTCAACCATTACAAAACAAAAATTATATCAAAACAAGAAAAAATGATGTGCATTTGGTGGACTAAATAGTAACTGTTTATTATGAAATTTTACTATCTAAAAAAACTACTAATTCTGAAAAATATTATCATATTCGCCATAGTTGATAATCAGTACGACCAATTTTAATATATAGGTTAGCGACCTCTCGTAACTTTAATTTTGTTTAATAATAGAATTTAATTAATCAAATCATGTGATTATTGTTTTTGTATTGATTGAAATTTTTCCACGTAGTTTTGTAATTATCTGGCAATAATTCTAGCATTCACTTTTTGTTGATGCCTGGTCTTTAAAAGCAAAATGGCAGTTTATTTTCTTTCTTTTCCAACATTAACTTTCTAGGTGAATACAAGTATCCGCTCTTACGCCATTTAAAAGTCCAACTTAAATCAGCAATCAGGCTTATTATATGAGATATGATTTATTTCATTTCTATCAACTTCGTTGGATTTTTGATAAGCCGATTAAGTTTTATATCGACCTTGTAGTGTAGGCTAATTGAGTAGTTTGGTAAAACAAAAAATCACAGCACGCGATGTTTGTGACAACTCTCAAAAATCCCACCTAGAGGTTTCTAATTTTACCCTACCTACCTACCTACCTACCACCTGTTGGTAATTTAGTAATTGTCGTACGGACAGAATTAATGTGAATGTAGAGGTCCCATGCCCATTTGATTAGGAAGAGCTTGATTATCACGCTCAAGGGATAACGTAGTAATTGGACCAGATCCATCGAATCCACTGGAATACTAAACTTGGGGTAAAACGATCGTACTACAATTTTATTTCATATATCAGTTTATTCTAAGTGTTAATCAATTTCAAAAACAGTGGTAACAGCGGTTGAAGTTGTATGCTACCGTTCTATTCGGTTTCGGGATCATTTAAGACCATTTAGACCCAGTGTAAAATTATATAAGCCTACTGAAATTTTAAAAGCAAGGCGAACTAACAGAAGGTATTTATGTATTCATAAATTCACATAATCGGTAGAATTCATTTCTAAAACCAGCCGTGTTAGTTTGACTTTGTCAATCTAGGGCCTTTTAAGTACACTATCAGTATTTTATCAAAATATATAGCCCACAGTCATGTGTAAATTCTAACTTAATTAAGGGCTTGTGGTAGGGTAAGACTTTCTTAGGATCGTGATCGGAGACAGAACGTGGATATTGTATGCATATCGAAAGGAAACTCTTTGCAAGAGAAGTTATATAAATCGTATTTTGAGATACGCTCCTAATAGAGTTTACAATCATTAATTTACAAGCCTATTTTGAGAAATTGAAAAAGCTGTAACGAGCCTTACAAAACAAAAGGCGAATATGTTGACCTCCAGGTCTAATTATCTTTAACCATTTACATTCTGAATTTGGCTTGGCGCGACTTTCACCTTTGGTGAATGCGAATATGTGATTTGTGTCACAGTGCTTTGATAACAACGAAGAGCTTCAATGTGTTGTTACAGGGTGGCTGCAGTCCCATGCGCCAATTTGTTTTGGTGAAAGCATTCGGAAACGTGTTAAATGATCTGACAAATACGTTAATTTGAAAAGTGATTATTTTGAAAAGTAAGTAAGTGTTTGATTAACAATCAATAGGAGGTTACCTCCAGTTCATGCAAACTTATTCAATTCACAGAGCAAATTAAGTACGCCAGAAATACCTTCACAACTTTATACGGTATCAAGTGGAGGTTTGCAAATGTGCGTGATATAGCGAACAAAAGTCAAAATAATCAACTAAAGATCCAAGTATACGATCGCTCTTTACAAAATCTAAATATTGGCTCAGCTATAATTTTAATTTCTAAATTTTTGCTTATTCATAGAATTCCATTTTCATTTAAAATTTTACTAAGCACCACCTTGTGATATTGTTAAGTTCGTACTTCAAGAAATAATATTTAATACACCAGGTCAATATTTCAAATCGTTCCCTAAATAATAAAGGACGGCGTTAACATACGCCCTCGGAAACTACTAATTTAACTACTCCAGCTTAACGTAAGCTATGATGAATTATTCTACACAGCATCCTATACACCATTTCATTTGCTTTAAATAAACGAGCGCAAACTTCAGAACAGATTTTACGATCTAGATACGAAAGGTTGTCGGTCCGTTATTGTGTACAGAACGGCAACAGCAAGCAAACCTCTCGACCTAATCATTAATTTTGTTACCCGATATTTATATGTGCGTATTTTCTTCAGCGAACAGGACCGTTCATTAATGTCGCGCCGGCTACTCTCCCATGAAACTAACTCCTAGTAATATTTAATTAAACATAGAATATTAAATAGCTGTCCTGTAATTGTATTTGCTTGAATAGAATTCGAATATCTGCAAAATATGAGATCCCAGATTTAAGTTGAACCTGATTTATGGATAGACTAAATGTTTCGTAAATGAGAATTTATAAAAATTTGGGTTGGTTACAAGTAAAGTTAAGCACCCAAAAGTGTTTTGCTATTTTTAATGCCCTAATAATTTCCATAATTTTATGTAAGATTAAAATCATTTATTATAATAATGTTTCATCTGGAAACAACAAGTCACCCCATTGTCTTTCTAAATTATCCCACACCCAGAGCGAATGTTTATTAACTCAAATGATAATGTCTTGTATACCATCCGTCTATTAAATGGTAAACGACAAAATTGGATGGCTCGGTTGAAAGCCCATACGAAAGTTCATATCTCAAATTCTAAAGAAACGCGCAATCATTTCGGTAGTTCTAAAAATGTTCATCAAAAATTTCTACAGAGAGAGGAAGAAAAGAAAGTTTACATTTTGTTACTTTAAATTTTTTTGTTAAAAAAAAATTTCGTCACAAAAGGAAAAAAGAGAAAGCCATGAAAAAGACTATTTAAATATTTTCAAAACGATCTAAATAGGCTAAAGGAAAATGAAGAAATCAAATGAGGTTTACACGTATGACATTTAATAAATATTAATGAGAAGCTAATCAGTCTCTATTACCTTGTACTACCTTGTGTATGTAGTCAACACGATAATTTAGTTCCTAAAATTACGTAGGTTTTCATGGCCGGCATCACTTATAGTGCAATCTTCTTACGGGTTTCGCCGAGTTATAGTAGCTTCTTTCGAGGTTTTGCTGTTCACACTGCCAGCTTCTTCAAGATTTACCATTATACCAATTCCCCCCGTTGTCATTCTGCATGTCATTCTAACGTGTCATCGGTTCACCGGTACGCGATCGTCGCGCTCCATTGATGGTGACAGATTCTCGATGTTGTTGCCGGATGTTGCTAATCTTATAATCGTCCTCACGGTTGAAGTTTGAATGTGTCTCAATTTCGATGGCTTCTCTGATGATTCTTCGATAGTAGCTCTTTATAGTAGTTAGTACTTTCATTTCTTAAAAATTTAGTTACTATGCGAGTACGGAAAGAGCTATGTACGTTGGACAAACAGGGAGATCGATTGAACAAAAAATAATGTATGTTAGTGTGATACACGAAAGAAAAGAAGCAGACAATCACCGGTTGCAGAACATCATGAGTAAACTTTGAAGAAGCGTAAATATTAGTCACTACGAAGAGCAACTATGGAAAAATATTCAGAGAAGTCATCGAAATGAAGAAGTATTCAAACTTCAACTGTAAGGATGGTTATGGTCTCAGCAACACCAGAAAGAGTCTATTGCGAAAATCTGTCACGACCAATAAAGCACTATGGTCACGCACCGGTGAATCGTAGACATATGTAAAATAGAACGGCAACGGAAAGAATCAGTCTAATTGCAAATCTTGAAGAAGCAGGCCGTATAAACAACGTAACTTCGATAGGACAACACGCCGAAATCCGCAAGAAGATTGTACTGCAATAACACGGCGAAATTCGCAAGAAAATTGCACTACAATTTTATTATTGATTTTTATGCCAACTGCAATTTATATTATTACAGCAAATTGACACTGATATTTTCAAAAATTATAATATAACTAGCTAAACTCGGTCACGCTTCGACCTACTCTAATATGAAATGAATGGAAAAATAAATAGAAGTATTCTAGCGAACATTCGCCGAAAAAACACATCATTCAATTTAATACCCTGCCTTGCGTTGTTGTAACTATGTGGAATAAAAGGAAATGAAGAAAACAGATTTTATATGGTAAAGCTAGTAGATTGACTACATTTTTGTTCGTCCGTTTTCTGCATTAACATAAGGACCAGCCTGTTTACCGACTCTGGAGTATGCGATGTATAACTGCCCATGAGAAAAGCAACCGTTTTCTAAATTCAAACTGTACACTTACAAAGATTACCCGTACGCTTTATTGATCATCATCGTTTAATCTCGAACGCCATGTCGGTCGGAATGAGAGGTATTCGTGGAAGTAGTACATCTTCACCTTTATGCGCTTCAATCACAATTATAGCTTCAATTAGATTGTTCATCAAATTTTTCACTCCTAATCGTGTGCCATTGCATAAGTATTCGGAGTAATATCATTGGCCCTCCAATTTTCAAAGTCAAAATGGGTGACGGTAATCCGGCAACATCGAGAGAATTAAAAAATTCCGTTGGAAAATTCACTTTACTTTGGTTCACCGCGATGTATTTATATGATCTGCCGATTTTTCTGCTCGCCTTTGAGAAGTTCTGACTCTAACACGTTCATTTTCGTTTAAACGTTCTTGATCAGTACGGTTTGACTTTCTGTGACTGCGCGTCGGGAATGTTGGCCTACGTTCGAACGTGTGCAAGACATTACAGATGATTAATGAATGTGGTACTATGACTTGTATTACGACTTAAGCATGTGAAGCTCGATCATTCAGATATTGCAACTGTATACAACTTAGCTGTTGATCTATTTGTTCTTGACCTTGTTTAGATATTGTGCTGCCCTTCTTGTTCTCGATTTAACTCGTAGAATTTATACTATGGCCCGCGAAGGCAACAGACTACGATCAACTGGAAGAAACGAAAGAAATTAATTCGATTTTCGAAAACACTCGTGTATTCGAATGCAACGTTGTGTCAAAATTTCATTTTACTATAGAAAACACACGTATTCGAATGCAACGTTAAGCTAAAATTTCAAGTCCGACTATCTTTTCGAGTTTCGCGAGTACAAACATACCTATGCAGGCGGACTTTTTATACTATTGTTATATCAATTCGAAACATATTCATTAAATGTACTTTATTTACAAAATAATCTTATTAAGATAATGATTATGAATATTTCCATAGGAAGACGAGCTAACTAAGCCGTTAAGAATTAAATTACCAACTTTAATGAAATCTAACAATCTCGTTAAAGTGCTACATTAATTTATTGTCTTTAATTTAGATTTCGCAATGAAACCTTCCATTCAACAGTGATAATATTTACTGTAATGAAACGATGCTTTTCCTGTCTTGAAGGCGGTGTTCTAATGGGTTTCACTTCGCTAAGAAACAATGGCATATAGCGAAACGGCCATCATTATAATGAAAAGCTAATTAATATATAACATCTACTTAGAAATCTTATCGGCTTTCGCGTATCAACGATCTAAATAACAAAAGGTTTCATCAAATTACGAACACATAAAGCGCAATGAAAATGCTATTCCTTATTAAAAACATTTACTGTGAAGTGACGCGACGACAATAGATGTTGAATGCGTGGAAAAATGACGACGGTAAATAATTAACCATCCCGATGAAAGGCAGCTGTTAATTTTAAAATTATTACGTATCCCGAACCTTTAATTTCTATATACACATGAAGTGTGTCTTCAAACCCATTAGTACGGCCAGGTTAATTTAAAATTCTGTAAACCTTTTAGTAACTTTCTAACTAAATCTTTAATATGAAAATTGTTTTGAAAATTTTTAATTTGATTATTTACACACAAAAATATAAAATAATCTTTGTAAAAATTACATTACGGAATTGGGAACATGCAGTTAGGGAAATGAATATTTCCTAACTCAATCTTAATTTTCAGGTTAATGAGGCAGCTGTTATTTTTAATAGGGATATGGTAGATAAACAGTAAGTTAAACAAAGGACACGGAATGTTCGAAGAATACATCGTGTCTATTGGAATAACTGTATATGTAAATGTAAAAAATAAAAAAGGGAAAGTCATGGTTGAAACGGTGCTTTGTTATGTTGTTAAAGCTTGAACTTTAAGAGAACATGAAAAACACAGACATGGTTGTGGAGATAAATTACCTTCGGAGACGTGCTAAGATATCAAGATTCCAAAGAACAAGGATTGATGAAGACGAAGAATGTCAGTAGAAAGGACAGTTATCCAGAAAATACAGAAAAGGATTTTGAAATGGTTTGGATGCCTACTATGTATGGAAGATATAAGATGCTCGAAGTCCGATTTTGCTTGGCAACCTTCAGGCAAGAATAAGAGAAGACGGCCACATAAATTGCGAAAAAATGGTGTCCGGAAGATAATGCAAGATAATAATTTGGAAGAAAAGATGACCTATGATTGAAAGGATGAAGATTGTCATTCATTTTGTACGCACTCGGATTCCTCGCGCAAAGATGATTCTTTTCAATAAGTAAAAGTTAAGTTTGGAAAATAAGCGAAAGTGACTTTAGGCTAAATCTAACAAATAGAGTGGGCGAGGCGCAACCTAAAATCTCACTCGACCTATTTTACATGAACAACTTGTCAAGTATAGGAAGACGCATTTTCGTGACAAGACAACTTTTTGTGAACATTTCAAACCGTTTTTCGTAAATAGCTTCCTTCAAAGCTTTCAATAGAGCAGTATGATACTGCTCAGTAGCGGTCTAACCCTTTATAAGATTTAATCACTTGAGGTTAATATACAACCCCTTTCCACATTAATTTTCGTATTTTGTATACCTATTTAGACAACTAAGTTGTCATCATCAGCAAATAATTAAACAGTGTCGCACCTGGAAAAGTACGGCAAAAACTTGCACTAAACAAATTCCGTACCATTCCTATACCATCGAAAGCCAAAACGCACAGTGTGCAGAATACGAAAATTAATGTGTAAAAGGGGTTATATATTAACCTTAAGTGATTAAGTTAATCAACCCCAGGCTCCATCAAAATGACCTTCGTTTCTAAGATAATTTATTAAAGTGGTCCCCTTAGATCTCATAAAATGATAACCATTACCCTGCTCAAAGATGAAAATGTCTTGGGTTTCCCTGGGAAATACAATTTTGTATCCACCGTTGAGGTTGCTATTTGGATTCGGAAACATACTGGCCAACCTATGTTTCATCAACCATAACAATTATTCGCAAAATATGAATTGGTTCCTATTAAACAAATTGTTTAAACAGACCCAATTCTAATTGTAAAGTGTGATCTAGATGTTTGGTCTACATGGTATTCCTAACGTCAACTTTTCAGCTATTCAAAACAATATTATTTTAATGACCATTTTCGGAGTTATTGCAGTTTTTGATGGTTGCGCATGGTCTTAGATGATCACAACGTTTAAATTGCCCAACTTAGGAAAAAACTGTAGCTTCGAAGGAGTATCGTTATTATAAGTTTGTTGCACATCAACTAAAATTTTAGATGTGTTTATTCCTTTAAAAAGGAAATACTGAACTCCACTATGAACTAGAAACTTACACATTTCAAAATTTCCCATTAACAAAATTTCATAGCACCAAGAAAGATTGAATATAATGTGTTTAATAGTCAAATCTTATTTCCTGGCAAATCATTCTGATATTATTACGTTCTACAACAGAAATATAAGATATGTTGACGATTTTGGGAAAATAAATAAACGTATTTCCAGACAGAGGAGAATCACAATATGTATTTATAAAAAGGCGAGATACATAATAATAATGTAAATTAACGTCAAAATATATGTTAATAAAATTTAAAAAGAAGATGTTACTAGGGTTGTTTATTGGACGTGCAAGTGGTCTCTATAATCAAGTCGGAAGAAAGAGTATCCATTCTTTTACAAAACTTGAGTATAACACTGTACTATATTTTCATACAGAATTATTTCTATTACTGCGAAATTCATATTTTTAAATCATCACTTTTGTCATGGAGTTATGAACTAGCTTATATAGCCAATCTATTCCCATATATTTTCCGTATTATTAGGATCCAGGATTATGTAATATTTGATCAAAGGAACACCTACATTGTTATTATTATTGTGAGCTATACGTCTTTATTCCAACCTTTTCCTTTCATAATTTACTGAACTTCTTCACATCATTCATTACTTTGTTCCTGTTCTTAATTTTATAAGAGAAACATTCTTTTACTGAAGAAGAATTTCTTGTCGTATTTAAATTTTCCATTGACACGTTCACCGTCTTGTACCAGGTACTCATTTGCTAATACTCTAAAATAAAAACGTCTTTCTATAGACCTCTAAAATAATAAGTTTAACCGTCAGAATTAGCTATATCATCTTTCCAACAAAAAATATAATAATCTGCCATTCCTTTACACCTTACTCTTTCCTATATTGCTACTAATGAGAATTTTCTTTAGAATTTCCGTTTTTAACGTTCCTACACTTTCGTTTATTACTCGTTATATAGTTTACTTGCTAATAATATACTTCTCCTACTTGTACTTGTTTTTTCCCGCAATTATCTAGATTTCGTAGAAGATTGTCAATACGTTTCGTGTTTCCTTTAATTGTTGCTGTTTTTCTTTTTATTGAATGATACTTTCATTTATATTAGCAGTTAACGATTTCCGTTACCCTATACGAGGGAGCGTTTTTATATTCGCGGAATGGGGGAAGAAAGGGGAAGAAATAAAAAAACCAAATTATTTTTCTTTTTCAATATATTCACCTGCAAGACGGATACATTTTTCACATCTTTCAATTAATTTATTTATACCCTCATAAAAAAATGATTTCTCTTTATCTGCAAAATACGCCGAAACTGCCTCCTTGACTTCATCATCGGCAGTAAATTTTTTACCCGCAGCTCTTTTTTCATTTTCGGAAACAGGTAATAATCACTCGGGGCCAGGTCTGGGCTGTAGGGTGGGTGATTCACAATTTCGAAGCCCACCTTATGCAGGGCAGCTAACGCAACGCTGCTCTTGTGGACGGGCGCGTTGTCGTGCAAAAGCAGAACAGCTTTTGTCAATTTTCCCCGTCTTTTCTCTTTAATGGCTTCTTTTAGTCGCTCTAATATTGAAGCGTAATATTCTCCGGTTATAGAAACACCTTTATCTTTATAATCAATCAACAATATTCCTTCCGAGTTCCAAAATACCGTTGCCATGAGTTTCCCAGCTGATTGTGACACTTTAAATTTCTTGGGAGGTGCTGTGCCCTTTTTATGCCACTGCATGGAGTCTTGTTTGGACTCAGGTTCATAATGATGAACCCAAGTTTCGTCTCCAGTAACAATTCCACTCAATACACCATCCTTGTCTTCATTACAGAGGTCAAAAAATGCACGCGAACACTCTACGCGCTGTTGTTTTTGCGGCGGCGTGAGCATTCTCGGCACCCATCTTGCGCTGACCTTAGACATGCCGAGATGATCGTGTAGGATTTTAAAAATTGTTGTATCGGATACTCCAACCATTTCTGCGAGTTGTTTCTTCTTTAGTCGAGCATCTTCGAGTACAATTTGTTCAACTTTTTGGATAAGTGCTGGCGTGGTCACCTCAATTCTCCTGCCCGGCCTCGGGTCGTCTTCAAGGGATTCCCTTCCTTGTTTAAATAAACTATGCCACTTGTACGCCATGGTTTTTCCTGGACAAGAGTCGCCGTAAACCAATGACATCTCATTCTTTATGGTCGCCACTGACTAACTGTCTAATAACAATGAAACTTCGTATTTATAATAATCATGAGTCGCTGCACAGGCCACGCCCCCAATGCGCCTACTCACCCCTCTACAACCCGCTCATTCCGCGAATATAAAAACGCTCCCTCGTATATCCAAATTTAAGTGTCTTTTACATACCCATATCATTAAAAATTCAGCTGAAAATAAGTTCTTCATAATTCTATTGCAACAAAAGTGCAGTGTAAATGTAATTGTTTTGTACTTATTGGCAAAATTCTTTTTATATTTAAGTAAACAACTAATATCATCTCATACAAATTTTTGACTAAAATATTATTTATTACAGCTGCTCATTGTTATCAATATGAATTGTCATCAAATAAAGGCCGAATCAATTTCAAGTCTCCAAATTTTATTATACCCAATTCTTTAATTGGCACATTTTTATTTCCTAAAAATTGTAATATATAATAATATAATCTTTCTGTTTCTATGTCTACTGTAGTGTACATAAGTAAGTAACCACTAATTCAATTAACCTTAACGGTGTTGTTTTCATATTTAATATTATTCTACTTTTACTCTCCTAATGACCTTCTAGGGATTGAAAATACATTGTTAAATAAAAGTAAAAGCAGTTTCTGCGAAAATATTCTTAAGTTAATCCTACTCAGGTAATCTGAAACTTATCGATAATTATTTCATTACCTGCTTAATGACAGTTTGTGCGCGATGTGAGTTAGTATACCACTGAATTTCGAAATGTTTATTTGAATTACACGGGCCTGCAAAAATACTTTTTAAATATTGTCTTAATTTTAGCTACATTTTATTGTGTATTTTTCAGTGCTGTGCTCAAAAACGAAAACGATTTTTTTCTATCACGTAGGGTTTTCTCACCAAAAACAAATGTATTTTAGAAATAATAAGCCAAATACAAAAAATTATGGAATGCATATTTTATTTTACGCTTATTAAAATCATAAATAGCTAAACATTTTTCATAAAAACAACACAAAATTAGTAAAACTGAATGGTCTTGTTTAATAATCCTTGTACGAGGGAGCGTTTTTATATTCGCGGAATGAGCGGGTTGTAGAGGGGTGAGTAGGCGCATTGGGGTCGTGGCCTGTGCAGCGACTCATGATTAGTATAAATACGAAGTTTCATTGTTATTAGACAGTTAGTCTTTGAGCTATCGTCAACCAAGTAACATAATCAGGAGTGAAAAGTGAAATATGGAAAAAATCGAATATCGTGCCGTTATAAAGTTCCTTACCAGGCAAGGAAAATCAGTCGCGACCATAATGAATGAGATGTCATTGGTTTACGGCGACTCTTGTCCAGGAAAAACCATGGTGTACAAGTGGCATAGTTTATTTAAACAAGGAAGGGAATCCCTTGAAGACGACCCGGGGCCGGGCAGGAGCATTGAGGTGACCACGCCAGCACTTATCCAAAAAGTTGAACAAATTGTACTCGAAGATGCTCGACTAAAGAAGAAAGAACTCGCAGAAATGGTTGGAGTATCCGATACAACAATTTTTAAAATCCTACACGATCATCTCGGCATGTCTAAGGTCAGCGCAAGATGGATGCCGACAATGCTCACGCCGCCGCAAAAACAACAGCGCGTAGAGTGTTCGCGTGCATTTTTGGACCTCTGTAATGAAGACAAGGATGGTGTATTGAGTGGAATTGTTACTGGAGACGAAACTTGGGTTCATCATTATGAACCTGAGTCCAAACAAGACTCCATGCAGTGGCATAAAAAGGGCACAGCACCTCCCAAGAAATTTAAAGTGTCACAATCAGCTGGGAAACTCATGGCAACGGTATTTTGGGACTCGGAAGGAATATTGTTGATTGATTATAAAGATAAAGGTGTTTCTATAACCGGAGAATATTACGCTTCAATATTAGAGCGACTAAAAGAAGCCATTAAAGAGAAAAGACGGGGAAATTTGACAAAAGGTGTTCTGCTTTTGCACGACAACGCGCGCGTCCACAAGAGCCGCGTTGCGTTAGCTGCCCTGCATAAGGTGGGCTTCGAAATTGTGAATCACCCACCCTACAGCCCAGACCTGGCCCCTAGTGATTATTACCTGTTTCCGAAAATGAAAAAAGAGCTGCGGGGTAAAAAATTTACTGCCGATGATGAAGCCAAGGAGGCAGTTTCGGCGTATTTTGCAGATAAAGAGAAATCATTTTTTTATGAGGGTATAAATAAATTAATTGAAAGATGTGAAAAATGAATCCGTCTTGCAGATGAATATATTGAAAGAGAAAAATAATTTGTTTTTTTTATTTCCACCCCTTGTCCCTCATTCCGCGAATATAAAAACGCTCCCTCGTAGTATCGTTTTCGCTCTCCATCAAAATTTCGTTTTGTGCTTCTTCTGCTGTAGGATCACTGGCTATCGTCTCTATTCAACATCCATCAGTAGTCCACTATCATGTTAACATTCCACCTCCCTTGATATCGCTTTTCCGTTTCCATTATATCTTGATGAAATCTTTCACTTCGTTCCTTGCTGACAGCACCAAGATTGTCTGTAAAGTAGTCTAGGTATGCGTTGAGAAAATGTACTTTTAGGCTTATGGTACAGTCTAAATTCTTGAAGTTTCCCAACATTTTTGCTACAATGGCCTTGTCATGAGGATGCTTTTCGTTACCAAGAAATCTGGTCACAACAAGTTTAAAAGATACCCATGCTGCTTTTTCTTTTGGGAACATTTTTTGTCCAAAGTTGTCATCCTTCATAAGTTTTCGGATGTCAGGTTCAACAAATACTCCTTTTCTGTGATAAGGCCTTAATAAATTGCTTCATCAGACCCAATTTGATATGTAGTCGAGGAATCAAAACTGTTTTTGAATCTAAAAGACTCACCCCTTCAATATTCTTTCTACTGACCTCTAAGGTTTTTCTGACCGGCCACTCTTTCTTAATGTAATGCTGTTTTCTGTCACGGCTATCCCATTCACAAAGGAAACATGAGTACTTTGCGTATCTACTCTGTTGACCAAGCAACAGTGGGATGACTTTTAAATCGTCACAAATAGTCCATTTATGGCTTGAATAGCTCAGTCTGTTGAAGTACGCTTCAAGATTTTGGTATGTTTCCTTTAAGTGAACCGAATGACCAACAAATACTGAAGCATACCAATCTTTCGGTACATACGTAACATTGAAACTGGCCATAACTCCAGGGACGATGTTACAATAATCTAAGTCATCTTCCTGAGAAAAATAAGAAACGAAATCCTTTTCTCTATGTCGATACCGCCAAAAAGACGAATCAGAAGCCAACAATTTTTTTCCTTCAACCTTGAACCTAAAACCTCCGTTGAGTCCTTTGGAAGGCCTAAGTCTCTAAGTCAAATCATTCAATTGAGACTGAGTGTAATGTATAGGTTCGCTTGTACCAGGATCATAAATGTCACTAACCTCACTGTATTCTTCACTAGCACACGGTTGCGGCAATATATCTGTCTCATCTAAAACGTTATCTAGACTAACTCGTATGGAAGGTATCGGTATACTAGGCCTGTGCGGAAGAGGGCGGATCGCTGATGCTATGTCAAGATATTTCCTTTTCATTTTTTAAGATGAAACCTTGTACGATGCAGGAACAAAAATAGCTACACACCGTAGGAACGGCAAAACAAAACGATTTCTTTTTTACCTTAGCCTCACTGCCTCAATTCTTTAACACAAATTGAACATACTTTGTGGAGAGCCCTAGATTTATCTTGATCATCTAACTTCATCCCAAAGTAAGCGAAGTAGACTTTTTTAACGAAATCGGAAATATTTCTTTGTTGCCTTTTTATAACAAAATTATCACAAATGTTGCAAAAATAATCAGTGAAAGTAACACATGCTTTAGAAGCCACCGTAAATTATAATTTACGTTGTTGATTATAATTAGCAATACAAAATATAAAACGAAACACTTGCCAATACAACAAAACTCAGAAAACGCATGTGTACAGTGGAAAGTCACGAGACACACTCTATGAGGAAAGCAAACAAAGGTTTGACAGCTACTCAGTGTTGCCACCCAACCAAATTAATATTTCCCACAGCCAATCTAAGCCGAATTTTAATTATTAAGATTAAACATTTTATGTTTTCTTGCCTAAAATGCCTAGTTATCGATAATTTCAAGTGAAATTTGTTACTAAACTGCGTAATCAGTGTATAAAAAACTAAAAAAATCACTGATTATTCTGGTACGTAGACTTCCGCGGTCGTGGTCCACACTATCTGCCTCTGGGCTTCCGGGCTGCAACCGCGTCACTTGTATATCTGCCGACGTTTCATACTCATTTGTATATTTGTGTGGGACATCTTTTAAACAATTTTTTCATCGCAGGCCTGTGTGATCGTGTTTTAAACTACAAAAGCCTTGTTTACTTTAGTACGAGTGCCTGTGAATATTTTCTGGTACTGTAACAATTTATTTAATTCTGTCATCCATATTCTGATTAAATTAATTTCTCGAAATAACAGTAAAGTGTCTGGAATATCTGACGAATATCGCCACGATATTGCTTTTTCGTCAACAGGGCTTAAGTCAGCAACAAATTGCAGAATAAACGCAATGTTCTAAGCCCTGGATTTTGAAAATTATCAAAAAGCAAGAAGAAACCAGTTTGGTGGGTAATAAAAAAAAGGCGGGAAAAAGGTCGAAAGATCGACAAGAGTTTCTATGCATCCTTTTCGACACAATAACCTAAAGTAAACATTTTACAGTGTTCAGAAAGTCATAGTACGTTGAATATATTTGAACAGACAAATGTCATTCTGTAAAATATAAAAATTTGATAACTAAAGGGTGTTTCAAATTTCGCGGTTTTTTAAAATAATAAATAAAACACATAATTTGCATTCACTTTCAAAAACTTTTATTGGTAATTGAAGTATCAGTTTTGACATTTATATGCGAAAAATAATATCTGCCAAATGGTCTCTTGCAGCTCCACAGACATCCACTCTTTTGTTAAAATTTTCAATGACATTTTGACATAATTGAGGCTCTATCTCACCAATGACACGAATAATTTCATCTTTCAAAGTAAGAATCGATTGTGGATTGTTTTTATAAACCTGATATTTCACATAGCCTCAAAGAAATTACTCTAACTGTGTCAAATCACATGATCTTGGTGGCCAATTAACATCACCATTTCTTGAGATTTCATGTCCAGGAAATTTTTCTCTCAATAAATCAATTAATTCGTGTGCAAAGTGAGGTGTAGTTCCATCCTCTTGAAACAACATATCCTCTAGATCAATTGACAGTTACAGCTTCACCAGCAGCATTTTCAAAGAAACAAGGTCCAATTACACCACCTGACCATAATGCACACCAAACAGTAACTCGTTTAGGATGCATAGGTTTCTCATGAATAATTCGTGGATTCTCCTCACCCCAGATATGGCAATTTTGTTTATTAACATAGCCACCAGTTCAAAATGTACCTTATCGGAAAACATTATTTTTTGAGAAAAATTAGCTGGTTGTTCATTGATGAAATTGATAAATAAACAACGTTTTGAATGATCTAATGGCTTCAGTTCCTGTGTTATTTGAACCTTATATGCCTTCAGAACTAAATCCTTGTGTAAAATAGGCCATGTTGTTGATCCACTAAGTCCAAGTTATTGTGAACATCACCTAATGGACATTTCAGGATCTTCAGCAACACTTTCACGAACCAAACTAATATTTTCTTGTAAACGACCACTACGGCTATATTTTTTACATTTTTGATCTTCCACGGAACCGGTCTCTTGAAATTTTTTAATAATTCGACCAATAGTGCTTTCAGATGGACGATTATGTAAACCATAAAATTCACGTAATTTTCTAAAAACTCTTTTCACAGAACGCTGATTTTCGTAATATAATTCAACAATTTGAACGCGTCGTTGTACCCTGTACGAAGCCATTTTTATAAATGTCAAACATCACACTTTTTAAATGCCCACATACCCAGACAAATTCAGTGCACCATCTATATTTCATTTATTCTTAAAAAAACCGCGTAATTTGAAACATCCTTTAGTTTATAATTTCAAATAAGCAGTTGTGTTATACTAGACTGCCATATGTATTGTCGTTTAAAATCTTCTGATGAAGAAATGTTGAAAAGGTAAAGTATTGGTATTAATCGATTAGTTACGGAAATACAGTTATACATAATTCCACTTTCCAATTCCAACGCAATGATTTTTCACAAGTAATTTAAAAAATTTCGTTAAATTCTGGTTGAACATTTTCAAATTTGTTATCCTCGTATTACCTGACGAGCGACCATACAACATTTTTGAGTTGGAATTGTCGACTCGTACGTTTATCCACATTTTTCTGGCCACAGTGTATAGCATAATATACTAAAAATTACATTACGCCACAATTTTTTATCGAAAATTAAAGTAAATGAACCAATTATATATGTATGACACTATCTAAATCATGTGTATAAATCATGTATATGCATATACACAGTTTCTGAACGTTTAATAAAAGCCATTGCTTTCCAAGTCCGTAATTAACGAAACTGTAACACGCGTCTATACACACTCAAAGTGAACGCATTTTAATTAGTTTTAGTCGTGGGATGCAAAATATTAATTCAATTCGGAGAAAGTTGTTTAATAATTGGGATGATTTATTCTGGCAAACTTTTCCAAGTGTGAAACGACTAGAACCTCAATTTTAAATTCCCCTCTGTTTGCAATAACGGTAATTAACGTAATTTGTCTCTGCATTGGATTAAACCTAAACGAAAACGACCTCGTTCGCATTACAATTCGGATATATTTGTAAATTGTATAGAAGAGACTTGAAATTATTTATCAGAAGTTTATTATTATTAATGATTAAGCTAAAGTAGCTAACTAAAATTAATTTAATTTCTTTCCTCTCAATTTATTTACTATCTGTCTGTATACAATAAGAAAACGATATAAAAATGTGTAATATTTGTACTACAAGTAATTATCTAAGATATATTTTACGTCATAAATCAGAATATTTTTTATCTTATTAAATAATTGGTCTAATAGAATTTGTTTTTTAAATCTATATGTTTAACTTCTTAAACCTACACTTATCTCTCTGTTGACTATGTTATTCCTTGACTAGTCTTTTCAGGCGGCATTTCACTTTTTGACTATGCTTTTGAGTACGATGACGAATCTTATTTATTGTAATTAATAAGTAATATCACAAACCATGATCAACATTCACTATAATTCGCAACATTCTACTTTGAAATCTGTCAACTATTTCAATGTTTGAATATGACGCTCTTACCTACAATTCAATACCATGCATCCACATGGATTGCATCACCAATTTATATATTTACACTTTATTTGCGACATAGTTGTTTTCCTATTGGCCAGATAATTTTGGTAAGTTTATAAATAAATTGTTTCCTCTTATTACAATTATGCCACGTCAATCTTTTATCAAGGTATATCCAGAGATCTGCTTCTGGGCTTCCGGGCTGGAACCTCGACACTGATATAATCGCATCACTGACAGACAGCAGTAGTTGAGCCCTCAAGATGTCCCATACGAGTGGGTACGAAACGTCGGCAGTTATACCAGTGGCGCGGTTCCAGTTCGGAAGCCCATAAGCAGATAGTATGGATTACGACCGCGGAAGTCTTCGTACCAGATTATATCCAGAAATGTTTGACACTGTTTGTTATTTAGGTTTACACGGATGGGCATGTTTTTTATTCCATTGTGAACGTTACTGGTGTTGATTCTTGTTCTCACTTTAATTCACAATCTTCTCAGCAATGATTCAATTTCACTGAGGTATGTTTGACAAATTTTCTGAATCTGCTTGGTGTTTTTTACGCGTAGGTCTTATCGTAGTGTCATCTGCAAGCGTGGCTGTTGTAGTATTTTTCGATAAAGGAATATCAGCCGTAAATAATAGGTAGATAATGAGTACCATGACATTCTTTCGGGGAATTTTAGTATTTATATTCTAAATGTTTGACTAGGAAGTGCTTCTCTTGAATGTATCATTTTAGTACTCAGTATATATTAACAGAAAGCTTTTTCTTTATTTTATGTAAAAGTTTTGGATGCCGAAACCTTGTCAAAAAACTGACTTATGTCAAGAAACACTATTGCGCAATACCTTTAGTTCTTCAAGTGATAGAGGAAGTGGAATATTTCGCCTTCTTCTTTATCCAGCATCTCTCCGGAAAAAAAGGATACGGTTATTAAACACCCTGAAGAAACTTCTGATTTCTTTTGGTCTGTTTTTATACCATCTCCTAATCTTATCTAAGAAGCAAGTTTTATTAAAGAAAAGAATAATCTGCGTTTTCTCCTGCTGCTTGTCTCTGCACATATTTTTGAATGATAATATTCTCTTCCTCAATTAACACTTAATTAAATTTAGCTTTATCATTCTAGGAGTGTGTATCAAGAACTACATTGTTTTCTTAATTTTCTTTTTCATGTTTACAGAACAGTTTAAATCTAAATTAAGTAACATAATGTATGTATACTTCGTTTTCTTAAAAATATAAGAATCCATTTTTATCCATATAGGAATGTAGTGTAAACAGTACTATTATTTTATTATTGTTCTTTTTGATTATTAATATTCAGATTTTGTTCTATGTGAAAAGAAAAAATTTTAAAAATATACAGACTTTAAGTTTTGTTACACATCGGAAAAAGTTTCTAAAATTTAAGTATTCGTACTGTAACTTTTGAAATATATAAATGATTACTCACAAGTATCTAATGTATTTAATAACTATTAAATACATTAGATGCTTTGGGTCGATGACAGAAATAATTGTTAGTTAGCCTACCTTATTATCGCTGCTGAATAATAAATACATTGTTGTCAGATTTTCTCTCTGAGCGCGAACAGACATTTAGATTTATAATAATTGGTTTAACTTCAACATTTACTAAATATGTCTTTATATACGAGGGTGGTCTGAAAGTTTACGACCTCGGCGTGAAGATGGCAGCACTTATCAATGAAAGCTAGGGAATGTAGTTGTGAGGTACCCCACCAAAGTTTCAGCCGTTTCTGACGCGCAGTTCTTATTTGACAGTCGTTTGAGTGAGTCGATGTGAGTGTCGAGTATCGTGCTGTCATTAAATATTTGTTTTTGAAAGGCAATACGCCTACGCAAATCAAAGATGAGTTGGACTCTGTATACGGGGACTCTGCACCATTATTTACCACAGTGAAATTTTGGACAGCTTAATTTAAACGTGGCTGTAAGAGCTTGGGAGACGATGAACGTTCGGGACGTCCAAAAACTGCAACTACTCACGACAACATCGCTAAAGTTCACCAATTGGTGCAGACGACCTTCGAATTAAAGTGAAAGAGATAGCAAAGGCTATGAATATGTCCAAAGAACGTGTTTGTCACATGTTAAATCAAGATTTAGACATGAGAAAACTATCCGCGCGTTGGGTGCTGCATTTGCTAACGTTCGACGAAAAACATTTTCAGCATTTCCAATGCTCTGTTGGCGCAGTTTAGGCGCAATAAATCCGAGTTTTGGCGCCGATTAATTACTGTAGATGAAATTTGGATACACCATTATACGCCCGAAACAAAAATATCGCAAAGGGAAACCGGCTCCAAAAAAAGCAAAAACTGTTTTTTCGGCTGGGAAAATGGGCGACTCTTTTTTGGGATAATCATGGAATTATCTTAATAGATTATCTTCAAAAAGGAAAAACCAGTACAGGAACATACTACGCATCATTACTTGATAAGCTGAACGCAGAAATTGTGGAAAAACGGCCACGGCAGAAAAAGAAAATCCTGTTTCACCAAGACAACGCGCCGTCTCACACCATGGCGAGAATCCGCGAATTTAGGGTTGCACTGCTTGACCATCTGCCTTACTCACCAGATCTAGCCCCAAGCGACTTCTTTTTATTTCCTCGTCTGAAAATTACGCTCGGCGGACAGAGATTTTCGTCAAATGAGGAGGCAATTACCTTCGCGAAACGCCGAGTACTATTTTATTTGAATGGGTTAAACAGATGGGAGCATCGCTGGGAGAAGAATGTAGCGTTACAAAGAGACTATGTAGAAATATAAATATAATTTTAAGAAAAAATGTCTTGTACCTTTGTTAGGTCGGAAACTTTTCGGACCACCCTCGTATGCCAAGTTTTAATAGAATTATTAATATGCCTTACGCAGTTTTCATCTGAATCAGTGTATGTAATACGTCATTTCACGTAGCTAGTACTTTTACATTTCCATAATAATTTCTTCTAATATTGTTTTATTTCACTTACATTGCAACTCCTGGAAAAGGTGCGATCATAATTTTTATTGTCTGAAACTGGTACTGAAATTCTCACATGTCATAGTACCACTGGTGTTATTATACGAACTTTTGGAATCCCCATTTTTAAGACCTGTATTGTTGCTGAGAGTCCCAAAAGCGACCGCCTTGAGACATCCCCATAAAAAGTAATCACAAGAGGTCAGGTCTGACTATTGCAGAACATCTTCTTTTATACTGATGAGACAATTCAATAAAAAGGTCTTTCGGAGGATTCATTGGCACGTTGACTATATGACTAGTTACTCCATCTTGTTGGAAATCCTTTTACAAGAAATCGTTGAAATAATGGACTGAGGAAGGTGTTCAATATTTGAACATAACGCGTTGATGTTACTGTAATGTGGCCATCATCGTCCGTGACAAAAGACGCACATCGGACTGTAACTTTGGCCAAATAAAGAGGCCCGGTAATGACCCAGTAGCGACAATTGTATCTATTAACCTACCCACTGACGTAAAAATGAACCAATTCGTTTATCCTTGAGTAGTCCACAAACTGTTGGCTGTCATCAAACATCTGTAACATATTCTGACAAAAACTAATGGGAATAGAATAATCTCCAGACTGTGGTGTAGATGAAGTCATCATGTAAAATTCTTCTTACTATTCGTGTCGAAAGCCCAAAAGCAACCCATTGACGCCTAGCAAATCTTCAAGGATTTCTCGCAATCGCTAGTCATACAACCACCACATTCCCTGGTGTCCTGTAAGTTCTTGAACTACCATTACTCCCTGTTATTTAACCGATTGTTTTTGAGTTCCTAGTCTAAACACAAATGGCTTTCCTATTTGGAACAGAAGCAGGAAGCGGAAGATGAAAATGTAGGCGGAATTCACGTTATGCACGTACATAATCCAACGCTGTATGGTTACTAAACTTCCATGTGTGTAGAACACAGTCATACTTATTTCTCCCAACACACACGCCCTCACAATACAAACTTCTTAGAAACGTGCGATTTGATTGCCCAACCCTTTTCTAATACAATCAATGCTATTCAAGTTTACCAAAGGTCAGAATTAAATTTTTTTTCTAAAGTTAAAGCGCCTCAAGTAAATATGCCAAATCACTTTTTTTTATTTTACGTCAATGAAGAACGATTAAATCGATTTCTAAAGCGATTACAAGACCAATAGCTCTTTATTGTGAGGCGAAGCCATGGGCCAACTAGACGTATATTGCTATAAAGTACGAATAGCATTATAAAAATGTGGAAATTAATCTAGGGAAACCACAAGAAAAGACAAAATAAAAATAACAATACAATAGAAAATATGTTTAATTCGCTTAACATATGTGAGATAAATGGAAAACAAATTCATTTTAAACATCATTTAATGGAGTAAGCTGTATTTTTCGGAATTATTTTTTTAAATGACCAATGAATTAGCGAGTGATACAAGTAAAATAAAAAAAATTAAAGCTATGGTGTAAACGACGGAATGTCAAATATAATAGTGAAAAAAACGAAAATAAGTAATATATACAGGGTGTTTCAAATTTCGAATGTATATATTTATTAAACTTTAAGACATACGAATATGAAACTTTACACACATATTTACGAACCTCTCAAGTTCAGATTACAGATGTTCAATATGTCCTCCATCAGCGACACGAACAATATCACATCGATACTCAAATTCCTCCCATACTCGGGTTTTCGTCACTAATGTTATGGCAGTACGGATCCGGTTCTTCAACACTTCCAGGTTCTGTGGGAGTGGTGGTTCATAAACGTTGTCCTTAACGAAACCCCACAGGAAGAAGTCACAGGGTATCAAATCCGGTGACCGTGGAGCCCAGCTTGAGACATGCTAAGTTGCCAGCGCCTTGACGACCAATCCAACGGTTCGGTAGAGTTTCATTCAGATATTCACGCACTTGGCGACTCCAGTGAGGGGGTGACCCGTTTTGTTGAAAAATGAAGTTGCAGTCTCAGAAACAACCAGTTTTGTAACATAGCGAGATACTGCTGACCGTTAACCGTGTTTCCATCAAAGAAGAATGGGCCATAAACAGATGATCAGGGTATCGCACAAAACACATTAATTTTAGGCGAATCTCGTACATGTTCAATGGCTGCATGTGGGTTCTGTAGACCCCAAATTCGAACATTGTGTTTGTTTACCAGACTACTAATATGGAAAGTCGCTTCATCACTAAACACGATGCGTTGTGCGAAAGTGTTATCATTGTCAATGGCATCATGAATCTCGTTACAAAATGCCACACGTTTGCGTTTGTCATCAGGAGGCACATAGCTTGTAACAGCCGTAACTTATACGGCTTCATAACCAACCGACGTCTCAAAACACGCCAAATTGTTGTTGTAGGCAATTGTAACTCCCGACTGGCACGACGAGTTGATTTTGAAGGATTTACGTTGGAAAGCAGTTTGAATTCATGCAACATTTTCTTCAGAAACACGAGGGCGATCAGGGCTCTTTTCTTTACATATACATCCTGTATCTACAAACTGTCGATACCATCTGCGAATGTTCCACCCATTCCGAGGAAAAATTTGGTAGCTCAACCTGAAACGTCTTTGCACTGTAATCACAGAATTGCACTTCCCAAACTCGAGAAAACAAAATGATTTCTGCTGCGTAGTAGCCATTTTAAACATATGACGGTTACCAAGAAAAACAGAAGACAACTGACATTTAGCGGCTATTAAATAAACTAGACTATGTATTCGTTTCTCCAATAGCCGAACCGAGGCGCAGCGATCAATAGTTTGGACAAAATAATACTTGGTAATATTCTTTTTGAAACATGATGTATAAAAACTCATTTATCAAACGTTCCATCTAATGTTACAGTAAATAAGTGAATACGAAAAACTTATAATTGGTAATGCAAATATATTTTTAATATTCATATAATCAGGCGATGACATGGTTTAGACTTTAAGCCAATACCGGTTTTATTAAATTTTAAAACAAAACATGCTATTCAAATGAATCCACTGTCTCGAATATCCACCAATTATTCCAAAAGTCTAGATCTGCCCTTGAGGTGCAAGGTTAATTGAAACACTTTATGGAACGGTAAGGATTTTCTTTCAATTTTAAATTCTCAATTACGATTCTTCTTGCGCCTTTGAGAGCAAATGCAACTCGACGGAACTTCTAGGTCGATTCATTCGAACACCACAGGAAAAGATTCACAGACTTGGAGATATAAATTCAGAGCGATAGAGACTCATTTCCATGATTATTAACTTGTTACTTTATCCCTAAATTATTCAGATAAGGTCTTCTGTTTCGTTCATAAAAAAACAGAAGTTTTACCCGAAGCCGAACTTACCGTGGCCTCGTCTATAAATGGAACCAGAAGAAAAGGAATACTGGAAAATGTAACAATAAATATTTAAGGTTGAGTGATTTTTCAGCAACATAAATATCTTAATATCCTTTCTTTTCTCTTGTCAGTTAGATTGTTTTCCTAGATGTTATTTTTAGGTTACAAGTCATAAAAAAATTCGTAACAATAATAATTTTTAGAAATATTTATATTTTGTTTAACTGACCTCTTATAAAGAAATTCAATAGAATAAAATATTAAAAGTATTACAATTAGCACGTGCTTAAATCAGTACTTTTGAGATCTCGCTTAAGAGGTACTTTATCCTTATTCAGGCATACATATCTGTAAAAACAAATAAGGTTTGTCAAGAGATAAGATTTTATAATTCACTGATGATGTAAAACCTTTTCCAAGAGTTATTGTCCTCTTCTGTATTATAAAAGTCTCTTTTATGTTATGTTCGCATTGGTACAGGTGATGCAGTAATAGAAACTTGCCATAAAATTTTTCTCCTTGGTTTTTACCTATTACAGCCACATCTTCAAGTGCTCAAACAATACCATAAGAACTTAGTTTCCTAAAAGAACATTATTGTGCTTAACATGTGCAGAAGAGATTCTGCTACAAATTGCCAAAATTTATAACTACTACCAACTTAACGAAAACGTACGTATATAATATATATTTATAGAATCAATCATAAAATACACACGAAATAGGCACCATTTATTTCCATATATGTATTTTTTAAGCAGATAATGGATATCGTAATCCACCTTTCTTTTAAATTTTCCTAATTTTCATGTAATAATTAAAGGGAAAAAACTTATACTATTAACCTTCAAATTTTCAAATCAAACCTACTTCTAATATTAAATTATTCCTATTAAATATAAAAAATTATTGTTATACCTTTCGCTTAATATTTTACCTCACAATGAAAAAATATTATACAAGGATAGCCGTTGGTATTTCGGGAATAACATACAAAAAAAAAAATTTTATTATCGAAAATAGTTTTATTGCTTTTCAAAATAATCTCCTTAAAAATCAAAGCACTTTTGCATTCGTTTTAAACCAATCCGAAAAACATTGCTGCCACTGTGAAGGCGGTATCTCCATAATATGAGTTTTAAATGCCTCAACTGCCTTTCCTGGCGTAAAAAACCGTTGATCACGAAGTTTGTTCTTCACATGGGGGAACAAAAAGAAATCACAGGGTGCTGGATCAATGTTTTGCCGGGTCAAATATTCAATTGTTTGAAACGATCTGTGAGAGCTCGCATTGTCATTGTGGAGAATGATCTGTCGTTTTCGGTTTGTTTTCCTTATATCTTCCAAAAACTTTTGGCAAGCAAATAGTTATGCACCATTCGGAATTGACCGTTCTACAACTCTCTAAAACCACCGTTGCAACGTGACCGGTTTTTCGAAAAAAGTAGGCGGCCATTTGTTTCGATGTGCTTCGAGCTCGAACAACTTTTGTTGGTTTTGGCTCATTTTGGAATACTCATACACTTGACTGCTGTTTACTATCGGGTTCATACGTATAAATCCAAGATTCATCACCTGTGACGACTTTATAAATGTTCTTTGAAGCACAACCATTGTATTTTTTGTGCATTTCACCAAATTATGTGGTACCCAACATGAACATAGCTTCTTAACGGCTAAATATTCGTGCAGGTTCTTATGCACGCTGGTGTTACTAATACCTAGAGATGCCTCGATCTCACGGTATGTCACACGACGGTCTTGCATTATCAATTCAGACACTGCATTAATGTTTTCCGACACAACATTCGTGGTACGACCTTCACGAAATTCATCGTCCAAAGAACGCCGTCCAAATTTGAATGTAGTTTTCGATGATGCTTCATCACCATATAAAGAATTCAGCTCGCCGATGCATTCTTGTTGAGATAATCCACGCCGAAAGTTATGAAAAATAATTGCACGAAAATGTTCGCGGTTAATTCCATTTTGTCGCTGACATAAAATTTTCAAGTTATTGTCAACAATAGAAATAGCGACCGGATCATCAGATCGGAGGCAACACTAACAGTGTTGCCAGTTCCCGAAATATAAACGGCTACCCTCGTATATTACTACGTACTGGTCAATTGCATTGAAATTTTTTTCTGGAGAATATCATATATTTGTTAAGCAATTACCAGACATATAAAGTACATATTTGTATACTCGAGAAAACAACAATCCCCATATTCGCAAAAATTATAGACATTAAATAAAAGATTTTTTATCTCAAATTACTCAAAATAGAAAATGTCTTGCTAAGGGGAATATCAGACAGTATTGACATTTAATAAAATTTCTAGAACACTTTTAAAATATGTAAGTGATACATTTATATGCTTTACATGCACTTAAAATAAAGACCAAGTGCGCTTGGTCCAAATCCAACCTTCATTGATCTCATGAGTACTTATTTACCTAGCAGGCTTAATTATTTTCTCTATGTTTTTAATTTATATTTCTAATTGGCTTATCTTCAGATCCATCTTTAGGGACACTTTTTTAATGGCCGTCTTTAATCTCTTGTCTGCTGCACGTTAGTGTATGCGATTGACATAAAAATTCTTTTTCCAAGATCATATCGAATCACAGTAAACAGCAAATGCAATCTATTAAATTGCGTGCGAAGCGTTTTTATGGAACTTAAACTTTATTAATTTTCCAACAAGCAAAATACATGAACTAATCAAGTGTATATTCTTCTCCATTAGTTACGATTGCTTCCCAATTTTTCGATTCCACATCTAAAGTCCGATAGTTCTCTTGAAGATTGAGAATTGTTTATGTTAAAATGATCCTCTTTAAATCAAGAAAACTATTTTCGTATTGTAGTCTCCCCAATTACGTCTTCGCCGTAAACGGCACAAAGAATTCTAACGGCTTCCAGCACATTAACTCTTTGATCTCGAATAAAAGTATATGTCGGAAATATTCTTTTTTTTTTACACTTTCTTTAGTGAATAAATAAAACAGTCTTTGCCCAAATTTACAAGCTATTCAATTAAGCAATATTACAGCTATAAAGTGACTGACATATGCCTTTTACTTTTTTTAGATACTCCATCCTAAAAGGCAAAAATGCTACGAACTTGTTCTTCAACTTGATAGATTCACTGCTCTTAAAATTTATTGAACCTTAATGTCGGTTAGTATGTCACTGTAAGACATACATAGAAATCTAATTAAATCCCGCCCCCCTACAGTATAGACGATCTTCTAGCCAGTACAAAAACTGTCCCTAATCCTGAAGTTCTTTTTGATTTTAACTTAGGTTCTTACAGTAATGTACTGTAAGAAGCTAAGTTAAAATCAATAAGAACTTCAGTATGTGTACATCGAGTTATTTTAGGGATCCACTATATTTAAAAATATTTTTCTTAATTTTTGAAGCATTTAAATTAGAACATACCTCCGTCATTTGGTCACCATCTTATATTACGTATCGGCTAGGTCTTGAACGACTACAGTGTCGTTTTCATCAGCTATCTTTCCAGAGAGATTAACTAGCACCCAGGGAAGCTAGAGCATGCAGTCCTTAAATATTTGAACAAAAGCCCATTATGACTACACATTGTAGATATTAATTAATACAATTTCTGACATACCAACTTTTTCATTTTATATAGATTTTCTAATACCACAACCTCCATTAGTTTTCTAGTATTGGGTTGTTAGAGTAGTCATAGCGTATTTTTGCCATTTTCTTATAGCTCATTTATTAATATAGGTACTGAAAAATGTGATGCACCACTCAAAGTATTGTATATTACAAAGAATGAAACAAGTAGAAACCTGAAGGTGCAAAATCCGGCAAGTACGAGGGAGCGTTTTTATATTCGCGGAATGAGCGGGTTGTAGAGGGGTGAGTAGGCACATTGGGGGCGTGGCCTGTGCAGCGACTCATGATTAGTATAAATACGAAGTTTCATTGTTATTAGACAGTTAGTCTTTGAGCTATCGTCAACCAAGTAACATAATCAGGAGTGAAAAGTGAAATATGGAAAAAATCGAATATCGTGCCGTTATAAAGTTCTTTACCAGGCAAGGAAAATCAGTCGCGACCATAATGAATGAGATGTCATTGGTTTACGGCGACTCTTGTCAGGAAAAACCATGGTGTACAAGTGTAGTTTATTTAAACAAGGAAGGGAATCCCTTGAAGACGACCCGAGGCCGGGCAGGAGCATTGAGGTGACCACGCCAGAACTTATCCAAAAAGTTGAACAAATTGTACTCGAAGATGCTCGACTAAAGAAGAAACAACTCGCAGAAATGGTTGGAGTATCCGATACAACAATTTTTAAAATCCTACACGATCATCTCGGCATGTCTAAGGTCAGCGCAAGATGGATGCCGAGAATGCTCACGCCGCCGCAAAAACAACAGCGCGTAGAGTGTTCGCGTGCATTTTTGGACCTCTGTAATGAAGACAAGGATGGTGTATTGAGTGGAATTGTTACTGGAGACGAAACTTGGGTTCATCAATATGAACCTGAGTCCAAACAAGACTGCATGCAGTGGCATAAAAAGGGCACAGCACCTCCCAAGAAATTTAAAGTGTCACAATCAGCTGGGAAATTCATGGCAACGGTATTTTGGGACTCGGAAGGAATATTGTTGATTGATTATAAAGATAAAGATGTTTCTATAACCGGAGAATATTACGCGTCAATATTAGAGCGACTAAAAGAAGCCATTAAAGAGAAAAGACGGGGAAAATTGGCAAAAGGTGTTCTGTTTTTGCACGACAACGCGCCCGTCCACAAGAGCCGCGTTGCGTTAGCTGCCCTGCATAAGGTGGGCTCCGAAATTGTGAATCACCCACCCTACAGCCCAGACCTGGCCCCGAGTGATTATTACCTGTTTCCGAAAATGAAAAAAGAGCTGCGGGGTAAAAAATTGACTGCCGATGATGAAGTCAACTAGGCAGTTTCGGCGTATTTTGCAGATAAAGAGAAATCATTTTTTTATGAGGGTATAAATAAATTAATTGAAAGATGTGAAAAATGTGTCCGTCTTACAGGTGAATATATTGAAAAAGAAAAATAATTTGGTTTTTTTATTTCCACCCCTTGTCCCCCATTCCGCGAATATAAAAACGCTCCCTCGTACAATTCGTGCAGCAGCGCATCCTATCCCATATCTAATACCTTATGACGGTCGACTTGCGCGTGGTCTCGCGTTATCGTTCTAAAATACCACTATTCTACGTTTAACGTGATCTAGACTATTTTGGATGATCGATTCATTCAATCTGCTCAATTTTCAAAAATTAATTGTTTCGTCACTTGGTATGAACTAGGAACATAGTTTTCGATGACGTTTAAGGCCAAACTTCAGGTCGAGACCAACACAGATTTCATACCACATTTTTGTAAGAAATCCACTTTTCATTACCAGTTATCAGCAAGCTTTGAGACGAGATCATTTTCCCCTCACATTTGAGCAGCATGTCACAGATGTTTAGACGCGCCGTCAAGAGTTCATAATGAGCATAAATATCGAGCTTGCTAATGTGCTGAATTTTCATCGTTGTCATTAACGTTCTTACAGAGCATTGTCAACGTAAATTTCATGGAAGTAAAGGAGTAAAATATAACGAAAACGCACCATTTAGAACTTTTTATAATATTTCAAACACTCACCCTCATTTTTTTTTCCAAAATGAAGGTAAAACTATCAGCAGTCAAATCGCATAGCATACAGATAGATAAAAAGGACTCTATCTAACACTTGCAAAAATAGACTGCATAGACTGTTGCAAAAATGCGTCAAGACTTTTCTATTACAGGGGTATTTTTCGAGAAGCCTAATTTTTAATTCAATTAACTTTTTCTAATTTTACTATTACTGTTGTTTAATATTATATGTACCTATAAAATACATTTACTAATACATAGGTAAAATTATTGCCTGTATTGCATAACGTTGTACAAAAAATAGTTCCTGTTAGACAATAGCTTTTCAAAAGTTTTAAAAATATGAACACTTAGGTTATGATCAAAACAAAGTTTTGAACACAATATATTAACACGTTCTTCAGCAAATTGATACTTTTCAAAGTAGTTGCATTGCCATTATCTAATATTTAAACGTAAAAAAATAATAAAGTAACTATAAAAATTGAGTTTTTATATTAATGCTTCATTAGAGGAGACTATAGATTAATGAGATGATTACGAGAGATATTTTCCACAGGATTCTGTACAGTTAAATAAGGGGAAATAATAGCCACTTCCATTCCGCATAACATCGCTGCTATTCTTTTACTCATATTCTTCTCACTAATCTCCCTGACAATCATTTTGCCGAAGACCAGCAGAAGCTAGTATATCATCATCATTGAACTAAATAATTACAATTCACAGATGGTAAAACCATTGTAAACTATTAAATTTAAAGACATATGATATTCAGAAGAACATTGATTAAAAAACAATATTTTACATTTAATCAGTATACATACATACATACATCAACTTGATAGAATGTATTATATACACATATATACAGAAGACATTGATAGAATGCGATATAATACATTTTATCAATGCGTTCTGATGCAAAGTTTGTAGCGTTTTTGGTTACTAGAACGAGAATGCTTCGAAAAAAATTCGTTAGGAATAAATAAAATTTATTTTAATGTTTGTATTATTATTTAATTGAATTGTTTTCGAAATGGTGCAGTTTTATTTATTAACGAAAGAACATGGCACGTTAAGTAGAAAAAAACGAGCATTTTGGACATATCAACTAAGGAGTAAATGCATCAGGAGCCATTAGAATCGTTTGTGCTGATTGAGACAATGTAATTGGGAGAGTACAGCACGGATATGTTTTTTCGATCTAGGGAGAATCATTTTCACGTGAACGATTTTCAACATTCTAGAAGATCATCGGATTTTAATGAAGATTATCTGAATGCTTTAATTTATGATGATGATCCAGGCTAGCCAACTCAGGAATTGACGATTATAATGCATTGTAAGCAAGCGACCATGATGTAAATTTGCTTTCCATTAGTAAAGTTCAAAAACTAGGTACTTAGTTGTCGCATATTTTGAACGGAAACAACAAAAATTATCGTATCTGCATTTGTTCCTCTCTGCTAGTTCTTCAACAACATCGACTGTCTGTGTCTCACATTTTTACTGAGATGTGATCAAAAAGGCAATCCCTCGAGCAAAAGCCGATACTCTTCCACGTAAGCTGATGTTATGCATTTGATAGGACAAAGAGACCGATGAATATAATCATTGCTGGTGAGTTTTATTTCAAAATCTCTGTGAAGTTTAGACCGAAATTTAAGAAAAAGACCGGAAAGACATTACCAAGTCATGTTGTAGCACAATAACGCTCGCCCTCGTACTACTAATACTACAAAAGCGGAAATTTTAGAACTCGATTGAGGGTCATTCCACATTCGCCTTAATCCTCTGATGGCGGTCTGTCAAATTTCATCCCTTCTGCTTTCTTTTAAACACTTTTGAAAAAATCTTTTTTAATATTATAACATATAATACATTTACCTTGGCCACATATTTCTTCAGGCATGACATCGAGAAATTGATGGATACTTAGAAGCCAATCGCAAATAATGGAGGAGAATATATTTTGATTAATTCACGTAGTTTTTGTTAAAACAATTAATAAACTTTTATTTCAATAAAAACGCTACAAACTTATGCGTCGACTTGATGTATCTGAATTTGATTATATTTACCCTAAGTAATTGGATATTTTAAAACCAAAACATATGCAAACACTAGCAGTTGAGAAAATATGATAAGCAAATTTTGCCACGTTGAATAAAATTGAAATTACGTTACAATCGATATTTTTTAATTTCCACAATTCCAACACAAATCATGTGATGTCTCTTTGACCTCAATTTATCATGAAATCCTCGTTTAATATCCGACAGAAATGCGGTTTTCACGCCAAAACGTTTAAATTACAATTTATCTCGGTCAAGCCTCGGATATCTTCAAAAACATAAATTTAATCCAGTGCAGCCGCTTGTTCCCTTTTTCTGACATTAAAATAAAACCCTTGTTTAGCTTTCTGTCCGGTTGAACACCAAAAAAGGGTGACCTAGAAAGTCGTCCCGTCATCAACTTGAAGAAGTCTTAATGTAGGTTGGTTATAGGTTTTCACATCCCAGGATGTTGTCCGTCGACTTTTCCTTTAAAAACGGAAACGCTCTGATTATTCTCAACACGCTTCCGCATAAATCAAATATCTCGACGATATTTCGATTAGTCAAACCATATGTTGACGAGACGAACAACCCTCTACGACTCTATCTTATCGATTGTAAACGGCAGCTACCGGGATGATGGACTATTGATTTTGCAATATAACGAACCGACATATTTCGATACATACGTTTACAATAGATAAATGGTTTTCGATTTACATTGCTTTAAGTTTATTCAAATGGGTATTCTAATCTGATAAAATTAAGACGATAAGTTCCTTGTGAGTCGTTTGTCGTCTTCCGCAATTGCCAAATTCAATGCGTGGTTAAGACAGGATAATATCGAAATCTTTAAAGTAACTACATGTTTCTACCAAGAATATATGTTATCTCAAATCAGCTTTTATTTTATCAATATTTTAAACTATTAAAAAAAAAACGAGATACCCAGAGACACCTGGTAGTATAGAATATGAATTAATTAGAAGTATACTAGCTAGATTGTAATAATATTTAATAACTTAAAAAAAAGCGACAATGCCATTTACCCTCTGAGCACTAATAGAATGTATGATACATGGAGATCCATAAAGTGAAACAAAAGCTTACCTAATTAGGAGAGAAAAACAATATTAAATATTAATGACCAAAAAAATTCAAATATCCAAGACTATTAATGAATATTAAATGATTATTATGCAACAGTATAGATTGCAAAATTAAGAAAAAGAAAATTGTACAACTCAATGAAGGCATCGTATACAAATAAAAAGGAAATATCAAAAATGATACCAGAAAAAACATTAAAAAATGATTTTCAACAATAAATAAATCATAGGAAGAATCTGCTCTTTGTTAAACCTTTCCAAAATTCCACTCGATTTTCAAAATTTTGCATTAAATATATTAGCAGTTTTCAAAACTTACTTTTTAACGTTTCTCGGATTTTGTCATTCTTTCCTCTTTTGAAAACATCGACAGGTTTATTGGCTAAAGTAAAATATATTCTTCGCAATTGATGAGCAAAAAATTGTATCGAGATGACGAGGTTATGTGTGGGTTCTTTTTTTGCTTATTTAAGAGTTCACTATTGTTAAGAGATCACTATTTGGTCATCGATATGTAAACGAGCTTCATTATAATACAATATAGCACACCCTAATATGCAGATATAAAATTGGTTGTACTATAATCGTTTAAGGCCATACAGCATTCTGAGTAGTCCAGAAAAATGGCATCTATATCCTTATTACGCTTTCTTTATGAACAACTTTTGTTGGAACAGACCCATTTTGAAAACATTCAATCACGAAATTGCTCCTTCTTTCGGAATCATGCAAATAGATTCCATTTTCCCCGACTATTACAAAATTGTATATCAAATGAAAAAATCCACAGGCGCGATGTGTCCTTTAATACAATATTAAATCATCTAGCATCTATCGAACATATAACTTCCATACACCAAAATAACCATGCAATAAAGTGACCGCTTTTTAATGTGAGAAGAGGGGGAAAACTAACTCAGAAACAATAATTAGAACTAGACCGAGAGAACAGTAATTGCAATGTTGTTGTTAAGAACAGTTGTTTTTTGACGCTCTGCATTAAACCAGAGATTCAGAGATTCGCGGTAAAAACTAAATCAATTACATCGTTAATGAACATGATTCGTTATTAAAGTTTTTCACTTTATCGACATATTCTTTCAAATATAATTCTCCCTTGAAGTTATAAAAAGTTACCGTTAGACAATTCTAATTGCTAAATTTCACAAATTCACAACGTTCAAATCAAGTAACACTAACTTCTCGAAACTCTACGATTTGTGTTCAATTTGTTGCTTTCGCTAGGCTAGTAAAGTATCAAACCAAATTGAACATTTCTCTTAGCAAATACCCGTCTATCTTTATCTAATGCACTCTTTAAAAGGTTTTATTATTTTAATGAATCTCCACGAGGATGCTTTGAGGAAGAGTGAGAGTCGAAATGAAGCAAATGAGTTAAGGCTTATTTTCTAATATATTCTCAATCAACTTCAACGCCCTTATACCAATGATATCGAAATGCCATTGTGCAATTTTCGCAACGGTTTTAAATTCCGCAAAATATTATTCCATTGTTGTAATAAATTGGTCGTCAAACTGAAACTTCTTTTCAACAAGAAAATGTTTGAGTGTGGGGAATGAAGGATGTCAAATTGTATGAAAAGGCATGTGATAAAAGAAAACTTTCGCATTATCCACTTCAGATCGTTTTTCAAAACGATCTTCCTTAAATCTGTCTAATAGAACGACAGAAAATAATCTCTTTGTTAACGTTAGATCTGGCGAGTAAAGTGAAGTCTCACTTGATCCAATTCTCTGTCTGGTACGAGTATAAGAAAGCACGTTATCATAATCAAATAGCCATTCCAAACATTTTTTTAAATTACTTCAATCTGTCGTTAAACGTTTTTATCCCTTTGCAAAATAGTTAATGAAAATTATCCCTTTCGAATCCCTAGAAGTCGTAGCCATTATCCACTGTCACAATTAACATTTGTGATCAGACACATTGTGATGAAACCAAAATTCTTCACTGTTAGCATATGTTCACAATAGGTTCTCAAAATTCTTAAAATGTTGCTGCAACAAGTTCTTTATCTGGCTGGAACTTCTTTTCAAAAAGGAAAACATTAAGTTTGAAATATAAGTCGAAGTCAATAGACACTGATCTGGGGAATAAAGTGAATGACAAGTAATAATTAGGGCTTGTTAATTATTACTTTTAACAGTGGTTTGCATTTACTTTAGATGTAGAAGCATTTCAGTTGTAATATGAGCAATGTTTTGAAGAAAAATAAAATATGACAGAAACAATTTGGATATGTGTTGTAAAAATAACAGTGATTGTTAATCTTATAAAACGTAAAAATGTTTATACTCTCTAATAATCTGATGTTTTGAATGTGTTTCAACATTAGCAGAATTCGAAAATCAAACAACTAACATGGTGGTTACGCCTTATTTTAGGTTTTTGGAGATATTGCTAGATTTCCTGGCTATTCCTTTTCTGGAATCTACCCTTCCCTAAACTTTTAGCTGCTAGTATACATACGTGTACATATCTGTTTGGACAAAAATAATAATAATAAAGACATATGCATAATTACTAAAATTTCTATTTAATTTTGTTGATTTCATTTATGTTAAATATTTTACTTTATGCTAAATATAAATAAAATCAATTATAAATAATATTGAATGAACCTCCAGCTTTGCAGTAACGTACAAGCTTCACCGGGAAGTGCGATTATAAATAAAATATGTATATAATGTATACATTATATATTATATACAAACATATACAAACGTATACGTTTGTATATGTTTGTATGTAAATAGTGTTTTTTACATCCGCCGCAGTTAACAATCCACTTTTGCGTGTCATCTTCGCGTCACTGACAGTATGCAAGCTATCGGAAATACTCGCACGCGTTGTTACCCCATCAGTTTCTATCGCTAGTTGCCCGAAAAATTGTTCAACCAAGCAGTAAATAAATTAAATATAAATTTGAATTAATTTTATAACAAATGCGATGTGGATGTGAAATTGAAACATTTGGTACCAATTTTTCAAGTTTTTGACATTTTTAACCACATTGTATTATTTTATCTATTTATTAAGTATTTAGATTTCTTTTAGTGATTTAAAAATTAACAATACAAATTACGTTTATAAATTATAAGAGGTACAAGTTCACTTTAACCGATATTATGTATCTCAGAAATGCGAATTACCGCGAAATATTTTACGTAACTTAATTACTTTTTCACCTTCTGGTCTACACAATTATGCCAAAAATGCTTTTAATTATGCAGATACAAAATCCAAAGCCTGCGGAAAGAGCTCAACACTTATTTGTGGTTAAAGATCGAAGCCGATACTTTTATATTTGAAGCTCGTTCAAGGAACGTTAATTGGTGTTCGGTTTTTATGCTGCGTCATCACCAGCACCGTCTCTAATTATCGTTTCTGAGTTCGTTTTTCGCATCTTCTCATATCAAAAAGCGATCCAGTTCGTTTCCCCGTTATAGCTATTCCTTATTTACACTTCGCCATTTGAACGGCAAGAAATTGTGCTCTGCCCGAAAGTATATCGAAATCGCACAAGAATGACGTTGTTGACGGATTAAAGACCAGCCAGAATTAATTAGTCGGCTGGATAGAAGCTCGCTTTCTCTGAAATATCTAATTTATTAATGTCGATGGGAAGACGAGGAGAGTGCGGGAGAGATATAGGGCGAGAAAGACCAAGGGCTGTTTTATTAGATGTTTATAATTAATAATAGCGTGTTGTACAAGGCACTAGCACCTTTCAGTTAGTAGCATCGCTTATAAAATCTCGTAAGAGAAAATAAGTAAAGAATAAACGGAAAATTAATATTTTCATCACTCTCTACGAAAATCTGGGTACTATAAAATTTAGTCGTCTGAAAGACAGGATGCTAAAGTAAATTATCTTTTGTCATTCATCCTAAGCGCACACAACAAGCTTAAAAGAGTTTTATCATAACGCACGTCTTTAATTTCCTCTATCGTAGTACATATGTACATGATATTTACACCTATTCAACTACTCAAAGGACATACCTTTATGTCTAGCACGCAAAGTTGTAGGAAAATAAATCCATTCTAACTTGGCACTGACCTAGTACACGATAGTCTAAGCCAAAGTCAACATCGCTAGCTATTTGCCTGTAAACACTTTTAAAATGAGTATTTTAAGAGAAAATCCCCACCAAATATAAAACGTATATTATTAAAAAAATTATGGGCGGAAATTCATAACATATTTGAACGTGACAGTGTTTAACAAGAATGAAAATGTTCACTATGAGAAACGAAGTAACCTGCGGAAGGCCGTCAATAAGAAACATACTAAAAAATTAGAAATTCATCTAACTGTCGAGTTACGATACTGAAACTTTAAACAATTTCCTCAAATATCCTACTATGTATTATGTGAAATCATTGCACCCGTAGTTAAGTGTAAATTTGGACTACAAAAAATATTGAGCTTTTGAATGCAGAAACAATTTTCAGAAGATTATAAGTCATACTAAATGGTGCTTTAACTTTTCTACTGCATTATCTTCTGCTGTCCATGATAGGACTTGTGTTCGAGCTAAATGAATGCTAAATCAAAAAACTAGACAATGAAGAAGAATCAGCAACCCCGATATCAAAAAAGTTCCAGACAATTAAAATTAACAGAAAGACTATAATTTATGTGCAAATCATATATTTTCATTTCTAATTTTTTTTACTTTCACCACTGATAACAGAATATTGAATTCTTTTTTTACTAATCCTATTCATACGAGTACTGATGGGAATGCTGTTAGAACGGCGCTAATCAAAAGCTCTGTTGTTCGTACAACTCCTGTTAAATTTTCAAACAGATTGTGCATAAACACTCACAATTACTATCGATCCAAGTTAATAATTAGTGCTTTTATAATCATATACAAAAACAGATTTCGTGCAGTGAAAAAGCATATCTTTAGAAAAGCTTTAATACTAGATAAATAAAAACTAGATTAGTTGAAATTCATGGTGAGTTTTCTTTGCAACAGTTGCAAAATAGGTTGCTAAATTCAAACTGCGTTCTAGTAGACCAAAAATTGTCGTGAGGAATAATCGTTAAGTAAAGTTGAGAGAGATAATAGAGAATGTAAGCATTACATACGTACATTGCATCAATATTTAAACATAAGGAAGTTTAAAGCTAGATGTGTGCTACGTATGCTGACAATCCACCAAGCGCGAGTAGAAATGACCTTCATAAATGAAATGTAGATACATCACAGCTCTCAGGAGACCTAAAAGCAGTCAAAGTAGTCGACAAAACGTGGTGAGCTAGCTAAAAAAGGGCCGACGATTCCATCTGCTGGAAACGGTTACTGTCTTCCTAAGTTCTTCCTTTTTCTGCTGCGATTTTCAGCTTAGCATTAGAATATATACTCAGAAATATAATACGCTGAGAACAAAAAGTGCCCAGGTTGTTGTGTACGAGAATAATGTTATGATAATGAAGCAAAAAAAAAACTGATAGAAGAAATCCTAAAAGAAATCGAAAGAGAAGAATGAAAAGAAGTTTGGAAATAAACACCGAGAAAACGAAAATTATAAGAATCTGTGGCCAAGCCAAGTAACAAACACGAAAAGAACAACAGGTAATCTCAAAGTTAAAGACGTAAGTAAGTTCAAATAGAGCATATCAAACGATGAAGAAAAGGTAGATAAAATCAATGAAGAAAAATAAGCTGAATACATAGTCTACTACATAAAGAAAAAAAATACTGACCAGTAAATCAATTAACACCAGAACAAAATTAAAATCTATAAAATAAGACCTATAACAACTTCGCCAACGAAAACGACTGAGCAAGAGACTGATAAAAATTAAATATTTTAGAAAGAAAAATCATGAGAACTATTTTGACACCAATCAAGTTAAACGGAAATGAAGTGGGAAGAGGCGAAAATATAATAAAATATATAAAATTAACAAGATTAACAAGATTAAAATGGTTAGGCCATATTCGAAGAGGGGATCCTGGAAATACCATACTAACAACAATGGAATGGAAACTAGGAAGTAGAATAGGATGAAAAAGGCCAAGAACAAGCTAGCAGTGTAGATGAAGATACAAAAAGATTAACAATACTCAACTAGAGGAGAAAGACTAAAAATAGAAAGGAATGAAATAATATGTAGTACATTGAAAGAATAATAGCGTCACAGTCATAACCAGCCAAAGAACGGGAACTCCGAATCTGAAGAGATGATTGGCTACAAAGAAATCATTAAAACTTTAATTGAATATTTCAATGGTATAGACAGTTTTTTTTGACGATTGTAAGATCTTGAAAAGCGTTGAGTTAAAGCTGTAAAGTTGAAAGGAGACTGTAGAAAAATAAGTATTATACAATTTTTTCCAATAAGTTTTCTTTGGTCTTGTTAATAACGAAAGATGTATAATGTGTCTCAATATATGCTTTAATATTTCAGTTCAAATTCTTATCCTCTCTAGAAAATATTACGTGTCTTACATTTAATATAAAAATATTTATTTTCCTTACATACTTTTAATTAAAAAGTGTTTAAATACCAAAAAAACTGCCGAAATAATGTTCAACAAAAAACCCACATCACATACATACATACATACATATGTATGTATTCAAGCATTTTTCATGTATAATTCAATTACAAAGAATGGCAACAATACGTCATTTATGTTTATGATGTCAGTAACGGTAATGTTGATGTATAGCTACTGGGGGATGTATCCAATTATCGGAATTAATTATTCGACAACCGCGCAATCAAGATGTAAAATTACTTCGCCAGCAGTAGGTACCCCCACTTTATCTCTAATTTCCGATGACTCGGCCGCACAACAACATTGCAATTTCGCATTGACTAATCTGTTTGTGTTTATGTTGCTTGCATATGAAAAAATATTTAACAAATTCTGTCTTACTTTTTATTGTATAGAATTTAAAGCATTTTTATAAGGAATACATTTCATATTGTTAAAGTACGAAAAAAAGTTAATTATCATGGTCTAAAAAGTAGTTGCATTTAAAATTTGATTTTAAATATTTAACTCTAGAAAACTGGTTCTTAAAGAACAAAAACTTTAACTACTTTAAATTACTTTTTGTCGATTGTACTTCAAAGAATTATGATAAATTTTCTTAAATAGTTTCTGAAGTATGCAAAATATATATATACAGGATATTTCAAAAAGAATGCATATATTTATTAAACTTTAAGACATACGAATATGAAACTTTACACACATATTTACGAACCTCTCAAGTGCAGACTACAGATGTTCAATATGTCCTCCATCAGCGACACGAACAATTTCACATCGATACTCAAATTCCTCCCATACTCGAGCAAGCATGTTATGGCAGTACGGATCCGGTTCTTCAACTCTTCCAGGTTCTGTGGCAGTGGTGGTACATAAACGTTGTCTTTAACAAAACCCCACAGGAAGAAGTTACAGGCTGTCAAATCCGGTGACCGTGGAGCCCAGCCGAGATATGCTAACTCGCCAGCTCCTTGACGACCAATCCAATGGTTCGGTCGAATTTCATTCAGATATTCACACGCTTGGCGACTCCAGTGAGGGGGTGCCCCGTCTTGTTGAAAAATGAAGTCATCTTCGCGCAGCCTCGGAAACAACCAGTTTTGTAACATAGCGAGATACTGACTGGCACGACGAGTTGATTTTGAAGGATCACGTTGGAAAGCAGTTTGAATTCGTGCAACCTTTTCTTCGGAAACACGAGAGCGGCCAGGACTCTTTCCTTTACATACACATCCTGTATCTACAAACTGTCGATACATCTGCGAATGTTCCGCCCACTCTGAGGATCAATTTGGTAGCTTAACCTGAAACGTCATTTCGCAAACTCAAGAACACAAAATGATTTCTGCTGCGGAGTAGCCATTTTAAACATATGACGGTTACCAAGAAAAGCAGAAGACAACTGATATCTAGCGGCTATTAAATAAACTAGTTTCTCCAATAGCCGAGCCGAGGCACAGCAATCGATAGTTTGGACAAAATAATATTTTGTAATACGTATTTTCTTTTTGAAACACGCTGTATAACTTTCAATCAGAATTCTGATTTACTAAAAAGGAAAATCAAAAGAAAAATATTACTTATTTTTTTATTTATCTACAAAGAGTAAACACTAATAAGAGGTAGTATTTAGATGGTGTAAGCATATAAAATATCGGTATTTCTTTTTATGGAGAAATTAAGAAAATTGGCAATATTTGTAATAAAAGAATTTTATATGAAGTGTTATCCACTATAGTAGGAGATTAATTGAACTACGAGGGGAGATTTTTATGTAATCTAACTAGACGTGAAAGAAAAGACAGAAACAAAAAAGAATGATTTTTCTACACATGTTTCTTCTGTACACTTATTTCAGCGCTTCTGCAACACAAGGTGTCCTCAAAAAAATTCTTTCGATAACTCAAATCAATGCCTGCTAGATTCTAATAGTTTGAATCTACCCATTATAATTGCTTTTTAAACTTAGGAAATAGATAATTGAATAGATATCACATCTCTAGAAAAGTATATCACTCGATATATTATTAAACTTATACTCCGTTCAGCAGCATCTGTTTTTAACAACATTTTTTTGAATTTTTACTCGGAAGGCAGCTTTAAGATTTCCGTTGGGGTCTTCATAAGCATCATCGGTAATTTTAGTGCCCTTCTTCGTGTACTCAATCAGGAGAATTTCCTCGCAGTCCCAAAATGCCACTATCAATTTTCGTATCATACACTTTCCTGTATTTTTGTCATCTTCAATATATTCCCGACCCTAGCGAAATTATTTCAACCAGAATTTTACTTATTAATGTGATGAACCATCCAGAGCAGCTTTAACATCACTCTGTTGAAAGTTACTGACTTTCAGGTTATTCTCTTAGGTATGAAAAAAGATGGTAGTCCGACGCTGCAAAATCCGACGAATAAAGCGGCTGCGGTAACACATCGAAAACTATTTTCGTTTAATTTTTGCCACAGCAACAATACTTGCGTGAGTTCGTGTAATGTTATTGATTGAAAATGAATGAATGAATTTTTTCTTGGCTAAACCAGGAGGCTTTTCATTAATTTTTTACTTTAATTTGTCTAAAGTCGTATAATGTACGCCTTGCATTCTAAAAAGTAGAAGCCGTTACCTTTCCTACAGTTGGAGCAGCCATCGCCCACTTTAGCGAAGGAGAGCCACTGTGTCATCACTATTTCTAGCTCATCGTAGCACCGACTTATCTATTTTAAAAAATCTGTGCCCAAACACTGAGTAGCCGCGACACTCACCCAGTGGACAGCTAGTTAACTCTTATTTTTATTTTACTTTATTTCATTCAAAGACTCTGAATCTAAAACGTTTTCAAACGATCTTTTAACACCATAACTTGCATTTTTTCATCGGATTCCTGTATTGTGGCAGATTTTGGATATCCACTACGTGGTACATCATTAACGGTTGTTCAACCACATTCGAATTCATAAAACCATTTGTTGGCAGTGGGAAAATGAAGGAACGACATGTCGTTGTGGCTATTTACTGTTAGACCTATTAAGAAGAAGCACTTAATGGTAGCACAAATTTCAATACTAACATAGCAGTCTCAAAGTTGATAGTCGACGTTGCTGGGGAAACAACTTGTCGGCGCACCACAGAAACAGTCTGACACTGCACAATCTATCCGTCATTTAGCGATCTTTTCAGCCCGTCTTCCTAACTTACTTTTTACAATCCAAACTCCTACCAGAATTTCAAAAATGTTTCAATTTAGACACCACCTACTTTGAAAATCTCTAAAAGTTGGCACTACTTGACGTTTACAAATCATTCCTATTCGTCATTGTTTTCATGACTAAGCAGATTACACAAAAATATCCCCTCATAATAACAAAGAAATCGTCTAAAAGAATGCTATCTTCGCATTTGACGATTAACAGTCGCGAATCTTTCCAGTTTTAATTAATGACAATGAATTATTTGGTAATCATAAGAGAATGATTTAATAAGTGCATAAACATGAAGTCTTAAGAAACGTTCCAAAGACTTCATTTTACCCACAGACTATACTGCATATTCTTGTTCTTTCAAAATTTAGTGGTGTGACGGACTAATATATTATTTCTTTCTACCCAATGTGCAAAGATTATGGAAAATATTTACTGTCAATGTAAATCTCTTGTAGTAGGCACCTATTACATTGCAAACAAGTATCAGAACTAAACGATTTAAACTACAGAGTTCGTCGTTCGTCGTTTCTACATAAGTTAGACTTGTTATTTTATTTTTTAAAAACAGCACTTGACAGATGGGCACCATTACGATCTACGCACTCTTGTAGTCTTATTCGAAAATTTCCTATTACTCGTCGTAAAGTTTCCGGTGTGATGCATGCAACTTCTTCTTGAATTTTTAGTTTCAGTTCCGCTAACGTTTGCGGTCGCTCAACGTACACCTTGGTCTTGAGCCTACCCCAAAGAAAAGTCGCATACGGACAAATCTGTCGATCTAGCCGGCCAAATAATGTCTCCATTTTTGGATATGATATGATTCGGAGAGAGTTCCCGTAAAGCAGCAATAGATACACAAATAGTATAACTAGTAGCACTATCTTGCTGGACCCACGTAATCTCTGGATGTCGAACCAGTTCTTGTCTCAAAAATGTTGTGACCACGTTTTTGTAACGAACTGCAACGGTTGTAACATTTTCTCGTTCGTCTTCATAAAAGAATGGTCCAACAACGCCAGATGATGAAAGGCCGCACCATATTGCCACCTTAGGAGTATGCAAAGGTTTCTCATGTATGTGAAGTAGGCTTTCAGTGCTATTTTGGCTATTTTGTTTATTTACATAGCCGTTTAGATGAAAATGAGCTTCATATGACCTAAACATATGGTGGATTAAGTTTTCGTCACCATCCAAACGCTGCAACATTTCTTGACAAAAATTCATGCGAGAAACCAAATCAGCTTGTAATTCTTGAACAATTTGAATCTTATAAGGGTTAAAACTTTTATCCTTAAATCCTCGTGAAATTCGACGTATCGGCGATTCACTAATATTCAGTGCTACTGCATGTTTCTTCGCAGAACATTTTGGACTACTTGTTATGGTATTTCGAACCCTATCAACGTTTTCTGGTGTTCTAACACTTCTTGTTGCTCCTTTATATTTTAAATTTAAAGTAGACCCAGTTTCTTCGAACTTTTGTACCCATACATTAATTGCGTGATTAGACGGTACCCGCCCATGACGCGAAATATTAAACTGAATGCAAAATAACCTTCTTGCAGTTGTCGCGTAGTGACCTTTTTTATAAAACGCTTTTACACAGAAAGTACGATGAGCGCTTGACCACTGCTCCATATTTACTAAATGGCATTAAATAATTGATAATTTATCATTAACTTCAGTACCCTCACCTAAACGTTAAATGATTAACAGAGTTTTTAAATTTTCCAGCTTCACTGACGAACCTTGTATAAAGTTCTATACCATCCACTATATTCAGCAAATTTATAACCACAGAAAATGATTTCTTTAGACATTTGAACGTTATCTTAAAGGTAAAAATATTTCACCATGAAAATGCGGAAGATGCAGTCGAAACATTTATTAATTTCAGAACCTGAAATTTATCTTTAAGAATTATATTTTTAGCACACGAACATTATTTCTATTAATAAAAATGTATTTTCTGAAAACTAAACAAATCCAACATTTCATATGCGCTCACGTCATATTGTCTCTAATCTTCTTTTTATAGCATGTCAGTTACGTATTTCACTTCACAATTATTAAATTTTACACGTTACATACTTGCATCTGAACGTTAAACTTGTTGCAAATCTTCTTAAAATCATTTCGCAATTTTCGTATATAAAAACCATTTGTAATCCATTGCGCAAAAGAACTCGTAACTTCTGCTTTTGACATAAAAATATTTCGCTAACCAAGTAAAAAAAAATAAATGACTGCAGAAATATGACTGAAACATATTACCCGGATTTGTTGAATTAGTAAATATAGAAACAAATCCATATCAAAATTTCCAATTGCAATAAATTTTTATTTAGAGTAGCCTATGACTTCAGCATACTGTTCAAGACGTTGAATAATATTATTCATATTTTTGAATTAATTAATTAATTAAATTCGTATTTTCAGATACAATATTTATTATCATGTTTCAATAACAAGTTTTTATTGTTGAATAATATTGTTTTTAGAAAACGGATAGTGAATGTGTACAATCCGTATACAATTAATCATTACATACGGAATTTTCGTCAACAGATTAATCTTGTAATCACCTATGAACAGTTGGCGGGCCAAATTCATGCCTGTGTTGACAATAATTTGTGAATCCTGGAGCGGGGCATCTAAAAAAATAAGAAAAAGAAATCTATTGCGAAACTGTCACAAGTATATTGAATTGGCAGTTGGAACGTGCAACACTAGTTTTTTGTTTCCATGAATAAATAGAGACCTAAAAGGACATCGTTTTAACGATGTGGAAGAGATGAAGAAAAAAAACGACACAGCAGCTCACAACCATGCAGAAAAACGAATTCGATCAATGTTTTCAACAATGGAATCATCAATTAGACAAGTGTATAAAGTTAAATGAAGAATATATTGAAAATGTTAAGGTTGTTTTGGAAAAAAAATAAAATACGGGTTTTATAGAGAAGTTCTGATTATTTTTGGGTACCTCTCGTAGAATCCTATAATCTCTTCTCAGTTGTATAACAACAATGATAATAATATTATTTTAATGGAACGATAAATGTTGAAAGGTGCTAAAATTAGTTATTGGAAATTTTTATTAATCAGCTGCACGCTTATGAATCTGTTAGGATATTTCTAACAAAACAATAGATACTTATTCTTAGCAACCGATGAAAAATGTAGAAAATTGTCTAGAGGTCATGCGTGGAATACTGAAATTAATAGCAGAGAATAAATCAGAGCAATCAATCTAACCACTGATTATTTATACAAGAAACGTGCCCTATGTTGCTTTCTTCTATCTGACAAAGATTGAATACTATGTTGTTCTAGTAAAATATACTCAATTACTCTATACGGATAATGTAGTTTTATATCACAAAAACTTTTACGTGACTAATTTACGTGAAATTTTCGCTATAGCAAGTTTGTGAGTATCGTAAAAAGGACAGCTTACTTCGAACAAAGAAAAAATACAGTATTTTGAGTATATTGGCGTTATTGAAAATCCTGCTACACCACCAAATTAATTCTAATGTTTTGACCACTGAAAGATTGTGTCGAATATGTAAATTTAAATTCAAACAATTATCAAATATAGGGTGTTTCAAAAAGAATATATGTATTTCGAATACATATACTTTTTAAATTTTAAGACATACGAATATGAAACTTTACACACATATTTACGAACCTCTCAAGTTCAGATTACAGATATGTCCTCTATCAGCGACACGAACAATATCACATCGATACTCAAATTCCTCCTATACTCGGGCAAGCATGTCCTTCGTCACTGATGTTATGGCAGTACGGATCCGGTTTTTCAACTCTTCCAGGTTCTGTGGGAGTGGTGGTACATAAACGTTGTCTTTACTGAAACCCCACAGGATGTCAAATTCGGTGACCGTGGAGTCCAGCTGAGACATGCTAAGTCGCCAGCTCCTTGACGGACAATCCAACGATTCGGTAAAGTTTCATTCAGATATTCACGCAGTGGGTGACTCCAGTGAGGGGTCGCCCCGTCTTGTTGTAAAAAGGAAGTTGTCTTGGTGCAGCCTCGGAAACAACTAGTTTTGTAATATAATGAGATACTACTGACCGTTAACCGTGTTTCCATCAAAGAAGAAGGGGCCTTAAACAGATGATCGGGATATCGCACAAAACACATTGATTTTAGGCGAATCTCGTACATGTTCAATAGCTGCATGTGGGTTCTGTAGACCCCAAATTCAAACATTATGTTTGTTTACCAGACTACTAACATGGACAGTCCCTTCATCACTGAATACGATGCGTTGTGCGAAAGTATTATCATTATCGTCAATAGCATCATGAAGCTCATTACAAAATGCCACATGTTTCCATTTGTCATCAGGACGCAGAGCTTGTAACAACTGTAGCTTGTACGGCTTCATAACCAACCGACGTCTCAAAATACACCAAATTGTTGTTATAGGCAGTTGTAACTCCTGACTGGCACCACGAGATGATTCTGAAGGATTACATTGAAAAACAGTTTGAATTCGTGCAACATTTTCTTCAGAAACACAGGGGCGACCAGGACTCTTTCCTTTACATACACATCCTGTATCTACAAACTGTCGATACCATCTGCGAATGTTCCACCCATTCGGAGGATCAATTTGATAGCTCTACTTGAAACGTCAGTGCACTGTAATCACGGAATTACACTTCGCAAACTCGAGAACACAAAATTGTTTCTGCTGCGGAGTAGCCATTTTAAACATAAGACGGTTACTAAGAAAAACGGCAGCTGTTAAATAAACTAGACTATGTATTCGTTTCGCCAATAGCCGAGCCGAGGCGCAGCGATCGATAGTTTGGACAAAATAATACTTTGTAATACGTATATTCTTTTTGAAACACGCTGTAATATTCCAAGTCCTTGCACTGAATCAATTTACAGATCTATATGTACAGTTAAAAAATGAGAGGAAAGAAAAGGTGTTAATTTTCTATTGTAGTAAAAGACATAACGCAACATTTTCCAATATTCAAAAATAAACAATTAACTACTAATCAATGACAATATTTATACTCTCCCGTAAGTATATGATGTCCACATTAGACGATACTACATTAGAAATATTAATGTTATATAAAACAACATAACTTAAGGCATTAGAAGGCAAACTAAAACTAAGAAGGCATGGCGTAAGACCAAAATAAGAAAGTTTATTTAACTATACTAGACGATCAATAGTATCAAATGCATGGGAAGAGTCAAAAGAATTGCAGTCAACCTGATCCTAACGATCAAAAATGTCACTAGGATATGGTGTAGAAGTTACTAGATTAGTCACGGTAGATCTTGCAGAGAAAAAGACTATGCTGCCGTGGAGAAATATAAGAATTTGATGATAATATTAGAGAAGTTTGAAATGCTGCTATTGAGGGTTTATGTCAGCGCAAACACCTGCTTTACCATATAATATTTTTGCATTAAGCATTTTTCTAAACGCAAGTAAGATTCAATTATAACGACTGTTAAAATTTTATTTTAAAAGTATATTTATATTAAAACCACAGCCCAGTCAAAAAAAGAATTTATTTGAACACACGGTATAAATTGTACAAATACCTATTCACAAATCCATCTTCATCCCTCGTCGTATACCAAGCAAGTGAAATATATACGATGTTGAACAGTCACTAAGTCCTCTTTAGAAGATCTAAAACCTAATTCACCTATATACAACGCTCGCACAACTCTTGAATGGGTAAAGTCCTTCACTGGTCGTTTTCAAAAATTCGCAGGATAAGCGTGATTGTTTTGTTTTCAAACAATGCTTATTCCATTTCACCATTTATCATTTTACCTGCTCTCGCATGCAACATATTGTGTGGCATGCCATTTGCGTAAAACGTGAACTGAAAGTTATGCACACAATTAGATGATTACGTATATGGCTCATTATCTACAAACGGTTTGTATTGTTCAGTTCAGACAATAAGTAAAAATCCATATTTTCTCGCAGGCAGATCACGCAAAGCCGTTGGGTATATATGTACGTAGGTGAATGAAATCAAAAACTGTGTAAAAACGTTATTAAAAACAGTTATTTGCGTGAACTTTTCCGTATTTCCAGTATAACTAACTTGAGATATCTTTCATGGCACAACATATACGAGGGACGTTTCTAAAGTTTTCCGAATGTTTTTGCTACAGTTTTTATTTTATATCCGTTTATATTTTAATAACATTTTAGACATAATTTTTATTTAATTGCATGTTTTTTACTCAATATAAAAGCTATTTAGATAATCTTTAAAAAAAATTTTAGATCTCTACCTTATCTAGGAGTTTACAATTCAATTTATTTCATTCAAACCCTATAAATACAGTCCGGCTTTTTTTTAATTATGAAAAAAGATAATAGCAACTGGGTACCGCAATCATATAAACAAGTGAGATATACGTAGGGTAGATCCCTCAGTCCCACAGTTAAAGCTTCCTTTGTTCCGTATACGTCCTTGCATTATTCTCTCGCAGTAATACTCAGTTATGTAGAACAAAAGAAGGAGCTCAAAGAGAATGAAAATCATCGCCAAATATACAACATATTTACTAATTTCGAACTGTTATTCATTCCGATTTATTTATTGCGTTACATAGTAGTATAACGAAATCTCCAAATTACATATTTTAATGCTTCTGTTAAAACGTGTTTCATTCGATCTTATATTTTTTTTACTGTTTTCACATTTTTTATTTCTTTCCTTTGCAAATTTAAGGATCCACATTTGAATTTTTAAATAAGCTAACAAAATGGTAAAACTAGGCTATTTCTACTGTGGGTGAAAGTTTATAATGTGCTATCCTTTTCTACTAACTAGTACTAACTTTCCAAACTGAAGTTGTGGTAAATTTTGTAATAATTGAAATCAATCAAATGTTGTTCAACAAAGCAATGATAGAGACACGTTTCGTGTAATCCAACACTCTTCAGTCTATCTGGCTTTAAAGGGTTTTAAAGCCAGACAGAAGGAAGAGTGTGTGCGTTGCTTTGTCGACAAACATTTGACTGATTTCAATTACTTACAATTTCCCAATTGCAGTTGGTGTATGTCTATATTTGCACGCATATTGAGGGGCATTTAAAAGATTAAAACGCCATACATCTCTCATTCGGACAGTTCCCTTGTTGTTCCGTAAGATATTACGCTACCGTTCCTGTTTTCTTTTTTCGTATATTTGTAATAATTATATAGTATAATTATTTAATTTACATTTTGACCCTTGATCGTAAAAAAAATTAAATATTAAATTTTTTAATTATATCTACAATAATAAATCACAGTAGAAAGCTTTACAAAATACCTATATCTAATTGGAAAAAAGGCGAAATTCTAGCATGTAGATATGTTGAAAAAACTGGCTGTATTTAGTATTCTTGTTTACTATCTATTAAATCTAAATGGTGTAACCGCAGGTTACACATTATGCTGAGCCAATATAATAATTAAATAAATATTTATTAATTTTACACGTTATGTAAAAATAATTAAAACTACTTTTAAAACTAATGATATTGAAACCATAATACATCAGGCCTCTGACAAAATGCCATGAGATATTTGGCAAAATTATATAGAATATGTAAGGAAAAGTTTATTGTTTCAAATATTTATAAACCTCCTTCTTCGAAATATAATTATTCAGGTTTGGAATGGCAATAAATAATAATAATAATAATAATAATACTCCATGTCTTTATATCCCTCAATAACTTAACGCCGGGGCCTTTGGCAAACCCATGTGCTCGTGGTACGACTTGACGTCTTTATATGTCGGCATTCACTTAAATTGGGAAGGGAAACCACGAAAAGCCTTCCCGAATAACAGGCCACACGATACCCCTGGCGTGATAAACCAGTGACTAAATTGAATAAAGAGCAAGGAAAAACAAGAATATCTGAATATGATGGAAAGAAAAATAATGCGAGTAATATTGGGACAAAATGTAACAGAGGATGGGGAGAGAAATAAATTTGAAGGAGAAAATATAATGTAATTTAATACATATGTTAAAGCACAAAAGTTTCAATGGAAAGGCGTATAATAAAGAGAAACCGAAATACAATAAAATGTTCAAGGTGATGCCAGAATAGCACATGTGAGCGATATACTTTAGATATTTATAGATTGATGATTAAAACTTCTTTAGGGGTGGTGCGATTGTTTCCGTTTCTTGTTTCAGAGGTGGTCGGTATCTCTCCCGATACCCTACAATGTAAGGAAAAATAGTCAATGCTGCTTTCCTTTTTATGATGAGGAGGAATCAGTAACAAAATCATGGAACACTTGATATGCACCAAATTACACACTGTCGCTTCCGTAGTCGTGAGAAATCGAAAAGACTTATAACCCCGTTGTGGGTTTCATTATGGTTCAGGAACAGGGAGAAAACGAGGCACGAATGAGATAGATGAGAATAGTCTGGAGGAAAATACGAGGGTAATGGAATGATAGATTGGTGGACAAAAAGTAAAGATAGATGAAAGTGGACAAAAATAACATATATGGTAAAAATCCACAACATACTTAAAAAAATAAAGAACATGAAGACTAATCCATCTGAAAGTGAATTCTGTAACGACTTGGCGTTTGGTTGAGCACCTTCACAAATATAATATTTTCTTCGACTTATACACATATTTTTGTACTTTATGCCTCGTGTAAATCACAAGTCTTAGCATACCCAAGCATTATTTACATCATATTTGTATATTTCATTTTTATTATAATGAAATACGTGTACTCGTTTATATAATGTTGCAATTGTCATTTGTCAAGATGAGTTTAAAATATAATACCAACATAAAGTATGGAACGTAAAATATTTTTGACAAACAACATAGTTTTTTAAAATTTTTCCTCATAATAAATATGCATAAATAAATATAAATATCATTTAATTAAACTTTTGATTTACAACTAATATTCGTCGTAGATCAAATATTCTCACGAGTAAAATATGCCATGTGAGATTCACAGCTGACCCGCTTTGGAAGTGGTGGTCGGTCCTGAGATGAACCTCTTCTTGATCAACGTTTCGACAAAATCTTATTTGTCATCGTTTAGGTCTCCTTAGTTTCGTTGTTGCACCGTGAATGTTTTCTTCCGTTCCACAGTCTAACTTTTCTACTGTCAATGGCAGCAGCTAATTGCCTATTAGCTGTGGTAGGAGATCAATTCTGGGTGACTCTGACGCTCTTCGCTATGATCAAATCATCTAAGTGGCACTCTGCTGATATTTTGCTGCTTACGACTTCTGTCTGTTGTAAGATCGACCTTCAATATGTTTTCACTGTTCTCGATTTCCGTGAGGAAGTTGTTGGGCATCTCGTAGTCAGTCATACGAGAAGCTTCTCGTATAACTCGTACCATTTCACTTATAGCAACAGCTTTCGTATTACGGCACTCTACCTTGTGACCTATCGGGAGACGGTGTCGAATGACAGTGTTGCGGCTAATTGAAGGGCTGTATTTGAATCTTCTTCTTCTCACGCGTTTATTCATTTGTCCTATGTATGTATGTTTTCTAACATCTTGATTTTCCAGGTTAACTTTGTCTTTTAGAGTAGGTAGTAATCCGCTTATTTTTTTTACCAGTTTGAAAATTGTTTTGATATTGTGTTTGCGTAATATTTTGTCTACCCTTCTCCTTTTTTTCGTTTCGCAGTGTGTTCTTGTTCTATTCCTTGTAATTTATGTCCGTTGTTTAGCAACACGTTTTGAGTGTCCCTGATTTCTTCAGTCGAGTATTTTTGTCCGCTAGTTTCTGTGCTCTGTATATTGGTCTTACTACTACAGCAAACAGTTGTGCGGGATGATGATGAGAATGAGCACTGAAATACTTGTTGGAAAGTGTCGCCCTCCGATAAACCGTGTGACCCAACGTGCTATCCGGTTTCTTCATAATTAACACGTCGAGAAATGACAGCTTACCCTCTTTTTATATCCCTATGGTAAATTGGATTTCCAATGAATACTATTTAGATATTGTAAAAATATGTTCAGTTAACATAGAAAAGAAACACTTCACTGGAAGAAACTCCTACAATTGTTTAGATTGTAATTATTACTGAATTTAAATAGAAAATATGAAAATGCGAACAATTAAAAAGAGTATATATGTATATGCGTAATTTGGAACAATGTAATATGTATTTCCTGGCGTAAAATTGATTTTCATTTGCTTTATTTAACAGTTGTAACGAATTTAATATGTTGCATAATGTTCTGTCTTTCTTACATTACTAGCAATTCATTAATTAACCATACACAAACAGAGAGAGCAACAGTGAAATTACTTTTATCTTCTTATATACCCGAATATTGTTTTAAAAATATTACTACTTCGATGTTGTATTACATAAATTTTATCCATTTATGAATCTTCACTCTCAAGTCTCTAAAATGCAATTACATATTTTATCAGAAACCTAAGCTTGCAATTATAGAGGTGTACCGCCATCGAACATGCGAAAATGGGGTCCTTATACATACCCACAGAGTAAAACGAGAGGGAGACAAAGAAAACGCTACTTTTTAATAGTATTCTTTCAAACTTCATTAAGTCAGCCTTCTTCCATCTCACTCTTTACGTTTCCATCTACTTTTCGTGTATTAAAATGATTTATTTTTTGCTTACAGCGGTAATGACGACGTTCAAAGGTCCATCGAACTTCTAGACAGGGTCTTATCCGAATTCGATGATGTCGAGAACGCGAATCAAGTTTTAAATGTAAGTACACGTAATGACTTCCTAGAACATCTAATCCTGACATAACAAAGCTTGAGAATGACTTTCATAATTATTTCATTTTTTGTCTCATAAAAAGTTAATATGTATACCATTTTTAATTAATACTTCTTTAACGGGGACTTTTTTCATCGTAGAGTTTCTTTATTCCTTTTTATATTTTTAATTAATGTCAGTAATACATTTTAAGTCCTATTTAATTTTCTGTTTATATGTATATATACTGTTTAACATAAATAACCTGTCACTTCTTTTAAGTTATTTTTTTATGCTAATTTAAAATCTGCTAATAGTTTTTCGCCAGTGTGTAACAAATTTCTAATTTACATTACTGCGTCTGGCTTCTTTTTGGGGAATTTGAAATTATGTAATTAAACAGAAATTGAATCCTTTATTCTTAATCATCCAACACGAAGTCAACACTGTAAATAATTCTAGTCTTTTTGACTCTAACTTGACTGACACTTTGTATGCACGCAGCTCGCAAGCGTTTACACAAGGCCCGTGGTGGCAATGCAATATTGGGCGATCTTTCAACAAAAAATAAGCATCATTTATTATTATATAATTATATATTGTGTATAATATTATACTTACTTAATCCTATAGACTCTTATACCTTTCGGTGTCGAGTCATGCTGGAGTCGAGTCCTCCGCTTCCCCTCTCCATATCTCCCTCCACTTTCCTCTGTTGCTCGCCAAAGCCTTTACGTTCTCCCATCCTATTCCCCTCTTCACAGCCGCCGCCCGTACTTCATCCCTCCACGTTCTTCTCGGTCTACCCCTCTTCCTCTTTCCAATCTCCCTAGCCTCAAACACCTGCCTAATCAACCTCTCCTCGCCCTTTCTCATTATATGACCCAACCACCTTAGCTGACCCTGTTCTATCGTCGTTTCTATTGGGATTATGTTTAACTTTTCCCTAAATACCTGGTTCCTAATTTTATCCATCCTCGTTTTCCCCTCTATTTTTCTCAGGAATCTCATCTCTATGCTTGTAAGTCTACTCCTCTGCCTCTGTGTTGTTGTCCAAGATTCGCATGCGTATGTCATTGTCGGTTTTACCACTTTTCTAATTATTTCCGCTTTTACCTGTCTTGGTATTTCCTTCTTGCTTAGGAAGCTGTTCTTTATGCTGTTATATAGCCTACCGGTCTTTGCTATTCTTTCATTTATTTCGTCCTCCAGGGTGTATAATATTATATAATATATTATACAAATAACGTTTTAAAAAGTTGTTGGCATTACCAATACCGATTCCTCGTAATTTATATACGATAAATAAAATTGGACCCTAAATTCGTATCTGCATATGCATAAACAAAAAAAAACTATGTCGTACATGACTTGTATTGAATTTCCAAAAACTTTCTTGCGCATTGCGGCATAAATTTCAAAAATTATTTTAGACAATTCTTGATTCCGACAGCGTTTTGGCTTTCGACGGTACAGATCGTGTACGGAATTTGTGTCGTGCGGGTTTTTGCTCTAGTTTCCAGATGCGATACTATTTAATTATCTACTGATGATGACAACTTAGTTGTCGAAATACGTATACAAAATACGAAAATGAATATGGAAAGGGGTTATATATCAGTCTTAAGTGATTAAGTTAATAAACCACAGGCTCTATCTAATTTAGCTACATCCATCAGATTTACCATACGTGAATAAAATAAACATATTTAAATTTCTTTTCCAAAAATCTTATCAAAAAATATTTTTATTACATAATCGGTATTAACCACGTAACGTTCGCTGGAAGAATAAAGTGCACTCAGCCAACAGAAGTTTCCCATAAAAAATTTTACTTTACTTTCTAAAAACATCTTTTTTTTCTTTCCCTCTCAGCCTTTTCAAAAGTTCGGTTGTGCCTCTTCTATAAATACTTGCCACCGCTTTCTGTCCATCGCCTATACTTCATACCCATTAGTTTTCCCTCTTCTTATACACAACTTCTTCAGTTCCCTTCATGCAAATTTTTATCGAACTTTTATTACATAATCGGTATTAACCACGCAACGTTCGCTGGAAGAATAAAGTGCGCTCAGCCAACAGAAGTTTCCCATAAAAAAGTTTACTTTACTTTCTAAAAACATCTTTTTCTTCTTACCCTCTCTGCCTTTTCAAAAGTTCGGTTCTGCCTCTTCCATAAATACTTGCTGTCGCTTTCTGTCCATCGCCAATACTTCATACCCATTAGTTTTCCCCCTTCTTGTTACATAATTCTTCATATAACTTCTTCAGTTCCATTCATCCAAGTTTTTATCGAACTTCTTTGCCTCCTCTTACTCGTTCCAGCGTCGTAAACTATTTTTACTATCATCTAACCAATATATCCATACCATGTATCTTTCTTCCGTTATTTTCATGATCATTTTTTCTTAATTCATTTCCCTTCTAGCAACTTCATATCTTATTTTGTCAATTCTTCTCAATTTCTATACAGTCCATATTTCACTTGAATATAAAATACTTGGAAAACAACTTCTTTGTAAATTTTTAATTTTAGTTGTTTTTTCATTTATCTTTTCCCAAATATACGTATATATTCAGTGAATAGTCTAAGCTTTTTGTTTTTTTCTTACCAATTTTTGTGTCTATTAGCCCGTTATTGGTAATTCATATTATTTTCTTCTGTTAGTTGATCATTTATTTTCACAGATTTGCACGTGTTTAGAATAAAATCCAATCTCATATTTGTATTTTCCACTAGTACTTCATCATATTGGTTTTGGATCTTTATATCCACCATTTTCGGTGACTTAGTTCATGTTTTTATTCTTGTATTTTCTATAACTCTGTCCATTATCAAAATAAATAGTAATTGGTTCCATCCATCTCCTTGATTTAAATATTTTTTACAGCAAATATTCCTATTTTCCTCGTATTTAAATCATTTTTTTTCGGTTTTCATGGTTCCATTAGTTTCTCTAGACATTCACATACTTTTTCCTTTATTTTTATTTGTCAGTAATATCTAATACAGATGCTTTTTTAATCGAATTGCTGAATCGACTAAGAAAGAAAGATTATACTGAAACAGCGAATAAAATTACACAAGGAATTATTTTAAAATATGATTAAGCTAATAAACAATGTACACTTCAAAATTGGCAATCACTTCTCACTTTACTTAACTATCGATTATTCTCAGATCTCCGAACTCAAAATTCATTTCTGTATTTCAATATTGTCGACAACACAGTTTCTCTTTATTCAACAATTAGGCATTTGCCGTGTTTCATTACTTGCCTTTTATGTATAGTAGTAATTTAATTCTTCATTTTACGAGATAAATGCCTCCACTATACTTTTCTTCCATCAAATAGTTTCATTTCTATTCGAAAGATGAAATTACAGTTTCTTTCCACTACCATGATGTATCGTCTCGATACAAAGAACTGCGAATAAAAAACAATTTGTCGACAAGGTTTGAGATTAACTGACGAGCCTCGAATACGCGAAACGTGTATTATTCAAAATATCTTCGATAATAGTTACTCTTTATTCAACTATTAAGCGTCTGTCGTGTTTTAATATTTGCCTCTTTGCATACAGTAATAGCTTGGTTCTCTATTTTACGAGATAAGTGCGTCCAGTGTACTTCCTTCGCCTAGATAGTTTCATTTCTATTCGAAGAAAGATGAAAGTATAGTTTCTTTTCACTAAAAAAATAAGTTTTATAGTCAGATCGAATAAATAAAAAATATTCTACATCATTTAACGTTTCAGAAACCCATTTTCACTTGTGTAAAAATTGTATAATGTTGTTGCATCAAATAAGTAAGATTAAACCGACGCAGGGAATAAAGAACGAAGAAGCTTATCGAAGCGTGACTAAGCTAAGGAAGTAATACCATATACTTCAAAGGCAGATTCATAATCACTTCTGATTGCCCTAAACTTCCGATTATTCAAAAAACTATAGTTTGTTTCGTGGGCAAGGTGAAAAGTTCTCGGCCTGACAATGAAAGACTGCGATTTAAATTCCGACATCCCCACAGCCTCAGCTATCTCACTCACTTTCACTCGCCTATCGTCCAACACAATATCATGTACTTTTTCGATGATTTCTGTTGTAGTTGCGGTCTTTGGCCGTCCTTCACGTGGGTCATCTTCGAGGGACGTACGACCAAGTTTAAATTCAGCTGCCAACTTTTTAACGGTTGACATCGAAGGAGCAGAGTCCCCGTACACTTTTGTCAATTTCGGATGAATTTTCATAGGGGTTAAACCATCCAAAACAAAGAATTTTATAACAGCACGATATTCAAGTTTATCCATTTAAAAAAATAACACGCACGACGTCTACTACAAAAATTTTTGCAAACAAACTACTTGGGAGAACAAGTTGAAAGTTTTCATATGAACTAAAGACACATGCAGCCACGCAGGAAACATAAATTTCTGTTAATTAATAACGCCATCTCTGTGTCAGGCCGAGAACTTTTCACCTTGCCCACGTATATTAAATAAATAGGAAAAACTGCTAAAGTGTGGAATCAATTTGCATTTGTGTTAAAATTCTGTAAGTCGTCACAAAGACTCTTAATTTATTTTGGACTAGTTAGCCCAATAAACTACTCCAATGGTATCCATGGTCAACAATCTTACGTTATGATTTACTATTTTCATGATTATTCAAGAGAATCAGTGCATAACATGCAACATATTCAACCAAAAAATTGTAAAATTTAAAAATAGTAATTTAAATTAAAAATATCGTCGATTTGCTTTCACAAAAAGAGCAAATGCAGCAATTTACGACACAGTTATTAAAATGTATTATAACAAAGTAGTAAACCATTTAATTTCAATGCAAACTTACTTATTTAAGCTATTCTAAACATCTGTTAATAAACTTTAGTATTAGCTTCAAAATAGCCTCCAATATATCATCCCTTAAGATTAGAATATGCGACGTAAGATATTATTAGCTTAAATTTTAGAAATATTGAGTTCCATCCTCATATACATATTGAATATTCCTTTTATTATTCATAACGTGTTTGCCTCGCGCCATACTTCATCTCGTTCCCACAATTCACCTCTTCAATATTTTATTATATCCACGTCATACTTTTTCCTTTCTTTGACATTTTGTCCTTGCTACTAGCCACTTTCCTTATCTTATCAAATAATTTATTGTGGACATATTTGCAGATACAGCAGATATCCGGGTCGTCGTCTACACCTCAAGTCCAAGAGACGACGGCCCCGGGCAACGTCTCGTCCACGCCGGACGACGAAAGTCCGTCCTTAGGGCATCAGTCAGAAGATGATGGATATATGAGTATGAACGGCAGGAAAGCGAAATTCAACCTGCCTTTCAAGCCCCTGACGGAGGTGCCGGTCCATCAAGAAAATCCATCCGTAAGACCGGGAGATCCAGATGATTTCCCGCCCCCTCCGGAAGAAGCACAAAAACTTATAGCCTCCTTATTTCCAAAGTAATTATTACAGTTATTTAAGATTTGCTAAGAGAGTTGAGCCATACTATTCGTCTTATATTAATACCTTATTGTTATTTATCAGTAGTCGAATTATGTTTCCTATGTTACTTGACTTTTCTTTAAATATTTGTTTTATTTAAATTTACATTAGCCATAAAGTTAATATCTGGTTATTAATTCTTTTATAAGTTATTGTTTATGTAATATAATTAAGGAAATAATGTAAATTATTCAATTTAAATATTTATTTGAAATACATAAATAATTTTTATAAAAACAACAAAAGTAGTAAAGGTAATTTTCGTAGCCGTCGAAAACATAATTAATTCTCAAAATAATACTTCATTTAATTCTTCAAATAGACTTTATTTTTTAATTTGATAATTTTTATTAAAATACACCGTCATTTAAATTCTAAATATTCAGACGAAAAGTAAGTGTAACTATCATATATTAATAGTGATGCGGTTAAGTAAAAGCAAGGCAGAATTGTTTGCTTGATGATTAAAGTAGCACGCGTTATTTTGCTCAGCATAAAATTTAGAATATAAGTAATACATTTTAATACAAAATTAGAAAGTTATACGAGATGTGGCTAATAAATAACAAGATTGACGCTCAGTACAGAAGAAGTGCACATGCGCCAAACGCCGACTGACAGCTATTTATCGTGAAGCCTTCTCTTTCGAATGTAGTACCTGTCGTACCTGTTAAATATCTATGAAATCAAAATAAGATGTTTTACAGCGCCAATCTCGTTATTTAATAGCCACTCCTCCTATGTTAAAACGTCAATGATCATATAATATTGAATATTTAGTTTATAATCGGCGAAATTAACAAAATTTATTGGATTTATTTGAAAAATTTGGAAATTAATTTTTTAAAAAAAGAAATAACCTATTTTTAGAACAGGAAAAAATACTTTAAAAAGTTATTTAGAAGAATTGAAGAACAATTGAGAGGACGATATTTTTTTTAATATTTAGTTAGGTTTTTCTCTTAAATAAAACTGCTATTATATTTTATCTTACATTTATACGCAATCCTATATCCAAAATATTCTTTCCTAAAAGCCAATTCTGATCCTTTCCCCATCGTATCCTGTTTATCCAAAGAAGATCTGGTCTGTATCCTCCAGAGCATGCAACCAAAGTCTTCCAAGGTAGAAGATTACTCGTATACACAATTATTTCAGGGAAACTATATTTTAACGTTGAAAGTAAAAATTAGTATATTTCAAAATTTAATATTGAATGTATTATTTGTTAAAAAGAAAATGTCTAAGAAAAGGAAGAATTTTATCTAATTAGATTATTAGATTACTTACATGGGAAATAAGCAAATCCAGACGTTGTTCACTTTAATTTAAAAATATGTTATTAATTAATCAAAGAAACTTTAATCAAAGTCCGTGACGAGTTTCAAAACAGATTTTATTATTGCATCGCCAGTAACAGTGCACATTTACATCTAGTAAAGTTATTTGTAATTTAATTAATAATTTGTTTAGTAAAATATATTCATTGTTTAGCATATATTTTTCGTTTTTTGGCACAGTTGGATAGAGAATATTATGCTCTTTGTAACTTCCCTCTCGATATCTAAATTGACGTAATTTTTGTCAATTCTAATTCCTTTTCAACATCAAAAGAAATTTAGAGTGGTTTACTTTGAAAAGAAAGCACTGTATATATATACACCACAGCTCATAAGTATTTGGTCACCCTTGTTTCATTACAGTTTCTATAGAAAATTTTATGTAGTAAGAAATAGTTACTTAGTAAACATTAAAATCTATAAAAGCTTATTCAAAAATAATTATGCGATTACCCTATTATTCACAATGAATGATAATACCCTAATAAAGGGTTTTCCAATAGGGACTTGACAACTTAATTTAATTCAATTTGTGAACGCACCCTTTCACTAATCATCGAACTGTCACTGTCAATTTATTCAGTAAACTTAACATTTTCATCATGGTAAAGTACACGAACGAACAACGTCTGGAAATTATAAAAATTTACTACAGAAATTCGGAGTCGGTGACCGCTACTTTAAGAGCGTTAACTCCGATTTTCGGTCGTAATTCTCGCCCTAGTAGACAGGCAGTAACAAGTTTAGTGCAAAAATTTGAGTCTACATATTCGTTGTGTGATGTTGCCGTGCCAGTGAGACAACGGGTTGGTCGAAGTGTCGAAAATATCGCTGCCGTTGAAACGTCCGTAGCAAATGATCCAAATCAGTCAATTCCACGGCGTTCTCAAGAGTTGGGCATCGCCCAGACCACTTTATGGCGAATTTTGCGTAAGGATCTTGGTTTACACCCATACAAGATCAAGCTAACTCAAGAATTGAAGCCGATGGACCATTTGAAGCGACGTACGTTCTCCGATTGGGCTCTGGAAAAGATGCGCCAAGATGATCAATTTCATCGCAAAATCATTTTCAGTGACGAAGCTCATTTTTGGCTCAATGGGTTCGTCAATAAGCAAAATATGCGTTATTGGTCGGGTGAAAATCCACATGTGCTTCATGAAACACCACTTCATCCACAAAATATAACTGTTTGGTGCGGTTTGCATGCCGGCGGCGTCATAGGGCCATATTTTTTCGTCGACGATAATGATCGTCACGTTACTGTGAATGGTAATCGTTATCGCGCCATGATTACCGATTATTTTTGGCCCGAATTGGAAGATATGGACTTGAACAACATGTGGTTTCAGCAGGACGGTGCCACAAGCCACACAGCACACGTTACAATCGATTTATTGAAGAGTAAGTTTGATGAGCGTGTTATCTCAGTCGATTGGCCGCCTCGTTCGTGCGATTTGACGCCTCTAGACTTTTTTCTTTGGGACTACGTCAAGTCATTGGTCTATGCCAACAAGCCGACAACGTTGGAAGAGCTCAGAGTCAACATTGACCGAGTCATCGAAAATTGGGTCCAACGAATCGACCGCTGCAAACGTGCCCACGGTGGCCATATGAACGAAGTCGAGTTTCATTCATAAATATTTTGATTGTACTTCAACCCGATAATAAAGTTTTTGAAATATCTCAAATGGTCTGCATTTTATTTTGAAAAAAAGTTGTCAAGTCCTTATTGGAAAGCCCTTTAAAACTCCAGGTAGAATGATTGCACTTAAGGGATTAGGTCTCTCAATTCTTGGAAGTTTTCGATTGTTATGATTTTATTTTGAGGTAGGGTGTTATTGTAAACTATACTTGTATTTATACTTGGGTATTTAGTTTATATGACGTGCTCATAGTGATAACATCATGTGTTTCGAAGAAGTTAAATTGGTTAGAAATTCCTAAATGGAAAGAATTGAGTGTAAAAACATAATCGTTTATAACCGCATACCATAAAACTGGCAAAAGCAACCGCGAAATTGCCAAAGAACTTAAATCAAATCAGTCCACCGTGGGTTATATCATCAAAAAACACCACGAATGTGGAAGTGTGTTGAGCAGAATTCGAAAAGGGAGACCAAGGGCAACAACCTCAGCAGAAGATCTTGCAATGGTGATAACAAGCAAGAGAAATAGACGAAAAACAGCTACAGAAACCAGAGCAGAAATGAATACTGTTCGTCGAAAACCCATAAGGGTTTCCACAGTTAAACGGCGATTAAAAGAAGTCGGTCTTCATGGACGAATTGCAATGCGGAAGCCGCTTCTACGCAAGCAAAACAAGCAGAAACGTTTAAAGTGGGCACGCGTTCACCAAAATTGAACCATAGAAGGCGAATAAAGTAGTGTGGCCCGATGAATACAAATTCGAGATTTTCGGTTCACGAAGACGTGTTTACGTGAAGAGGTCTGCGGGTGAGCGTGCCCGGGAAGAATGCATAGCCCTTACTGTTAAGCACGTTGAAGATTCAGTCATGATATGGGGTTGCTTTTCTGGATCAAATGTGGGCGATCTCATAAAAATTGAAGATATACCAAAAAAGGAACAGTATAAGCGCATATTAGAGGAAAACGCAATCCCCTCTGGAATTAAAATTTCAGGTCAGAATTTGATCTTCCAACAAGATAATGACCCGAAACACACTTCCAAATCAAGCCGGGAATATTTGCAGAAACTGGAGGATGAGGGAACCATAAAAGTTATAGCGTGGCGTCCCCAGAGTCCCGACTTAAACCCATCTAGTTGCTGTGGGAAGAACTTAACCTGGAGGTGAGAAAATCGGCCCCCACATCTGCTGTTGATATGCTGAAGAACCTGCAAGAGGCATGGGATAAAATAAAACCTGAGACATTGCGAAAATTAATCGAAAGAATACCTCGATTGTGTGCTGCAGTGATTAAAAATAAAGGAGAGCGTATAGACGAGTCTAAAATTTAGTTAAATATATTATACAACAATTTATTTTAGATGTGAAAATATATATTTTTCATATACGTAAATAATAAAAAGATATTAGTATTTCAATTTTGATTTTTGTTACAATTTGCAAATTAAATGCGAGTGACCACACACTTATGAGCGATAGTATATATTATATATATGTATAGAAAGAAAAAAATCAATGATCGCTCTATATACTATTTATTCGTTCAAGAGCTCAATACTTCGCTAAATATTTTGTAGCCTAGCCATGAACAATTACTATAAACAACAACTAATAATAATATAATAAGAATTACTTCATATATTTGTAATTGCTTACTTAAGTAAAAGTAGGTCATAATTTTCAATACGAAAATATTAAAATTTTAGAATTTGAAACTAATTATAAAAAAGTATTCTTGGAAAGGGCACACATTAACAGATAGAAGAGTACCACTAATATCAAGTCTGATACGAAATCAATTAAGTGCCATATGTTGTAATATTCTTCAATGGTAAACTGTTTTTCTTTGAGAAATTTACAGTAAGTACAGAGCTATGTACATGTGTCTGTTTTGTATAATTCTATACAATTTTATTTTATTATAACAAAAGAAGTTCGTTTTTGTATTTCCCTTGCTTTAGCTTCTTTATTTGATGACACGATCATTTTATCATTTACATGCAAGATGTTCATGTATTTAGTTCAATTTCAATGTGGGATTCTTTACTTAACTTTTATGATTGTTTTAAATAATTACAATTATATCGAATTTTTACTACTATTTTGTTATTGTACTGTTTTATACCGTTTCTTGTCGCTGCTGCAATTGCTCCTGATGAAGCTGAAGAATATTTAGCAAGATATTGAACAAATAAATATTATACAGGCCCCGAACACCCAGATTAAATTTTTTTCCTTAACAATTACTTCCAGTTGAAAAATTATGTGCTCACTTTAAATATATGTATGTACATACATACGTATATACATATACGCAGTCTGACGCAGAGAAAACCGAACTTTTTTAAAATAGTAAGTCTTGGTGGCGCCATCTATTAAAAAAATAGGCGTCCGTAATATAGATCTTTCGCCAATATTGTTATGTCAAAATATCATGACATTTGCATCATTAGAAGCAGAGAAATTGCGCATAAAGTAGCAGTGTGTATTTGGCAGTGGTCGAAAAAAACATTTTAAACAGAGAGCAAATGTAAAGTTCAGTTTTAAACTCCGTAAATCGTTTTGTGAAATGTTTAATTTGATGAAACGTGTATAGTGATGCGTGTTTTTCACGCGCAAGTGTGTATGAGTGGTAACGATTTAAAGGCGGTCGTGTGGACGATTTAAAGGCGGTCGTGTGGACATAAATGACGACAAACATCCTGGTGTAAAAAATCTCTGGTTATGGAAAGTAACATCGAATTTGTGCGTGAATTTATCAGAAATGAGTCGAAATCCTCATTGCGACACGCGGGAATGGAATTACATATTTCCAAAGATTCAATTCATCACATTTCGACACAGCATTTGGGACGGAGAAAGATTTGTACAGGGTTTGTACCACGCAAATTAACTAAATTGAACATTGTACAGATTTGATTAAAGACTCATAAAAGGACTAACACTTCAGGTATTCTACTGTAACTGGCGATGAGACATGGTGTTTTCAGTATGATCCAGAGACTAAGCGTCAAAGCTATGAATGGAAGCATCCGAGTGAAGAAAGACCGAAAAAAGCCATTCGGAGAAGTCAAAAGTGAAGACAATGTCGATTTGCTTTATGATTCGAAGGGCCATAATACGCAAAGAGTTTGTACCAACTAGTCAAACAGTCAATGCTGCAAATTATCTTGGTGTTATGAAGCGTCTTTTAGCGCGTATTCGTCGTGTGCGTCCTCAATATCGTGGAAACGGTGACTGGCATTTGTTGCATGTTGCATCTCATCGCTCGCCGCTTATCATTTTCTTACTACAAATGGCATTTTGACCATCAACCATTCACCGTACTCACCGGATTTGGCCCTACGTAATTTCTATCTATTCTCCAAACTGCATTTGCCGAAGCGAAAGAGCAGCGTTATGCCGACGTCGAAGCTATTAAAAAGGCGTCGACAGCGATCTTGAAGGACATCTCTAAAGATGATCTTAAAAATTCATTTGACATGTTAATTGACCGTGCAATTGAGGAGGAAGACAACTACTTTGAATAAAATAAGTGAATTTTAAGCAGATATCGCACACATTATATATGTATGTGTGTGCGATATTTGCTTCTTCCATAAAGTTTGCAAAGATGCCAAAATTAGCTACCTAACTGTATTTAGAATAGGAGATTTGTATAATTTTTAATGAAAGAAAAAAATATAGCACTGAAATTTTAATTTTAACTAGTTCGGCAAAAATGGTTCAAATTATTTGCATTTCGGAAAAAATTAAATTAAGAAAATAGCAAAATGAAAAAATACCTTTTGAAAAATAACGAAAAACATATTTGTATATTAAATTTTCATTACTACATTACTATTTGATGACATATAGCTTTGTAAATCAATCACACGTAAAAAAATAATATAACATATTTTTCTTATCTTGTTATTAGTTTAACGTTGCTTACATTTGACTTTCTTTTTCCTTCTCGTACAGAGTGTCACCGGCACATTCGGGAAAAAGGAATGGAAATAGGTCGAGAGGTTTTCCATTGACACAACTTCCGGTTAGGATGGAGACCATTCCACCGCCACAAAACTTCCAGAATAGAGACGTTCCGATTATAAACGGAATGCCGGATCCGAAACACACAGCCACACAAACGACACTGGTAAAAATCCTTTTTTCTGTTTTTCCTAAACTAAACGAACTTCCAACAAAGTACAAAGTATATTATTAACTAAGGCAAAAGACGTAAAGAAACTGCTTAATACAATTTATTTCACAAAATTTAATTTTTTTTTAAATACTTTTCCTGTAGTTACTCCGTGTACATATTTACAACGAACTTCAATATTTATAACAAGTTTCGATATTTACATATGTGTAATACTGCCCATAGAAAACCGTTGTTTTTCGTTTTCTTAATTATATAGTAATTTATAATAATAATAATAATTTATGCGGTCCCTTAGACTACAGTAGCATAGGATAACTAGACAATTTTAAGAAAATAATAGTCAAAGTTCTTTTTATAAATGTAAGACCGTCAACATAAATATAAAAGAAAAACACAAGAAGTATACATTTAAAGATACAAAATATGTATTAGAATATTGCATAACATCGCTAAATTTTAAACTAATTTAAAAAAAAAGTGAAAGCATCACAACCATATACCCGCGATGCAGTAGAGGAAACATCAATAAAATACAAAGTATAAATATCCATATGCACCATTAAATTAACGAAAATCATGAAACATCATTTAAAAGTTCTGTTGCTGAGTAGTAGCATCTTTGAATCAAGAATTTCTTGGTACTATTTTTGAAACTCATAAAACTTAATCTATGTTTCGAAATTTCTAAGATATATCTATTTCTTGTGTGATAGTCATTCTTGTTTAACCAGTGTAACATATCGAACGTCTCCTTGGCATTCAAAAGAAAGACCCATAAACACACAGGAGAGTTATAATTTTTAGTTGAGCAAATATGTCTCTAGAACTTGTTCTATCTGAATTCCGTGTTATTATGTGTATTGCTCATTTTCGTAGTTTAAAAATTCGTACCAGATTTATGGAAGATCCTCACGCTTGTATACCATATATCATAACTAAACGAAAATAATCAAAATAATATATACTAAGCACCGAAAAATCAATCTCGTATCTTAATCCACTTAAAGCAAAAAATATAGGACTAAGTTTTTTACCTAAAATCTCTATATGATCTAGTTACACATACAGTCAATTATTACACCTAAAAATTTAAGGTTAAGTGCATAGGCTATACTAGAATGACGTCCTTTAACATGATGTGAGTGATCCCTGACAATATAATTTGCTTTAAATTCAATAAATACTGTTTTATTATTATTTAATACAAGATTATTATTTAAATTTAAAGTATTTAAACAACGCACTTTTACCTATAGTTTTAGAAGATTTTGTAGAAACCAAAAGTGAAATATCATAATTGTACATTCCCATGTCCTCAAATGCAATATCATTATAAGAAGACCTAACACACCGCCCTGAAGGACTCCACTTTTCAAGATGCATTTGCCCAAATAACTTTGAAGCCATTCCAATGACCTAATTTCGTGGCATTTTTATTTTTCAATTAAAAATTTATGATTTATGCTCGCATCGACAAAAATTGCAGCAAATGTATTACCCTCACCTATATTTTGGTAGTTTATTTGTAAAGTTTACAATTGCGAAAACTGCGCTACCACCTTTTCTAAAATAAACTTAAAGCTCACTAAATAATTTGCATTTTTTCTATAATTCTTACTAATCTATTGTTTTTCCAAAACAAATATTATTTCGCAAATACAATCGATAGAAAAATTCTTTAGTAGAGTGGCGTTAACAGTTTGACCTTTCGCAAGACAGTTCATTAAAATTATGCCCTTCATATTCCAAAAAAACGTAGCCATTATCTTACCTACCTACCTACCTGTCATGGCTATTTTTAATAAGAAGACTGCCACGATATGTTCACTATTAAAATTACTTTTGGATTCAGGAATAAAGTGATGAAGCCAGATTTCATTAGCTGTAGCAACTTTGCAAAACAGTCTGCTTCAGTCTTGTTGAACATTCATATGTCATATTATCGCTTGACATTCATATTCTTTCACGTATGGTGATAATTTAAAAATCGTAACACCCACTCCATCGAGAATTGGTCATGCTATGTATGAAATGTGGTATATACATACGTTCAATCGATATGCTCACAATATAGCTATCCCCTTGGTGTCAATTCTTTAGTCGTTAAAAACAATATCATGAGTTTTATTGACCATCTTCGAAATTGTTATAGTTTTTTATGGACCTGGTTACTCATCAGCTTCGATAACTACGTTTAAATTGAACAATTCAGTGATAAATTGTGGCTTTCGAAGTAGAATTGTCACCCAAGGTTCATTTCATATCAGGCAAAATTTTGGACATTTTTAGTGCTTTTAAAAGAAATATTGATACCAGGTACCAGGAATTGCGAGTTTATGCATTTTCCAATATTCCAAGTTAACCAAGTTGCACCCGTATCCATAAAAAATGATAAAATTAGAATATACTCCTAGGTTTTCCGAAATATGATGCTAATAATAAAGTCTCATTTCTCCAAATCATTCTCGTAATAAACAAAGTAAAAATAAAAAAAATTAGAAAAGCTGAAATACTCGAAATCAGAAAAAATATTACAAGATTTTTGTTAAAAAGATTGCCTTGATAGAAAAAGCAATGACGAATGAAACATCTGAATACTGCAGTGGCTGCTAAGAGGAATTTAAAAAAATACGGGTGAACCATAAAAGGGTGTTGATAAAATATTGGAAAAGGGCAGCGAAAAACTATATACTGCATTTGACAGGTGAAAACTTGGGGAATAAAACTTATTAATCATTTCATTACTATTTGAAGACTTACGCCATAACTGCACTTACGATAGCGTAAATAAGTGCACATTAACCTCCACTTATCGTCATAATGAATCATTTAATATACTCTTTGTATTATCTATGTTTGTCTTAATTAACATTCTTCGGATTTAATTTATTTTTACATGTTATCTGAAAAAGCCCCCCAAAAAATCATTTAGCTTGATGTATACACTAGTATAATTGTATGAGCATTTATTATAACAATGAAATACTGTTAGATAATAAATTTTTCAGTGACTAATTGACTGACGATCCTGAGCAACGTATATTTAATAAGAAAAGAAGACGATTGGTAACATACAAAAAAAAAGATTGTTTCTACAGTACAACTTGATCAAAAAGAGGCAAATTTGGACAGTCGTATTCCAACATGAAAACTATTGTTGTGTCTTGGCATAACCAAGAACGGTTTCGGTCTATGAAAAATCATAATGACAATAAAACAACGAGTAAACGTTCTATAGACTGAAAATATGAGGAGGAGCATTTCATTGTGACTAAACTATGACAATGCTTCCGTTCTTCCATGAAACAAGTTTTCTCTAGCTGAAACAAAAAATTTAGTAAACACCCTAGGCAAAATGAAGAAAAATAATTAGGGGGTCGTTCCAGAAAATGTTTTTGACTCGGAACTGCGTTTATGAAATAGTAATAACATTGTGTTTTTTCAAGACAATCGAAATACCTGATGTTAATGTGCAAAAATTATCTTTTTTTAAGTAATATCTTAGCTACCTCACAGTCAGAATATTGTGGAAAGAACTGAATGGAGGAATTAGAAGTGGATGTCTAATGTCAGCTCTGCACTACATTAAAAAGATATTGGAATATTGTTTGTAAAATTCATCAAAAGAATGCCAAGAATAACATATTTTGTAATTGATATAAGAGAAAGATTTTCGACAATCGAAAAAGAAAGTATCAAAAAACAATCTCACTTATTTAAATTACATATTTTTAAAATATGAACGGTAATACATATATATGAAATATTTCTATCGTCTATGCTGTAGACGATAGAAATTTATTAAGGAAATTCTTATCCATTCATGAAATAGAATACTGCCAAATTTCATTCAATAAAACTCATCAAATATGTTACCTTAGATTATTTGCTTGTTCCGAATCAATAACAAAATGGATATTTACAACGAATAAATTATATCAACATAAATTTTTGCTATCAGCACATTTCTAATCATGTAAATGCATTTCTCCGAATAATTCGAAAATGCATTTTCCATACAAATGTATTTTATATTTAACACGTCTGTTTCCGGAATCTGCATTCATAATACGGAAAAAGTGCTAACACATACATGCAGGTATATGCATACGTATAACGAAATGCCGGAGCACAAAAAAGTTCTATCTTCCCCGGAGCGTCGCCTCGTAAATTCCGACGTGTCGCAGGAAAATTCACGTTTGCAGAAGATGTCTAGCCAATCGGAAAATGTATGCATTACGGAGGCGCTTTTCGATTTCAGATGATCGAAAAGCACCTACGTAAAGATGCCAACGGCGCTACACTGTTGCCTACATAAGTAAAAGACTATTTTGCAGAAACCAGGAACGCTCTAGCTCAATGGTGTAATTCATGTATACAGAGGGTGCCATGATATATATTGGGTCTGGGAAAAAGTTCGTGGCGTTTTTTCAGTAAAATTCAACTGGTCCCCGCATGGCGCGTGGACGAATTCATTTAAACCGAATATGCTCCATTATTATCGACAATGTTTCGCCATTTTTTTGCTAGATCCATGATCCCATCGGTGAAACACTTCTGTGGTTTCTGGTCGAAAAACTGAATCAAGTAGTTTTCACAGGCTTCTTTTGAAACCAACTTAATTCCATTGAGAGAGTTCTGCAGAGATCGAAACAGATGATAGTCAGAGGGTGCTATATCCGGACTGTAAGGTGGGTGCATCAAAACTTCCCAACCAAACTCTCTCAATTTTTGACGGGTCATCAAAGAAGTGTGTGGTCGGGCGTTGTCATGATGGAAGACAACACCTTTCCTATTAATCAATTCGGGCCGTTTTCTTTCAATCGCCTGGCGTAATCTCTCTAGTTGTGCACAGTAGAGTTTAGAATCAATCGTCTGACCAGTTGGAAGTAGCTCGTAGTGGACGATTCCCCTCCAGTCCCACCATACACACAGCATCACTTTTTTTGGCGTCAATGTTGGCTTAGCGAACGCTTGTGACAGCTCACCATCCTTTATCCACGATCTTTTACGCTTCCGATTATCGTACGTAATCCATTTTTCATCTCCGGTTATTAAACGTTTCAGAAACGGCTCGATTTCATTCCGTTTCAGCAGCGCATCGCAGATGTTAATTCGGTCAATCATGTTTTTCACACTCAACTCATGAGGAACCCATACGTCAAGCTTTTTTTTGTAACCAGCTTTGTGTAAATGGTTCAAAACAGTTTTGTGGTCAATGCCTAGCTCCATGCCAATATCGACACTGCTGATATGCTTATCTTGTTGGACTTTTTCAAGAATTTCATCAGATTTTTCAGTGATTGGACGACCGGAGCGTGACTCATCTTTCACATTGAAATTTCCAGAACGAAAGCGAGCGAACCATTTCCGCGCAACAGATTTCGATAAAGTACCTTCACCGTACACAGCACAAATTTTATCACAAGCCTGCGCAGCGTTCTTCCCCTTATCATAATAATATTGCAGAATATAGCGAAATTTCTCATTATTCTTCTCCATTTTCAAGTGCGAATAACTTTCCAACCACTGCACCGATTACTATGTTTCTACGCTCAAACTAACGTTCGGAAGGTCATCTAAAAAACGAGCCCTCGGTGGTGTCGCTGTGACTTGTTGTTCTTTAGTTATCGGCAACCAATGCCATCTATCGGGAAAAACGCCACGAACTTTTTCCCAGACCCAATATTATACTATTTCTAATTGTGAAATATGTTACTTAAATGTTTGGAAAAACAGGATATAACAAAGAATATTAGAAATGCTTAGTGTAAAAGAAAAAGGGTTTAGATATATGGAAACGCATTTTCATATCGTCTATTCAACTACCCAGTACACGTGCTAAAGTTTGGTTAAGTCGTGGGATTGTAGAGATTTTGAAACATTTACTTGTTGACAAAATGAGTGAAATTAAGATAGAACATCGCAGTTTTTAACAAAGAAGGCAATGGGCCAAAAATTATCAATAAAAGACTGATTGCTGTGTATAAGGAAAGTGCATCTTATTTAAAAGCTAAATTATTCCTTCAATAAGGCAAACAGTCAATTGAACCAAAAAATCAGACTATTTATAACAGTTCGAACTGAGGAAATAGTGAAAAGAAATACAAAATTAGGTTGCAGTACCTAAATTATTGTCGATTAAAGGTCTACATGTCCGAAAAAAATCCCATTGAGAACTTTGTACATCTCGTGTATGAAGAATGTCTCCGTAAAAAATTTGCCTACCCACAATTTGCTTACTCCTAAGCAAAAAATATTTGTAAAGGAAATTTCTCAAGAAAATTTAACTCAATTGAAGAGGAACAGAAACTTTTTGTCGAATTGTCACTGTAGACATGACTTCAGTAAACATTACAATGCATTCAAAAAAACGCTCCACCAGCAAAACACAATTTTCTGAGACGCCGAAGAAATTTTACTAATTCATTTTTGAGAATCTATGACATATAGAGAAATCTATTATATATTTCAAAATTTGAAAACTACTTTGGAGAAAAAATGCATACATGTTTATCTGCAAAAGAAATTATTACTGTACGCCAATTGTAGAGCTGGATTTGTAAAATTAATGTGTTCACCTTACAGCTATGACCTAATTCCTCCAGACCTTTTTTTGTATATAAGGGGAAAACACAAAAATTCGTCTTTTTGCAGAATTAACTTGATATTATTAACGATTGGCGCAAGAGTAACTGTTTATAGTTAAATCAATCTAAACGTATGATTATGACTTACATGAGGAAGCTAAATCCAATTAAGATATTCACTGCGTGTGACTTTGATAACACGCAACTTCTTAGTTAAAGATTTTTTGATGTTTACCATATCGAAAACACCACCTTTTCTACGAAAAAATAGTTTTGCTATACATAACTGCAATATACAAGCAATGAAGGCCCTATATTTTCCACTGGTTGGATGAAAACTTTAATATACAGTTTTGGTATGGTATGGCATCTCTGTTATCATGTGCATAAAAATATCTAGAAAACTGTGCAGTGACAGTTTTTGAAACATTTATCATATTCTTTCACGTTTGATCATAATTGAAATATCGTAGCGTCCACTCCACCGACAACTTATTCATGCATATGTATGAAATGTGGTATACGCTCTCAGTCGATATGCTCACAATATAAAGGGTACTAGGAAAGTTTTGCAATACAGCTTTGTTTATTTAATTTTTTCAAAGTAATTTCCTCTACACTCAATACACTCCATCCTCTGAAACCAATCTTTAAACCAGTTCTACCAAGTTTCACTAGGGAGTAAAGCACATTCGTTGTCCCAAGCTCGCAAAAGGTCCTCATCACTGGAAAACCGCCTCCCTTTTAGATTCATTTTTACATGCGGGAACAGTGCAAAGTCGCAAGGAACAAGATCTGGACTGTAGGGAGGGTGCTCGGGAAGTTTCAATCCTGTCGTGGTCAAATATTCGGTGCAGGCTTTGGCGTGGTGAGCTGGAGCATTATCGTGATGGAGGAACTAGGTGTCCATTCTTGACTTTGACCGCAGGTTCTTCATAGATCCAATGACTTTAGGCAGACATTGTTCAGTATACCACTTAGATATGACTGTCTTCTGTGTGTCCAAAACGACGCGTTTTACAATTCCACTCGATTTGAAAAATACAGCTATCATTTTCTTCTTTACAGATCGGGATTTTCTGACAACTACGGGCCTGTCCTCATCATCAAAGACCCAACCTTTGTATTGAGCTTTGGTCGGCACATCGTAATAGTACAGCCACGTCTCACCACCTGTCACGATGTTGTTCACATACCGAGATTGTCCCTTATTAAACTTTTTTAGCATCTCCCGGCACCAAGTCACACATCGTGTCATCCGTTTTCCTCCGTAACTGACGTTCGTGGCCTTCCCGGCCCCTCAGCATCCTCCACAGTTAAATTTTCCCTTTGGAATGCTCTATACCACTTAGTGGTATAGAGCGGTGGTTGTGCAATGTGGGCAAACATCACCTAGTGCAAGAATCATTTCTTCGAAGCACTGGTCTATGTTTAAACCACGCACAAAATTATAACGCAAAACTGCCCTTATCTCATTTCGGGACCACGATGCCATCGCAAGCACTTTACACTCTTACTGCTAATGAATAATTGAGCCCATCGACATGGCGCGGCGACTACTATGCACGTATGGACATATGCAGCAACATGCAGCTTCCTACGATTCATTGTTGCGTCATATTGCGAAACTTTCCTAGTACCCTTTGTATATATATGTAACTATCCCCTTGCTGGCAATTCTTTAATCGTTAAAAACAATATCATTAATTTTATTGACCATTTCTGAAGTTGTTATAATTTTTGATGGACCTGGTTACTCATCAGCTTCGATAACTACGTTTAAATTTAAATATCTACATATGCTTCTGAGTTAATAGCTTTTATCCAATGTATTGACCAAATGGAACAACTCCAACGTTTTAATGTTACATTGCTGAAATACAGACATAATACTACTGGTTTGAGATTTCTATATAAGCTTCTACATAGTAATATTGATTACATTTCACTCCTTCAAGAACTATATTTCCACATTCCTTGATTGTTGCTTCGTTTCCATACTACGCTTTCATGTCTAAATTGTAAAATATCATAGCATTAAAATCGCCTTTGTACATAATGTACAGTAATTTTAATGTAGTATTTTAGACTGGCAATCGGATATTTAATACGTTTTCACCTTCCCTTACTTGTTTCTGTACTCTATTTTTATATAATCTACTGACATGTAAATAATTGCCATGTTTCCCTGTAGTTTGTGAAATCTCATGTTTACTTTTTGTTTTATTACGTATTTGTGCCATGTATGTACGTTTGGTTTTCCCCTATTAATAGTAGAAATTCTATTGGGCAAAATATAATTATTGTATTTTGTTGATAGAAAATTATAAATTCCATCTATATTTTGAAGACATCGAAATTGCCATAAAAATAGAAGAAAATGAATGAAATATATGGAAGGACACACCAATAACATGCTTGTATCAAAATAATAAGAACTTCGTGAGTACGAAAACGTAGAAAACAGAAATTTGCAGTGAAGGAGGGACTGAAACAAAGGAGTGTGTGCGATATTGTGAAAGATATAAAAGAAGTAATATTAAATAAAATTAACATGAACAGCTACCCTAAATAAAAATAAACATAGGTTGCCCTGTGTTTATTTCTTATGAAAGTCTACCACTTCCGGAAGAACAAGGAAATTTTTAACCCAGCTGCTTCCGCCTAAAAATGATAGATAGATATGTGTTGAGTAATGCGAAAGAACTTATTTTTTTCTTCTAAATATAAGTGTTGTGTATCATGTTTTAATTCTTCATATCGTTATCTTGGAAATGCAGTCATTTTTGATTTGATATATAAATATCAGTCTGTAAAAACAAATTAAAAAAGCAATCACTTATTTTTCTCCGTTTATCATTATTTGTCATTTGTACTTTGTTTTTCCTTTTTTTTTGGTTAAAGTTGTATTCTTACTTGCTTAATTTTTGTTTAAAAACTATTCATATAAGAGCAATATTAGTATACGTTATTCAAAAAATATATTTCAATTAGATGTTTCGAAATATAAAATTTTGTTTTTCGTTTAAATTTCCTAGTTGCGAACGTTGTGCCATTAATAAAGTCTTTGGTTTCATTCAATAACCAAGAGTCAGTATAGAAAAGTATATGTATTTGGTTAAATATATTTCAATAATAAATATTGATGAACGCACAGTCTCATTTCATTTGAGTTTATATGCGAATTTGGATATCTTTCTTAATCTTTATGGAGATTTATTTGCAGCACATGCGACGCTAGCATAAAAATCCCTCAAATTAAGTATATAATCTAATGATATTCCGATGTCTTTTTCTGTTATGTAATGTAATTCTTATTTCAGCTATTGTAACCCAACCTTTTTAATAAAAATTTAGTGAAGTTTCCTAAAAAAGTATTTCTGTGTAGTAAATTCCAATAATGTAATTTTATTGTTAACAGACTTATCTGTGTCTGGTGATATGAAATGCTCGTACAGTTACTGAGTTTTGAAATATGTGAGCATGAAATTGTCACTTCAATAGCAAGTGTTAAGTAATTTGTAAACAATATGACAAGATGTAAGTTAATTAGAAGTGGGAAGTAAAATATTAACAGCACCATCTGTATAATTGTTCACTATGTATTCTGGGCAAATACATATTGTTAAGCAAACATTTTACAAATAAAACCTGTAATTTTATATTTATATTATTGCTTCATGGTGCAGTATATGACAACATTTCTACCCTATCTACAACGTCTACCATAAAATTAGATCTACGTTCAGAAATTTTTCTTTATTAGATTATACAATTCGTAAAATAAATATGTTTTCGAAAAAAAATTTATTGATTTTATATTTATACCAGCTGTGGCTATCCTAACTCGAAATATTTTCATTCTTTGATAGACATGAATAAAATTTGCAGGTACTTTTATAATCTTCATAGCCTTACCAAATTTATTAAGCTGAACTATTCAAATGTTAAAAAATTACGACAAATGAATATTGTCGTCGCCTTGACAAATTAATCAGAATATTTAATAGAATTCTCCAACAAATGAAACAATCCTAAAATATTGACAGCAAAAAAGAAAGGTAAAAAACAGTTGCATATACACTACCGTCCATAAGTTTAATCGCACTACAGATAATTTTAATCGCGTAATGATATTAAAGAGACTGTTTAATTTCATAGCAAATTTATTTATAAAATACTAAATTAACATACAATTCCAGCAATTGACATTATTAATCTAAGTACTATTATAATAAGTTAGCTTAAATTTTACTTTCGTCAAAGTAACCACCCCTAGCTGCGATCACGGCTTCACAATCACGTGGCATTCGTTCAACTAGTCGGGCGAAATATTCATCATCGATGGAGTTCCATGCATTCCGCAACTTACCCCAAAGATCTGTCTTGCTAGTAGAAGATATTTTACGCACTTCACGATCCAAACAGTCCCATAACAGCTCTATCGGATTGCAATCCGGACTTTGGAATGGCCATGTCATTAATGTAAGGATTCATCTTTCAGTTTGATCGGCGAAAAACCTTTTTACAATCTTTGCTGTGTATTTGGAGTCGTTATTTTGCTGATAAACAAACCCCAGACCCATTAGCTCCATCGCTGATGGAAGAACATGCTCTTGTAATATACCCAAATAGACTTCTTTTGTCATTCTTTCTGTGATTTGCACCAATTTTCCGATGTGGCCACCTCCAAAGCAACCCCAAACCATCACATTTCCACCACCATGTTTTACTGTCTTAACCACACATCCATCGAACATTCTCGCCCCGACACTACGAACAAAAGTACGGCGTTTATTTCCAAAAATTTCAAATTTGGATTCATCTGTCTATAAGGCTTGTTTCCATTGTTCGACAGTCCAGTACCAGTGTGTTCTCGCCCATGCCAATCTTGTCCAGCTTCAACTACACGGCGTTTGGTTAATGTTACGCTAACCGTGGCTTCATGGTATACATTATTTTGTGCTGCTATTTCTGGGGCTGTAAGACGACGATTGCGCAAGGACATGAATTTCAGATATTAATCTTCTCTTTTAGTAGTTATCCTCGGCCATCCACTGTATTTTCCGTTCCCAAGTTGTTCAAGAGTTAGTTGCTTTCTCCTTGCCATGTTTTAAACAACATTAAAAGAAAAGTACGTTCACTCACACACTTCATTAACAACGTGAATACTGAGTATTCACTGTGTAATATATAGTACATAAAATATACCCTTACAAGCGCACAAATATCAGGTAAAGACTGGCTATTACGTCCACATAATAAACCATACAATAAACAATTCCGAGTAAGGGATAATCTCTATGATACCCTCATGATATTTCTTATCTGAATATTATTCATTCGTTTATACAAAATACTTCGGTTAAATAACGTGCAAATATGTAAAATGAATTTAGATTGGATAAAATTTCAACTTAAATATTTTATTTCCCTCTGCAATTAAAATTATCTGTAGTGCGATTAAACTTATGGACGGTAGTGTATGTGTATACAGCGTAATCATATCATTAAATATAAATCTCGTAAACGATAGACTTAAATTGAATTAAAATTAACTGTTATTGGATAGTGAAATTCAAAATACATTTAGTCAAATAAAAATAGTTTAAAGATAATTGTCGTAATTTTGAAAAACTAAGAAATATCGCTTGTAAACATGGTATTGTCGACAGTTACCTCTCGGCGTCTGAATTGGCACTGCTGCTTGAATTGGCGAAGTTTTGAACGCTTTCGTATGGAACATTGTCAGGGCTGCTGATGATCTTGTCGTTGTTGTACTGAAACTGTACAGCTTTAGTGCAGCCATTTTTCTTTTTCTTATAAATTTATGTATGTTAAACGTTTCTATTTGGAAAGATCCAAGTTTTCACTATCAACTAACCATTGAAATTTAGTAAATAATAAAATAAAATTCTTACTATCCCATATATATGTTCTTATAGAAAGAAGGTTGCTCTCTTTCTGTTGAATCTAGTAAAGTATATAAGGTTCAAATAATACAGGAACCGAAGCCACTAGATCATTTAAAACGTCGTTCATTTATCAATTTCATCAACGAACAACCAGCTGATTTTTCTCAAAAAATAATGTTTTCCGATGTGGCACATTTCGAACTTGGTGGCTATGTTAATAAGCAAAATTGCCGTTTCTTGGGATGAGGAAAATCCACGAATTATTCATGAGAAACCTATGCATCCTAAACGAATTACTGGTTGGTGTTCATTATGGTCAGGTGGTGTAATTGGACCTTGTTTCTTTGAAAATGCTGCTGGTGAAGCTGTAACTGTCAATGGTGATTAATATCGTCGGATGATAACCGAATTTTTATGGCCTGAATTAATGAATATTGATCTAGAGGATGTGTGGTTTCAAGAGGAGAGCGCCACACCTCACTTTGCACACGAATCAATTGATTTATTGAGGAAAAATTTCCTGGACATGTAATCTCAAGAAGCGGTGATGTTAATTGGCCGCCAAGATCATGTGATTTGACACAGTTGGACTATTTTCTTTGGGGTTATGTGAAAAGTCAAGTGTGTAAAAACAATCCACAATCGATTCCTGCTTTGAAAGATGAAATTATTCGTGTCCTTAGTGAGCCACAATTATGTCAAAATGTCATTGAAAATTTTAACGAAAGAGAGGACGTCTGTATAGCTGAAAGAAGAGGTCATTTGGCACATATTATTTTTCGCATATATGTAAATGTCATAACTGATACATCAATTACCAATGAAGAGTTTTTTGAAAGTGAATGCAAATTATGTATTTTATTTATTCTTTAAAAAACCGCGAAAATTGAAGCACCTTTTATAGTTATATTGAATAAATTGTATTTCGGTGATAGCGTTTTAATATTTTTTAGTTTTTCAACGATAATACTTAACTCATATTTACATGGTATGTATACAGCTAAAACTTTAGTAACTTAAACACAAAAAAGCTGTATTCCTTTTATATTTCCATTTTTTCTTTTCCATATGACTCATAACGTTTGTTAAAATTAAATGAGTCTAAAATCTCTTAACAATTTTGTTTAATTTAAATTAAATTACTCTGCAAAAAAAGTATTTAAAAATATTTCTTAATATTAATTTATTTTCTTTTTTCAGCCGAAAACACGTCATCAACGTCCATATGGCTGGGAACACAATGATTTCAATCTTCAACCGCCGCCACCTCCACCCGGATATAGATACGGAAGTCTACCCTTCCAACACGGTATATATCCAATAACATCACCAACTAGAGTGCCACCAAGAACAATACCCACTGCAATCGAACGTCACCGGGAAGTTCGAAGACGTGGAAGCGAAGATAATTTATCCAGTGACATGGAAGAAACCATGATGCGTCCTCTGAGTGAAATGGCGGATGACGAACGTTTCTCAGACGATTCTTTAGAAGAAATGCTTCCGCCACCTCCACCCACGACAAACAAGAGAGCTAGCATCGCTTGGGAAGTTCCTCTGGACAATGACGAAGCTTTATTAACCCCAGGAAGTACTAAAGTGATTGGAAGGAGAAGAAGAAAATCCGGATCACATTCTAGTACAAGTTCGATACCAAATAGATTAAAAGAATTTGACGATTGGCCTGACCCACCACCGTGTACCACTGAAGACGAAGTTACATCACCATTTTCCGATTCCGATGATCACATATTACTACCCGTAGAATTATGTTCCTCAAGTATATCCGGTACTAGTACCTACATAATCAGAAGAGGTAAAAAAGATCGCAAAACTCTCGTTCAATTAGGAAGTTCAGTTAATTCAAATTCTTCTTTGAATTCTCGCTTGAGTTCTGATCTGAGTATACCTCACTCGAGATACAGCACCGATTTAAATTCTCGACTTAGTAGAGAACTTAATACACCCAATTCTCGATACAGTGTCGATTTAAGTACGCCACATTCTAGACTCAGTCAAGAATTAAATTCTCCAAAATCGAGATTTAGCTTAGACTTAAATAACTCTAGGCATATGAGCCAAGAATTGTGTAGTTCTCCATCGAGGCTAAGTGCAGATATGTCAAGTTCCAGATCTAGTACGCCTAGTAAATATTACAATGATTTCAAAAAGCACAGTACCACTTTCGATAATATAAAATCTTTAATTAAGGAAGGTGTAATTGAGCATTATACTCCTCCGACACATGAAACGGCTTCAGATTTTAACTCTTTAGTACCACAGATTGTGCGTGTCGTTTCACTACCTAGCTTGAATGCTGAAGAAATGACACCTAGACGAGAATTAGCGGTAACTGTGGAAGAAGAAGAAGATGGTGAAAGTCCAAATACGAATAGTGCCGAGATTTCTCCTTTAAAAAAGATAGAAAAAAACATAAGCGAGTTATTAGAAAGAAGAGACATTGAAATATCTAGCATAGTACAAGATGATAAGTGCGTTTTGCAGATGAACGGAGTGGAAAATTTAAGCGCGGAAAAGAGAAAAAATCGCACGCCGTCCAGATCGTCTGAAGGACGTAAATTTAATGATTTACAAAAGTCTAGCAGTCATGATGAAATACAGAGATCTGAAGATTACTATCGACAGCTATTAATTGAAAACAGTGTCCATTATCGTCCTAGAAAATCTTGTGGTATACAGAAATCCGAAAGTGCTAAGGAAATGTTAATTGCTCATCGAGATAGAGATACGAAACCTATAACCACGTCAAACAGTGCAGATTTTCCTGTTAGAGTAGAAGTTCTTCAACACGAATTTCCACCGTTACCACCATCGCCTGTCGAAGAAGACGAAGATGAATACACAGAAATACCTCATGCCTCTAGTTCAAAAGTTAGAGCCGATACTCTTCCCTCCTCTGATGCCCCTGCAATTCCGCCCCATAGAGAACCTTTATCTAATTCTCTAAAATCACGATCTATGGATGCAACTACATCGCGAGGACGAAGAAGTAATTTCCTAAACACTTCTACTCGTAATATACCATCGGAAAGAAGAACGTTACCAATTGAATTACAAGATAACAAGAGACGGACATTTCAAAAGCGCTCCTCGCACAGTCCCCAAGAAGAACATCTTCTTCAAACATCGTGTAGTCTACCCGAAACTCCTATATTTGCCAGAGGTTGTGACATTCCTAGAACACCACATAGACGCGCACCTGATATTCCAGGAAACCAAACGACACCTAGACAAAGTAGTACGATGGGTAGTATTAATACCCTAGGTAGTTTATCGACGGGTGGTTATCGTCGAGGAATGAGTAACTCAGGGATGGAACAAGCGATAGTTGGAGCTGAATTGCTGAGATTAGCGGGCGGTCCTGGCAGAGGTTGGTATCCCAAGCATAGACAGAGAAGACCTGCTTCGATAGAGCATTTAGATAGATTAGCACCAGGACATAATCCTTGGGATTCGAATCGAAAACCATTAACACTGCCACCAAATTTAACACCAAAGTTCTTCCAAAGATCGCCTAGAGACGCTTTAAGAAGAGTAACAAGTCTTTTGATACGAAAAGGTAGGTATTGTTCTGTTCAAATTTGTAATATTTTCGAAATATAGATAGCAAATTGACCTACTAAATTATTTAGTATTTGCAAACAAAATTTAGAGACATTAAATACTAAAGATGCTAGCACCTAACTTAAACTAATGAAAAGTCGATGAATAAAAGAATAATGAATTTCAAAACATGAATAACTTCGTAAAATAATCATTTTGTACATATTTTCATCATAAACACATTTTTGGAAAGACCTTCTGCTCATTTAAACTAAGTGAGTAAAAGGTCTAACGCAGTACATTCTGGCTTAAGTCTCCATTAACTTATGGAACTTAATTACTTACTTAATACTTAATTACTTCAAGAATAGTATCACTTCTTGAATAAATCAACAAATACACGGTGTAACAATTTTCACTAATTTTATTGTTAATCAATGTACATGACAATTGTTTCACTACACAGTGGCTTCTTCATACGTTTAATGTCGACTAAATTCTAACATACATAGTAGAAACTCTAAGTGTATATTTTTTGTTTTTACAATTCGTAATAAAACTAGAATGACAATAAGTTAGAATTGTTAGGAAAACAGGTCTTCCTGTGTAATTAAGCTTTTTATTCTCTAAATATATTTCATAACGGAGAATCGTTTAGATCAATTTGTTCGTTTATTAAATTATTCGATTGTTTTAAGTAGGTTGATTAGCATCCCCTTGTCAAAAGTTAATTTCGAACAAGAATTAAATATAATAAAACCGATTGCAAATAATAAAGGTTATAATCCTCAAATAATAAATAATATTCTAACCACATAAAGTATGTTAATACTAAATAAAAAGTAATTACTTACTTTGGGCCTTTCCGAATATTAAACTGACACACAATTTCCTGAGAACCAAAATGGACAGGTAGCATACAGAACAAATAATTTTCTTGCAAAATACATAAATAATAAAGAACAAATCCATAATAACTATAGTTATACGCCTGACTAAGTTAATATGTGGTACATGTCAAGGTGTTTATGTTAACCAAACAGGAAGAGCTTTCGATGATAATATTGGGTCTGGGAAAAAGTTCGTGGCGTTTTTTCAGTAAAATTCAACTGGTCCCCGCATGGCGCGTGGACGAATTCATTTAAACCGAATATGCTCCATTATTATCGACAATGTTTCGCCATTTTTTTGGTAGATCCATGATCCCATCGGTGAAAAACTTCTGTGGTTTCTGGTCGAAAAACTGAATCAAGTAGTTTTCACAGGCTTCTTTTGAAACCAACTTAATTCCATTGAGAGAGTTCTGCAGAGATCGAAACAGATGATAGTCAGAGGGTGCTATATCCGGACTGTAAGGTGGGTGCATCAAAACTTCCCAACCAAACTCTCTCAATTTTTGACGGGTCATCAAAGAAGTGTGTGGTCGGGCGTTGTCATGATGGAAGACAACACCTTTCCTATTAATCAATTCGGGCCGTTTTCTTTCAATCGCCTGGCGTAATCTCTCTAGTTGTGCACAGTAGAGTTGAGAATCAATCGTCTGACCAGTTGGAAGTAGCTCGTAGTGGACGATTCCCCTCCAGTCCCACCATACACACAGCATCACTTTTTTTGGCGTCAATGTTGGCTTAGCGAACGCTTGTGACGGCTCACCATCCTTTATCCACGATCTTTTACGCTTCCGATTATCGTACGTAATCCATTTTTCATCTCCGGTTATTAAACGTTTCAGAAACGGCTCGATTTCATTCCGTTTCAGCAGCGCATCGCAGATGTTAATTCGGTCCATCATGTTTTTCACGCTCAATTCATGAGGAACCCATACGTCAAGCTTTTTTTTTGTAACCAGCTTTGTGTAAATGGTTCAAAACAGTTTTGTGGTCAATGCCTAGCTCCATGCCAATATCGACACTGCTGATATGCTTATCTTGTTGGACTTTTTCAAGAATTTCATCAGATTTTTCAGTGATTGGACGACCGGAGCGTGACTCATCTTTCACATTGAAATTTCCAGAACGAAAGCGAGCGAACCATTTCCGCGCAACAGATTTCGATAAAGTACCTTCACCGTACACAGCACAAATTTTATCACAAGCCTGCGCAGCGTTCTTCCCCTTATCATAATAATATTGCAGAATATAGCGAAATTTCTCATTATTCTTCTCCATTTTCAAGTGCGAATAACTTTCCAACCACTGCACCGATTACAATGTTTCTACGCTCAAACTAACGTTCGGAAGGTCATCTAAAAAACGAGCCCTCGGTGGTGTCGCTGTGACTTGTTGTTCTTTAGTTATCGGCAACCAATGCCATCTATCGGGAAAAACGCCACGAACTTTTTCCCAGGCCCAATATATATATATATATATATATATATATATATATATATATATATATATATATATATATGTATATTATATATCTCTCTCTCAGACCCAATATATTAGAACACAGCAACTCACAGATAAATGAAAAACAAATTCTTCTCTCACTAGTCACTTCTTATTATTATACAATTAATAATCATCATGGATCAAATTTTGAATGTAAAATAATGCATATAGAAAACAAAGGACAGGAATTATATTCACTAAAATGTTTAAAAATTAATAAATTTAAAAACATTAAATAATTTAATAAACGAACAAATTGACCTAAACAATTCTTCGTTATTAAACTTGATTAGAGAATAAAAAGTTTTATAACCCAGTAGAACCACCTTTTTCCAACGTTTCTAACTTATTGTCATTTTAATTTTACTTCGTATTGAATAAATCGTTCCCTTACAGTTTCTACTCTGTACATTAGAATTTAGTCTGCTTTAAATATCTAAAGAAGTCACTGTGTGTTAAAACAATTGTTAAAAATAGAGAAAATTGTAACACTTTATGTAGTTATTAATTTACATTAACTAAAGATAATAAAGATAAAAACATTAAAGAAATTTTTCATTTTTCTATTTAAATACTGTTGAAACATATGTGGACGTACGAAATTAATATAATTTAAAAATATATTTACTATTTGTTCCATTAAAACATGCTATGTATTATTAAATTGAAAATAATTTCGGTTCATGCAAATCTCTAATAAGTCAAGGATTTAATTTTTAATTACTGTATTTGTTTTATTTTTGTCTAAAAATTATGAAATTAACACATCCTTCTAGTGAAACAGAGGAATAAATTATTATTTTTGAACTGTCAAGCAAATTACTGTCTTTAATTTGATTTACAATTCATAAGTATTTTTAGTACCATATTCTATGTGAATTTCTTTTGTTCACATATTAAACTAATTGTTTTATGGAAAGTTTTAATGATGGGGCTCTAACGTATGAAACTACCGGTCTAATAGAGTAATTGGCTTTGCATAGTTTTATTGGTGAATATAATTTAGGTTGTTATGGGTTCATCAAGATTAATTTGCATTTAACACGGTCATTAAATAATATTGAAGAGTGTCTAATGACAATGTATCATTAAAATTGTAACACTCCGGTGTTTTTTTCTGTTTAGTCAATAAGTATTAAATCAACTCATATTTATCTGACCGTATTCTTTATTTACTATAGTAGTTTTTAATTCAATGTAAAATAATTTATAGTTTAATTTATAGTTTCCTTTACAATTGAAAATCAATGTACTTTTAAGTCGCCAATGATGTATACGAAAAAATTTTAGTGTGTCAAATTTAGCTAGTTTTTAACTTAGGAAGTAAACTTCCAAAATTTTGCTATAATTTTTTTCCTATTGAATTGCCCATTAAAGAATAATCGTACAAATCGAGGAAGTTCAAAAATGCATAAATTTAAGAAAAGTTATTCAATGTCTTTAGATTACATAAATTTATTTATTGAATATAATTCATTGAAGAGAAAGTATGCTTCATTCATATTATGTAAACAACTTTCACACCTAATATTGAGTATGGCATATGACAACTGACAGTTCTGTTTCATTTAAGGAAACAATTGAACGATTTGATCGAGCGTTTGAAATTTTATAAAAAGTTGAAAATGTAAGACCAAAGTGTGCATTTTCGTCACATTCTATTTTACTTATATAAAAGAAAGACCGCATGTCAAACTTACGAAAAGTTGAATGAGGTGACAGTACTCTATAAGAACATCAATGATGATTTACGAAATTCCGTTCTGGTGATTTTAATCTCATCAATGCTCCTCGGTTAAGGAGACTTACTGAGGTTGATAACGACCAAATAAAGGTATTGATAGAATCAAATCCACGGCACACGACACGAGAGATTTCAGAAACGTTAAAACATCTATCAATCATGCGTTCCTGATCACATGAAAATGCTAGAATACATCAGCTAGTATGATATTTTGATTTCTCATCATGAAGTCACTTAAGGTGTGTATAAATAACTGCAATATACTCCTTAAATGTAAAGAAAACAATCCTTTTTGATAATTGGTGATGAGATGATTGGTGATTGTTTACAAAAATATCGTGCGAGAACGATTTGTTCCCAACTTGAAGATTGGCATCAAATGTCATCGAATCTAAATATTCATCAGAGGAATGGTCGGCTAGCGGAATTTTGCGTATGTGTTTTTTCGAGCTTCTGCCAAGAAATAATTTCAAGTGTGTACCAAGAGCAATTAAACAGATACAAAGCAGCCGTACTCTCCAGACCTTGCTCCTTAAAACTTCCACTTGTTTCGATCTCTTCTCTCCTTTGGTGGTGTAATGTTAAGCTCTGTTTGAATCAGCATTGTGTCAAGTTTTTCGTCAACAAAGATATGTCCTATTTTTAATAATGCATTACCAAGCACACCGAAGGTGGCAAAAAGTTGTTGACATTAGTAAATATCCCATGAAAACCTAAAAGAATACATGACTTTTCCGACAATCCAATAGTTTTAGCTATATAGACAGACACTAATTTTCACACTAGTACAGTCCTTATTTTAATTAATTTTGTTGCTGTGCTTGATCAACACTAATTCGTTTATCTAACGTATTTAAAACACGTTTTATAGATCATTCACAGTTTAGTCATATGAGTAGCTTTTCTCCTTATAGAAGCCCCAGCCTTAATTTCATTTTAATATATATGTACCCTTTTATTGATACATATCTTTTATCTTTTCTTTGAACATTACTCAGTAATTTATTTGTTGTAGCAACAGTACTTTTGTTACTTCTTGTTCTCCTTATTTTATTATGTCTTGTAATGTTGTATAATTCTCAAAAGTTGGAAATTCCATGTTATTTATAGGTCAGTGTAAATTTAGAAACGAATATTTAGTAAATATGTGAACAGAAATAAAAATATGGGTTTGTTAATCTTTCAAGAAATTATAAAATACAAAAAACAAATTAATTCATCCAATGTTTATTAATATTATTAACATTGACGCAATTTATAAAAATCCTAGTTTTTATAACCAAATTATTTCTTTTGTATATTTAAATCGACTAATTATAGTATTTTATTCACTAAAACAAAATCGTTGCTGATTTTAAAGTACTTTCATAAAATCTTGTAAATTGTTTATATTTACAAAAATCTTCAAAACATTTTTAAATGAATCAAATTAAACATAATGCAGCTCACTGTACTTAAAAAAAATGTAAGTTTCTGTGTTCGGTTCTAAAATATACTACAAGATACTAACTCAGAGATGTCGCTGTACAATCTATCGGTATAGAACTCGACTAAATTTAGTAAACTTTATGCCATGTCTATTCGGTGCTGCCCCTAGTGGACATTATATTAACTATTTAAGAATGAATCATCTGACCTTATCTGTATAGCTTTGTACACTTATCCTTGACAATTTTTTCAGAAGGGAAAATAATAAATTATCAATCTGTTTATTGAATATACAAAAACGATAATATTTTAATCACCGAACACTAGATTATTGTCATTTTCTAATTATAGTAATCGTACACATCAGTTAGAGAAGGGATCGATAAAATTAGAGTGTTATCAAGGGAGACGTGGGCAGTAATTTATAATGCTTTCATAGATATTTTCGTCCGGATTATATAATTCTGAGTAATATTTTTATATTATTTAAATTTAGAAAAGTACATATTGTATGCAAAAAATTCCCACACACCTAATTAAGTAAGTTAATATATTGTGTAAATAAAATATTAACTCTATCAGTAAATTGTAATTACTTTTAAACGTTTGATTTGTATTAAAAATTTTTATACTATCCTTTTCAAAGTTATTGAAACGCAGGTCACTACAACGCAGCGAATACTTATATAAATGAGTGTTAATATAATAACGTCCTAATATTTATCAGCTTTTTTAATAATAGAAAGAAATAGTTTAGTTAACTACAAAATAACAATTAAAAACTAAATTTTTGTTATACTTTTCATGAGTAGTACTGTAGTCAGTATTTTTTACAGCCAATGTCTTCTGCGATAAATTTTTTTTCGGGTTCGACATATAGTCATTGCAATATGATCAAAGCTGTTAATATGGATAACTAAGATCTGTTATCACACTAATTTTTTTGTTATTTATTAGATCTTCATTGGTGCGTAACATTTTTGCTTGCATGATGTAACGTTTAGCTGTGATGAGATTGTGAATCCGCACCTTGTAAAGTTTTTCGCCAATAAGGTCCTTTTTTAAATAAATAATTATGAAACACACCAAAGATGGCAAAAAGTTGTCAACATTAATAAACGTCCTATCAAAACCCGACAACCCAATAGTTTCGGCTGTATACGGGGTCTTCCAATAAGAGGTTTCATTCTGATATGTAAAAAAAAGAGTATTTTTAAGCGAAATCATCGGATGTTTATTTAATTGTAAAGTAGAAGGTATGCCATTAATAATGGAAAACAATATCAGCCAAATGGACACCACGGCTACGCTTGCAGGACCATATTCTTTTCATGAAATTTTCCATCACCAATTCGCACATTTGCGGCTGTTTGCCCTCGATAAGATCTCGCTGGCTAATTACGATCGTCTCTTCGAGAAATCACACGGTTAGGAAACTTTTCACGCAAAAGAGCGATGGTATCGTTACTTGTGTGTCACGTGGCGCCGTCTTGTTGAAAATAAACGTCGTCCATATCAATATCTTCCAATTCCGGCCATACAAAATCAATAATCATTGTTCGATAGCGCAATCCATTTATCATAACAGTTGTTCCAGCCTCACTTTTGAAAAAGTAAGATCCAATTACCCCGCCAAACCAAAAACCGCACCAAACAGTCCCACGTTGAGGATGGAGAGTCTTTTCAACAATAATTCTTGGGTTGTCCGAGCCCCAAATGCGACATTTCTGCTTGTTAACGTAGCCTCCGAGGTGAAAGTGGGCCTCATCACTCAAGATGATTTTTCGATGAAATTCCGGATCAGTCTGATGCATTCCAAGGATCCAATCAGCAAAGACACGACGTTGTTGATGGTCGGTAGGCTTGAGTTCTTATGTTAATTGAACTTTAAAAGCCTTAAGACCTAAGTCTTTATGCAAAATACGGTATAATGTCGTTTGTGGAATGCCCAATTCCAAAGATCAACGAGAAATGGACAAACCTGGGTTTTCCTCAATACTATGGGCTACAACAGCAATATTCTCGTTGTCCTTGAGCGACGTGCACTAGTTCGATTCTTCACATCACTAACTTGTCCCAACTGCTTTCAACCAGTTTCATAATTGCTGGTCGACGTGCTTCACGACGACGAAAAAGTACTTTTTGTAGTGAATTTTAATGATTTCAATGCGTTTTTTGAAGCGTATATCGTTCCATTTTTATTAGTGACGTAGTTTTTACTTGTCATCTGTCAAATAGTTACAGGTTGAATCATGACAACTGTTAAAATTGCGGGCTATTGAAAATGAAATGTCTTATTGGAACACCTTTTAGATAGATAGTAATTTTCACACTAGTTCAGTCCTTATTTTATTTAATTTCGTCACTTAACGGTGTATATAACTAACTGTGATATGCGTCTTAAACATAAAGAAAACAATCCTTTTTGAAGCGTCTGATAATTAGTGATGAGAAGTAAATTGTTTACGAAAATATCGTGCGAAAACCATTTGTTCCCGACTTAAAGATTCGCATCAAATGCCATCGAACGCAAATATTCATCAGAGGAAAATTCTGGTCTGAGTGAGAGATTTTGCGTATGTTTTTCGACCTTCTGCCAAGGAATAATTTCAAGTGTGTACTGACAGCAATTAAATGGTTTGAATGAATGCGTCATCTAGAAACGTTCAGAGCTCGTTATTCACAATGAAGTAGTATTTCATCATGAGAAAGCACCAGTTTGATCACCCTTCAAAAATGGACTGTCACAGTTACAAGCCCACCATACTCTCCAAACCTTGCACCTTCAAACTTCCACTTATCTCGATCTCTTCAAAACTACTTGCATGTTGTAACGTTCAGCTCTGGTGAGATTATGAATCAGTATTTTGAAAACATTTTCGCCAATAAAGATATGTCTTTTTTTAATAAGGAAAAAATATGTCTGACTTTTCCGACAATCCAATAGTTTCAACTATATAGACAGGCAGTGATTTCCACATTAGTTTAGTACTCATGTTATTTTATTTTATTACTATGCTTGATCAACATTAATTCATTTATGTAACGTATTTAAAATATATTTTGTAGATCATACACAATTTAGTCACATGCGTAACATTTTTTTAATAAAAACTCCTTGTATACTTACCTTAATTTCATTCTAATATATAAGCGTAACATTTGTGCTACATTGATTGTGAAAAGCTGTTATAGCAATTTCCTCTAAATGTTGCTGAGTTTCAAACGGTTCTCTCAATTAAAGTTTGAACTATTTTTACAACTTCCCTAGAAAAGAAACATAGTGGAGTAGCGTAGAATAATCTAACCACTATGACAACTTGGCGAAGTTAGCTAATCTAAATATGAACAATTTCAAATTGGCTACTAATTTCTATCGCAAAGAACATTGAAGAATATTTCGTGGAATTAATTGAATTAATAAATTGTGATTGTCGGAAAACGTAACCATCTTGAAATTATAATTAATAATTAAAAAGATGCTTTAATAAATTATTAGTAATAATTTTCTTTAACCTTTCATAACGAAAATACACTTGATTGTACTCAACGGAATGTCCTCTATTTTTAAGGAAAGTTATTATTTATTCAACGCCTATGATCTTAACCTTTATTAATTACTGGAATATATGAATCGTCTTATTTTTCCTTAATAGTATTATGTATCCGGTTTTAAAATAAGGACATAACAATTCTGTATTTAAATAAACACAAAATAATTAAGATATTGGGCTGAAATTCATTTCAGGTGCAACGCACATGTTACATTTAACTATGGAATTCGATCTTGTTCACATGACCCCCGCGAGCACGGTTGGAACGATCGATTCTTTGGAGTCAATTTGTCACCACTCTCTTACACACATCGGCTGGGACGTTGGCAAACTCGCGTTTGATATTGCCCTTGAACTCTAACGTTGTTATGTTGGTGGCATAAACCAACGACTTAACGTAACCCCATAAAAAGAAATCCAACGGCATTAAATCGCATGAGCGAAGTAGCCACTCGACCATTTCTTCAGATTACACAGTTACCGAACTTCCTCTTCAATAGATCAATTGTTTGACGAGCTGTGTAGCAGGTGGTATCACTTTGTTGGAACCACATATCACTGATTTCAAGTCCATCCAGTTCTGGTCCAAAATAGTAAAATTACACCTCCTGCATGAAACCCTCAGAACACGATCACTTTTTGTGTCGGTAATGGAGTCTTTTGAAGCAGATGTGGCTTTGTTGCCGTGCAATAACGCATATTTTGCTACTTGACAAAGCCATTAAGCCAAAAATGAACATCATCGCTGAAGATTACGTCGATGAAATTCAGGATCTTCTTCAAACTTTATCAGAGCAAAATCGGAGAAGTTTCGGTTCTTCGAATGAACAAGGGGCTTCAATTGTTAAGTTAATTTGATCTTGTAAAAATGTAATCCAAGTTGTTTATGCAAAATTCGTCACAATGTAGTTTGAGAGATTCCCAACTCCTGTGAACGGCGTGGAATCGACTGATTTAGCTCATTTGGAACTGAAGCAGTTACAGCTGCGATATTTTTAGTACTTCGGCCGGTGCATTCTCTCACTGGCGCAGGTACATCCAATGGTGAATATTTTGACAACTATAGATAGCAACTAGACAGGCTGTGCGTAGTGGTACGATTATTACGACCGAAAATTGGAGTAAGCACTCTAAAGTTGCAACCACCGACTCAGAATTGCGGTAGTAATTTTTAATAACTTCCAAACTTTGCTCGTTCGTGAATTTCACATAATAAAAATGTTAACCTTGACTGACGTTTTGACGTTGACAGATCATGAAAAACGTTCAAGGGTGCGTTTGTATTAAAAAACAAAATCGTTGTCCCTATTGGAAAACTTGTTATTAATAAACATAATGTGTGTAAATTGGGGGATGTCACTTGGCACTGACAATACCGATATTTAAAATTAATTTTTTTATATCGTAGCCATTCGTTATTATCAAGTAAAGAGTTTTATTCGGAAACTTTTTTAAGGTTTAATCACATTTAACTAGTTCGGCCTCTTCTATAAGTTCAAAATCATAGCTCTGTAAATGAACTGTCAAACTTTTAGCGGTTATTTTATAAATATGGTCTCACTTTCCGGATTTTTAAAGCAGCAGCTATTATTTCTAATTCTAATAAACACTTTAAAGAAATTACATGTCACTGTGCGGCGTACCTGCTTTTTAAATTTCCAAAAATTTTAAAAGCAATTATTTTGGCAAAATAATGATTGATTATAACATCCTAATGAACTTGTAATACTAATTAAATACCTAAGAAAGTAGTTTAAACTTTCTGAAAATCACTGAATAGGATTCATATCATTCAGTGAAATCGCAATCCTAGATAAGACACTTCACCTCTCGCGAAGATAGTCTAATATAAATTCAATATGGGTAGCATTTGTTGACAAAATTACTATCATTCTATGCTTATGATAATTTTTCTAATCAGCTGTTACGTCTTGACGTCTGTAAAAAAATGTCAATTAACAAGCGATTATTTTTCTATAACTTAAAAGTTTCTCCTACGATTTTCATAATCTCCGATTTTGTTGAGCAAAGAATTTGCATAGAATTTTCTTTACAGAATGAAATTTCTGCCACAGATTCTCTGTAAATATTTAAAAGTGGTTTCGGTGACGAGTACATAATAAGATCAAAAGTATTTGAGCGGAAAAATATATTCAAAGACGGCAAAGAACATGTTCAAAATAAAGAGTAATGGATGATATTTAATATCAACTGATGAAAACCACTTCAAAGAAATAAAAAATCTCGTGTTCAAAAATCGTCGGTTAATAATCAGAGACTTCCTGAATAGTACTGTGGTTTCATATCGATCCAAGAAATATTAAAACACAATTTAGGCCTGGCACTTCTCATCTTGTTTGTTGCCAAATCACTCACGTTTTTGACGAAAACGATATGTTAGCGTACACGTACAGATTGTTTTTGATAAATTTGTCAAAAAACACATCATCATGTGTAATGAGACATGGTTTCATACTTATGACCTCAGAACAATCCTTCAATCCATTGGATATCGTACCAAAGATGAAAGCTGACCCAAAATACTACGTCGAAATTGTTTAAGAATCAAAATGTGTTAACAATTTCCTTTGATTACCGTGACGTAACACATGAATTTTTTTCAGTCAGCCAAATTGTTTTGTTGTTTTCGCGAAGCCTTACATCTAAAACGCCTTGAATTTTGAAAAGCTAACTTGCTTTTTTTGCGTAACGATAATGTACCATATCATACTTCATCATTTGTTTAATATTATTCGGCCAAGCATTGGAAGCCCATTATTCCACAGCCCTCGTACAACATCATTTTTTTCTATTTTCGCGATGCAAATGAACGCTCCGTGCACACCATTTAGAATTAGTCGAAGAGATAAAACAAAATTTGCATTGCCCTTTGAAGTCTATACCGAATATCGATTTTCAGAACTGCTATGAAGTTTGTACAAAAATGTAGGAATAAATGAAGGAATCTACTTTAAGGAAAATGAAATAAATTTGAAAGAAAAATAAATATTTTGCATTTATTTAAGCAGTCTTGGTACTTTTTGTCCATAGTAGTATGTACGTGTAAACTTTTGTTATAAGATGTCGATCAGTCTATTAATACGTAACAATAAGTTTCATTTCGGTGTTTAGTCTTCTGATGATTTAATAAAAATTAATTAAACAAAAATCATTATTCAATCTTTAGATATAGATTCTGTGTGAAGTGGCCATGAACCTATAACCTTATAACCTATTTCTTTGCGACATTACTATATCTATTGTGGCTCTCATAGGTCTCGTTAGAGTATTTTCGTTTAGTATATTCATTTATCCAAACCAGTTTCAAGAGCGGTTTTTCTGTAAAGATTTCTTTCAGAATATTCATCTTTCTTGCCAAATCTTCGAATAGATAATCGCGAGTTTTCTTTTTACTTGACAAGATTTACATGGCTTCTTCAGTCAAGTTTATGTTTCTCATACGAGCTTATATGGCATTCCTTTGCAGATTTACATGATCGTTCCCTAAACAACTGCTTCGTCTGTTTTAATCTGAAAAGTTTTTTTGTCTTCTTCGGGATCTGTTTTCAGTCCAAATTTCCATAGCTGCTTTCAGATTTTTTTTTGCAATATCACAGGGATGATCTAATACTATGAAAGCCATTGATGAGGTTTGTCTTTTTCATTTCTGTGTCCCAGACTACTGTCATCTTTTTGCGACTACTGATCTCATTCAGGTTACGCACACAATCTCATACAAATTCTCACCGAATGGTTTATTCGAACGTGCGATTTTTTCCGCTTGGGTTATCGTAGTATCTCTTTTTATACTCGCTTTTTATATTCCTTGTTCTGTTTCAGAGCTGTCTGTGTACTAGATCGATTCTATTGTACAGGTGGACCATTTGCCATTTTTCTCTATCTGGTATTATTACTCTAACATTAATTTTTGTAGGAATTGAATTTATGAACCATGGCATCACTTAGATTCCCATAACAGAGTGCGCCGTAAGTTCTTCTATCAGGCTATTATGATAAGTACCGTGGATTTGGCTGTAATGAGGATGCTCCTGCATTAGTTTGTAAACTACTGACCTTGCTTTGCCTCTCTCCGGTGACACTTACATATGCGAGCTTTTGTATGCCACTTCGTAGCTTGCCAACTCCTTTCTGTTAGCTTTTAGCAATCATGTAACTACAAGTTATTATTGATCTAATTATCTTTCCGTACAACTAGATAACTCTGGTTAAGTGCCCAATTTTTCCCACATTCCGCAATTGCTACGTTATTAGCGGTTTTTATAATACGAAAATTCTATGTAAGCCTTTGAACAAACGTACCCCTAAATACTTTGCTTCGCTGGTAAAAGAAATTACTGTTTTCTAGCACTGGTGCTTGTAATCCTTTTAGCGCTTTCTTTTTCTTGTGGAGGCAATTACTTGTTTTTTAAATATCGATTGATAAACGGTTTCTTTGTCCATCATTTGTGTATTACATTTAGAACCACTTGCATTCGTTCCTAGATGATTTCAACAAAACGGCCACGGATGATGATTGCTCAGCATAATCTAAGCAGTGGAAGCCTTCACTAGATAATCTTTTCATAAAATTGTCCATTAGAAACATCCACCGCCGTCAACACACCCTTCCTCTCCCTGACGATAACTCGACAATCCTCTGCCATAACTTCGACAGTGCCGTCGTCTAGGAAAGATATTATCCTTCTTCCTAAGCTAGTCGTTATCCACCTACAAATTATTAAATACCCCCTGTACATCTAAGAATACTATTGTTTTATCCTCGATTGACTTTAAACTTCTTCCTAAGCTAACCGTTATACACCCACCAATTATTAGATATCCCCTCCATCCAAGAATATAGCTGCACTATTTCTTTATCCTCGATTTCCTTTAATAAACTATTTAAATTACCCAACGCCGATTCTGTTGGTGTGTCCAGTTGATATGCATATTCCCCGTTATTTAATGACTATTTTATTAGTAATTGCTTCCATATGTACATACCTACAAATCTTTCTAGAATCTTTGAATATACTTACACAGTACACCAAGTAGTCTCAAATTCAACTTCTACACTATTTTGACATGGAATACTTTAATGCAGAGAACGTTTTAATACGTTTTTTCGAACGTTCGAAATGTTTGGTTAAAAATTGATAAATTGCTGGACAATATTTGATATTAATATATAATAATAATCTGATTAATTATATATTTTTTTAACCTAAAGTTATCGTATTACTTTTTCAAAAGCACTTTCTTAGTATATTTATACCTTTATAATTATTAATATTATTATTTGCATATTTGAATTTGATGAAACTACAGTGATTGTCATGTTATATACTCAAAAATTTAAATAGCAAATACTAATGTATCGTTTTGCATATTCGCTACGTAAATTGATAATATTTACAACTACATATATGTATATTCTATATTTTATGAAATTGAATATATACTTGCTATATAATTGCTTCACGATAAATATAGAATACGATCTTAAAATAGCTATAAAGATCGGATTTTAATTAGGCGAAAATAAAACAATTTGTCATTTCATTATCGTAAAATTTTCTATATCATTCTAATTTCAGGTAACAACGGCAAGGAAACCAGAAAAGATAAGGAAATTGTATCGCCAACAATACACGAGAATACAAACGGTAGGTCAAATTGATTATTTTATCATGCTTGGCCCTTTTTATTGCGGACGCCGTCGACCCTTTAAGAGTCTCGAACTGTCCAATATTATGTTAGCAATGACATGGGATGTGTTTTTTTCTTCTTCAACGAATTTCTCCCCAAATTTCGCTCTCGACACTCACATTCACAGACATACACAGGCGCGTGGCGCATTGACGATCGATAGACCGGAGAGCTTTCTGACTATAATGCGTTAAAGTTCTGCAAACAAAAAAGTTTTTGCATTAAACATTTTAATAAAGTTTTAGATTGAAGACGCGGTCTACCTTAAATCTTTGTGAAATAATTTGTTGTTACCACAAAATGCCAACAACAAATTAACTAAATTCATAAATGTTATTAAATCTCTGAAGTATCCTGACCCTATTTTTACACAATTCTCAATCAGGCGAAGTAAAATTAGAAATGTTTGTAGTCAATTCGATATTAAATGTTGTTTCCATTAATGTACGTTCCTTAATTAGCTGTTTGGTAAAATAAAATAAATTAATTTAAATTTATCTAACAACAAATAATGAAATTTGCGTCTGATATATATTGGGTCTGGGAAAAAGTTCGTGGCGTTTTTACCGATAGATGGCATTGGTTGCCGATAACTAAAGAACAACAAATCACAGCGACACCACCGAGGGCTCGTTTTTTAGATGACCTTGCGAACGTTAGTTTGAGCGTAGAAACATTGTAATCGGTGCAGTGGTTGGAAAGTTATTCGCACTTGAAAATGGAGAAGAATAATGAGAAATTTCGCTATATTCTGCAATATTATTATGATAAGGGGAAGAACGCTGCGCAGGCTTGTGATAAAATTTGTGCTGTGTACGGTGAAGGTACTTTATCGAAATCTGTTGCGCGGAAATGGTTCGCTCGCTTTCGTTCTGGAAATTTCAATGTGAAAGATGAGTCACGCTCCGGTCGTCCAATCACTGAAAAATCTGATGAAATTCTTGAAAAAGTCCAACAAGATAAGCATATCAGCAGTGTCGATATTGGCATGGAGCTAGGCATTGACCACAAAACTGTTTTGAACCATTTACACAAAGCTGGTTACAAAAAAAAGCTTGACGTATGGGTTCCTCATGAGTTGAGCGTGAAAAACATGATGGACCGAATTAACATCTGCGATGCGCTGCTGAAACGGAATGAAATCGAGCCGTTTCTGAAACGTTTAATAACCGGAGATGAAAAATGGATTACGTACGATAATCGGAAGCGTAAAAGATCGTGGATAAAGGATGGTGAGCCGTCACAAGCGTTCGCTAAGCCGACATTGACGCCAAAAAAAGTGATGCTGTGTGTATGGTAGGACTGTAGGGGAATCGTCCACTACGAGCTACTTCCAACTGGTCATACGATTTATTCTCAACTCTACTGTGCACAACTAGAGAGATTACGCCAGGCGATTGAAAGAAAACGGCCCGAATTGATTAATAGGAAAGGTGTTGTCTTCCATCATGACAACGCCCGACCACACACTTCTTTGATGACCCGTCAAAAATTGAGAGAGTTTGGTTGGGAAGTTTTGATGCACCCACCTTACAGTCCGGATATAGCACCCTCTGACTATCATCTGTTTCGATCTCTGCAGAACTCTCTCAATGGAATTAAGTTGGTTTCAAAAGAAGCCTGTGAAAACTACTTGATTCAGTTTTTCGACCAGAAACCACAGAAGTTTTTCACCGATGGGATCATGGATCTACCAAAAAAATGGCGAAACATTGTCGATAATAATGGAGCATATTCGGTTTAAATGAATTCGTCCACGCGCCATGCGGGGACCAGTTGAATTTTACTGAAAAAACGCCACGAACTTTTTCCCATATATATATATATATATATATGTGTGTGTGTGTGTGTGTGTGTATTCTAAAGTATGTATGTATGTACATATACAAACCGTTACCAATTCTGCTTCTTTTCATTACATCTTCAATTTCGCATCTGCCAGGAAACTTGTCATATGTATTATATAATATACTTAATGTGCAAATCAAACGCTATAAGAAAATTATTATCCAAAATACTCTGACGGTATTTTAATTATTTTATTAATGTTGCGTCCATATATGTATGTATACAATATTATGCATGCATTATACGGTATTTCTTTTTACTAAGCCCACAATTTTACGCTCGTTCATTCTAATGAATAAATCTTTTTGCGACAGTTATCTTACCAAATCACATGTCCCATATTATAATACTATCTTCATATATTTAGTATAAATATGTGTTTGTCTTTTCATTCTAATAACGAGCGTTACATTATTATGTACTTTTTTTCAATAGCGATTCTTTGACAGATAAAACTGAGTCGTGACAAACTTTCACGCTGTTTGAATTAAGTATTTTGTGATATTTTATTATGGAGTGACTCACCCCGGCACAGGGTCTACAAATTATTCAGCTGTATTACTAATATCAACTTTTCACGAGAAATGTGTTTCGTGCGCTTAGACCAACTTATGGTCTACGTAAGCGACCCACCGAATGTACAATTAGCTGTACCATCAAAAAATTTAAGGGTAATTTCCATTATTGGATAATACGCAATCAAGTAGATCACATCCAACACGCAGTGAAGAAGATATACCGATGATAGCTGAGAGTGTACGCGATGACAGTGAAGAATCGATTCGACGTAGATCTCAACAGCTTGGCTTGTCGTATTCCACAACTTGGCAAACAAAATTCATTTTGTTTAATAATTGAAAGCGGTCGAACATCAACGAAGATCGACATGTTACATATCACCAGATTAAAGCATTATTTGGGATTTCAAAGACCTCATTTGCATAAAGAATTGTTTGTAAAAAATTAGTTTCCCGTTGGAAATCGCATCTGTTGACCGAAGAACAGAAAGTAGCTAGGGTGAATTTGTGTCAAAAAACTCTAGTTCTCTTCAATGCTGGAACTCTGAAAGCGTGTAGAACATTGTCAGTGGTAATGAATCTTATATTTACTCACACGAGCCAGAAAATAAACGCCAGTCATCTGTTTGGGTGTTCCAAGGTGAAGAAAAGCCGACAAAAGTAATTCATTCTCGAAGTGTTTCCAAAAAGATGGTCACGACATTTGTCTCGAAAGCAGGTCATACAGCAACAATTCCTCTACAAGATCAAAGTGCTGTTACTGCCGATTGGTATACAACGTTTTGTTTGTATTGTTTCGAAAACCATTCCCGAATAACGAAGCATCATGCACCAAAACAATCACAAAGAATTTTCAACGCAACAAAACGTCGAATTGTTGGACCATCCTCCGTACAGTCCGGATCTAACTCTCAACAATTTCTTTACCTTTCCGAAAATTAAGAACGGACTGCGTGGCCAAAGGTTCCAGTTGTCAGGAGCACTCGATGCCTTCAAAAATGCAATTTTGACTATACCAATGAACGACTGGAACAACAGCTTCCAGAGTTGGTTCGAGCGCATCCAAAAGTGCATTAATCTTCTTGGATAATACTTCGAAAAACAATGAAGTCTTTAAGAGCTATCTACTGTTTTATTCCAGTTTTATATGCAAAACTTAAAAGACAATCTACCTACCAATAAACATGTCGATGCTACACGTTGCCAAATTCGTTGGACGCAGACAAATTGAACATATACATACAAGTGCACTATTGCATCACCACAGCGCAAGAGTAATCAAATTCCCGCAAACCAAGTTATTCATGTTTGCCCATGTTATTGATATTTTTGCACCTCGTTGTACCAAACAAGCATGCTATATGTGACTTGTCCAAATACGGATGCAGAAAATATTGAATACAGAATTACATGTAAAATCATACATGTAATGAATGGTGGACTATTTGTTTATTTTTTTACGCTTGATTATTTTATATCAAATGCGTCAAGAGGCGATAGTGTCAATAGACACATCCATGCACTTTATTGAAGCAGTAACAATATTTGGTCAGACATTAATCGATCGGCGCCGGACATATAAATAAGTTGCAGTCCTTAAAAGTTAACATAATTACCATGAAGAAAGTTATCATGGGCCAGTACATATGCGTGTAATTATAAATTATAATATAAGACATATTATTCTACATAATTTGTATATAATTATATTTAAGAAACATGTGAATAGAATAATGTATAATATATTGTATATATAAATGAAATTTTTTTATAATACGTTTATTTAAATTATTATTCAAATTTCGCATCAAATGTAAGAAAGAAACGAGAAAGTTAAATGATATGCAGGAGCAAATTTCAACTGAAATACCTGAGTAGTTTGTTCGACAACTAAGAAAGAAACCAAAGAGCATTTACACGTAACTTAGAAAATCGTTTGGTGAGGAAACATTGTCGGATATAATCGGCTTTAAATGGCGACAGAGATGTACTTATTCAAAAAATGATCGTAAAATTACAGTGGGAAATAGCTTGTACATTGAATATTAGTGTTCACAATGTAGATAACATTCACAAAAATCAATTTAACTATGGAAACGTATAGGTATGTTGAATTTCGAAACTGTTTATGGATCGTTACAAGCGACTTGATTGGATCACTGTTAGTACCGATATGAAGAAGATGGAAATGACTTTCTAAAGTTTGTTGTGATTACACATGAATCCGGCGTTACCATTTTACTCCTGAACCTAAAAGAACTTTAATACAATGGTAACATATTTCGTCTCTGGAATCAAAGAAATCAAAGTCCAATGTCTCAACACAGAAAATTATACCTGCATTTTTTTTGGGATATGAGGGGCGTTTTATTCATATCTTTCTTGTCAGAACAACGGACAATAAGCGCAAAATACTATTCGTACTTGACTGAAGGCTTAGTTAAATCTGCCATATGGAACAGGTGTAAAAAACCAGAAATGTTTGTTTCTCAAGGGATAAGGCTTGTTTTCATGCAGCTGCTCAAATGATGCCTACAATTCAAAAAATTAAGGTTGTCTAGTCTTCGCCATCCGTGCTATAATCTTGACTTTGTTCTCTCAGATTTCCGTATATATAAACCCTTAAAGGAATATTCAAGGGTAAGAAAGTTTCACTCTAATAATGAAAAAGTGCTAAAAACTTTGCAAATACATACTCACGAGTATTTGCAACTAGTTTTTTTTTCAAGAAATCCAGAAGTTTCTTGAATAATAGCGACAGCGTATTCCAAAAGTGGGACACTATATTGAAAAACGTTGTTGAGCATACAATTTTAGTTTTACTAATTTATGTAGAACGATAATTTAAATAGGAACGCTCTTCGTATATATATGAATGTACTTATGTACGGGATTTCTTTTCTCTAAAAGTTGAAGGGAGTTGTCGTATGTCCTTTAATATTATTATTCTAAAGTTATATTTTTGCAAAATATTTTTAAAAAAGATCTTACACTTTCGGAAATATTTAAAAAAAGTGTTGGGAATGTAAGAGTATTTGAACAAAAATATATTTTAAAAAATATTTCCTCGCCCTACTAAGTTGTATATAAATCTCATATTATCTTCAATAATAGACTTTTCTTGAAAACTCCTTCCACTAATTATTAGTATATTTCATAATTATGATTCTATTTACAAATAATACGAAAACTATTATGCAATGCCTTCTGTAACATTTATAGATAATTTTATAATCCCATGTAGTTATCGTAAATACTTGGCAACGGTAAATGATAAGTTATAAGTAGAAATAAATTGAGAAATTAAATAACGTTCGTGTCTCAACACCAAATGCCGTGTATTTACATTTTAATGTCAGTGACACCATATGTGTGCCATATGGTATCATATTGTCTTTAACCTATGACTGTGTTATTTATTAACCCACACTTTTAGTTCTTACTTTGGTAAATTAATTTAAAAAATATTAACCACAAAATATATATAGTTAAGCGAACTTTATAATATTTTTAAATTAATTACGATTTATGTAACGTAATTTATTATTTTATTTTATTATTATTCAAAGTTATATATATATATATATATATATATATATATATATATATTATACAGTACATATTATAAACGAGATTGAAAAATTTATTTAATTCTTCCTAATATAAGTACATTTAATTAATATTTAGTGGGTTCATCTTTCCCCTTAATTATTAATGCTTCTGCAATTCTTGCTGGCAGAATAATTATGCAAGATTTAAGCATTTTCAAACATTTTTTCAGTTTCCCTCCACACACACACTTCAGCGATATCTTGCTTCTTATCTATATCCACTTATTTGCCATTGCTTTACATTGCGCATCAATTACATCTTTTTTCTTCGATAATTAATTGTAGTAGCTAATAATTTATTTTACGCATTATGTGTGTTAGATACGAATTTTTTTTCCTTTTAGTTATACTTAGTAATTCTCGATCTCTTTGCATACTTCTAAAGACATTCTCGTTTATTACTCGTCTTGTCCATGAAATTTTGAACACTTGAAGCAGATTATGGTCGCTCTCGATGTACAACCCTCTACTTCATGCAACAACTCAGACCAAAAATATCACTTTACAAATCTTACTCTAAGGCTCAAATCGAACTTCGTTAAAACATTATTCATGCTGTTTAATCATCGGTGAGCTATGCTGTTCCAAGATATTTAGACTTGCTTACGCCTTCAATTTTTAGTCCCTTGGTTCGCATTAAAGATGACTGATTCTCGGATAATAAAAATTAATTTCGTATTCTTTGCTGTTAATTTTGATATCTATTCGTTCGCTGTTATCCCCCATTATGTTGACAAGATGTTAAAGATCTTCGATATTATCAGCAATTGAAACAGTGTCGTTAGCATTGCGAATGTTGTTGAGCCAAATTCGTTGAGAAAACTATGTATTTATAGTTGAAACCTTTTTACTTGGCGATGAGAAAGATGCACTGTAATTCGAAGACTAATGAAGACTAATGGGGTGTGCGCGCCAAGTATAACTACTAAACGGACAGAATAATCGATCTTCATTTCCTTGATAAATATTAATAACAAGGAAAGATACCAGAATTTACAGAATTAAAATATTCATTTTTAACTACTTTTCTAGTATCCTTACTTAATCTTTACCCCTCATTTTAAACATATCCTAAATAAAAAATTTAGTAAAATTTTATCGATCGAAAACTGAAAAGCCTTTAATTTCCAATAAGTTGTATTAAGGAACCTCTATATGAAAATGACATATATTTTTGGAAACAAGCGAAGTCTGTTTGGATTTAGAGCTACTGGAACTTTCACACGGGGAAACTTTTCTTGTGCTCTCCGATCTTTAATGTGATCTTGTTAGGAAATTACAAGATGTTACATGTTTAATGTAGGAAAAATACAGAAATTTTCATTTTATTGCAATAATTCTTCCAAAAAAAAAGAGATTTTTTTAATATGTATGATCACTACTAACATTTAAAATTTGGCATTTGAATGTCATGGATCAGATTAGCATCTTAAATATTTTTTGGGAAATCATGTATTACTCTTCACTAACAGCAATTCGTAATTTCTGAAGAGGTTTTGGTGATATCGGGTGTTTTTTTTAGAGGTATAGAACTTTAAGTTGGCAACACTTTTTTAACTGACGGCCATTTTGTCAGCTGTTAAGTGATTTATATTTAGTTTGGTTTGTCATTTCAACATGAATAGACTGACGCCTGAACAACGCTTGCAAATTGTGCAAATTTATTTTGAAAATCATGGTTCTGCTCGAAATACGTATCGCGCACTACCTCAATATTACGGTCAACATAATCGTCCATCAGAGCAATTAATTCGATTAACTATGGAACGTTTTCGCACCACGTATGCTCTAAATGATAACACGCATCCAGAGAGACGTCGTACAGTGCGTACAGAAGAAGTCATTGCTGCTGTAGAGCGTAGCGTAGAGGAAGACCCGAATCAGTCTATCCGCCATCGTGCACAGGAATTGGATATGTGTCCATCCACTTTATGGAAGATTTTGCGGAAAGATCTAGGTTTGCGTGCTTACAAAATCCAACTCGTGCAAGAATTGAAACCACACGATCACCTAGCAAGGCGTAGATTCGGTGAATGGGCCCAAAGCAAGATTGCCGTTGATCCCGATTTTCATAATCGAATTTTGTTTAGCGATGAAGCTCACTTTTGGTTGAATGGATACGTCAATAAACAAAACTGCCGTATTTGGAGTGATGATAATCCTCAAGTGTGTGTTGAGACACCGTTATATCCAGAAAAACTGACTGTTTGGTGTGCTTTATGGGCTGGTGGAATAATTGGTCCGTACTTCTTTAAAAACGAAGCTGGCCAGAACGTTACAGTCAATGGTGACCGCTATAGAGCCATGATTACTGACTTTTTCGTTCTTCAATTGAACAATCATGATGTGCAGGAGTTGTGGTTTCAACAAGACGGCGCAACATGTCACACAGCTCGTGCCACAATTGATTTATTGAAGGAAACGTTTGGTAACCGCATAGTTTCACGTTTCGGACCCGTGAATTGGCCTCCAAGATCGTGCGATTTAACGCCGCTTGACTATTTTATGTGGGGATATTCGAAGTCGCTAGTCCACGCCGATAAGCCCGAAACGATTGACCACTTGGAGGACAACATTCGCCGCGTTATTGCCGATATATGGCCACAAATGTTGGAAAAAGTCATCGAAAATTGGCCCTCCAGATTAGACTACGTCCGAGCCAGCCGTGGCGGTCATATGCCAGAAGTCATATTTAAATTATAATGCCAGAAGATTATCTTTCGAATAAAGTAAATTTCATGTCAATTTAAAAAAATCATATTTGTTTTATTCCATTTCAAAGTTCTATACCTCTAAAAAAAACACCCGTTATATATCGTACCAAAATATCCCAAGCGTGTTCTAATTGGATTACCATCGAAAGAATTAATTGGCAACTCCATTCTCCCTGCAATAACTTCAAAAATCCAATTGTTAATGATATCTGCTATATGGAGCGGATATTATTATCATTAAAAATGAATTCTTCGCCCACTGCTGCTGTATATCGAAGAACAATGGACCGCTTAATTTCAACCGGATACATCTGGGCAGTAGCATTGAAAGTTTTTAAAGTTTCAAGAACAAATAATAATTTTACTCCAAACTTAATTTGAAGAGTAAAAGATTTTCGACAAACGGTGAAGCCAGTAGACTGGCTTCCAGACCAATACCATGTACTAAGAAGTACTTCGTGTACGTTCCACTAAATTTATAAGTCTAATAGGAGCTTATTTTGAATAAATAAGATCTTGTTCCAAAATATTGTTGTTTTATGTGGTAGGCTAAGAACTTATCAATATCGCCTCGTATTATAATATTTTGTAAAATGAGGAGACAAATTTGCAGCGTATTTTAAAACGTACTATACTTTTTCAGAATATAGTCACTATATAAGGTAAGAACAAAGTTTAAAATTGACTAAAGAAATACATTGTAAGAGCAAACAGCAAGTAAGATGTACGCATATGAAACGTTTATTTAATTTCTAGCATTAACATAAAAATAGATAATTTATGCGATGCTCCCACTTTTACGTCAAAATTCATTGAAAATCTTTTAAATAAATGTATTGAATATTTGTTCATTTCATTATTTTGATTCGATTTATTTTTAGAGTTATTTTTACAATTACGGAATTACGGATATTTTCTATTTTCACGTAGATTTTCATATTTTAAAAATTATAGATCACTTCATTGTTTGGAGATTCATTCTTTTGCTTAATAATTTAAATAAAGCAATTAAATATTAATGTAAGCTCTTTTTTTTATTTTTAATCATACATCTAACTTAAAACTTTACGTCTTTCCATATGATTCCGAATATATTCCAAGATAATTTTTCAATTTATATGCGAATGAATTACCATAAGCATGATTTTATAAGCTTCTCACCCACTAATTTTCCCTTTGCAAAATCTCAGTTTTATCCACATAAGTTTCCAAAGTTTTTATGCGTCTAGACGTGCAGATGATACGTATTAACTTGAATAATATCCACTACATTCTCAGTGATCTATATTTAAACGAAAGGATTTTCGTCTTTGTGATTTTACCCTGTCCGCTTCTGTTATTTTCTTATTGAGATGAAAAATCGTATCCAAGAATATGTCCGTTGTGTCTAATCCTTTTACATATGAATCTATATATAGATAATGCGGCGCAACAAAAAAGACGGTTGTTTGCTTCGCGGTTGGTGACATCGGAATTAATATATTTATGTACACATACGGTCCTAAATATGTTTCATGTTACAATGCCAAGTGTACTAATCCTTCGTATTATCTTAATATTCGAAGCCAAATTTTAAATTAACGAAACTTAAATATTTTAGGATCTATTAATATGTAGACTATTTTAATCACATGAATGTCTGAGAGATGGCTAAAAATGCGAAGGAGTCTACGTCACTCAAAGTTCTATACACACAAGACTTGTTAATTTTTAAGTCATTAATAATCAAATGTTGTCCACAATAAAAACATATACATAATTCACCACTAACTAAAGCTATAATATATTTTCGCATTTGGATAATGGTTTTAGAGTTTTATATCTTTGGGAGTATGATTTAAATTTAATTAAAAATGAATAGATTCCATACTGTAAACTAAAAAGCCAGGTATTAAAACATCTAAAGATATTCATTTATATGAGACAGAAGTCATAATTTTCACCAACTCGATAATAGATATTAGAAAAATCCCAAAAAGGGGAGCGCTATTTAAGAAACTATCGAAGTGTGTATATGTACGAGGAATGTTTCTAAAGTTCTTGAAATTTGGCTACAATTTTCTTTCTTTCGTCAATTTTCATCAAAATTACTATGTAGTTTCTCAATATAATTTCCATTCCATTGAATACACTTTTTCGAACATGAAACTAATTTTAAACTGCTCTCAAAGGACTTTCTTTGAGTTTCTGCAATTCACCAACTGATAGCAAGTTTTACCTCACTTATGTTCCGATTTCGAACATCGCATAGTGTTTTTCTTTTACAAATTTGAGAACGAATGTTAATAACTAGGTGCCAGATGAACAGGGTAGATGTGAAAACGATTCCCCGCCCAATTGCTGTAAAACATCTTCATTCTTCACGCAGCATGTCTTGCATTGTTCTGTTGCAATTATGGACGCTTATACAATTTTCCAGACCCTTTCTTGCGAAACGCCTGTCTTAACAGGTCAGATAAAAGACTAGAATATCCTATGTTAAGTACATAATCCATAAAAATAATCCGACTTTAATCAACAATGTGAATTTTCGGTTTCCTAAAGTTCACAAAATACAATAAACATTACTTTTACAACCGACGAAACAGCACGGTCTAACTTCAGGTTTGCATCATCGTTTGAAGGGATTTTTGGTCTCAAGATTGAAGAAAGATATCTACATATCAGATACCTTTCATTAATTAATCCTTCGTTAAAAAATATGAGCTCAATAAGTTAAGTGTCTAAACCACTCACTTGATCTAGACTTAACAGTGTGAGGATTTTTATTTTTCCAAAGTTAGCCAAATACAGTAAACATTACTTTTCCAACAGACGGAACTACACTTGCTTTAAGCGGATGCCCTTCGTTGGGTTTGCGCCATTCCTTGAACTGATTTTTTATCTCTGTACCCATGTTTTATCAATAGTTACTATCCGTTGCCAAAATTTATCGTCAAAAGTTCTTACTGTTATGGGACGTATCGGATTTGAGAAGATTTTGTTCTAGTCTCAACAGCATTGATACTCAGCTGGCTAAAACTTTATTCACTTCCAAATGTTCGTGCAAAATCTCATGGAACTGTTTTCTACCTTCTCCTACACTAACACTAATTTCACGAATAAATAATCGCCTATAATTTTTGTATAGGTTCTCCAGGTCAGCAACATTTTTCATTTATGTATGTATTCCGGCCTCTACTATAGGAATCGCTTGCTAATGATTCTTAAAACTATCGCCCTACCGATAACCGGGCTTTTACATTCTGTAGACTCTCCGCAGTTATCACACCTCTTTAAACAAAAGAAAAATGCTAGGCTCTTTAAATCTCAAAGAGCCTAGCATTTTTCTGCATGTTTCATGGTTGGAGAAATTGCACGGAATAGCTTCATAAATTCCTAGATCATTGGAAATATCCCTCGTATTTAGGAAGTTGTACACACATTGGAGAGAAATTGAACCAAATAATTAATATCTTGAAGAGTGTCAATTTCATCTAATTCATTGGGTGTAACACCAGAAATTCCAGATATCACAGAAATTGTGAATATGTAGAATACGAGAAACAATAAATTTTCATGCATAATAGTGGATGGTCCGGATGTTCAGCTATAAGACGATAGATCGCCTGCGTTACTACTACAATAACATTTATTTATATTAGGAAATATTAAATCCAGAGCAATCCACTAATAATCAGTATGCTATTAAGTTGAGCTAAATCCAATAAATCGTACATACTTCAAGGAGGAAGGTTTATATACAAACGTACATTAGTATATGTGGGATGTCTTTTAAGTTTAGCATAGTCGGACATAGAGGGCGCTACTAATCAAATGTCAGTACTAAAAATTAACCTCCATCTTTAGTTAACCTAAATCCAAAGTTTCAGTGCGATACGTACGTAGTGTTGTAGCTACAACGAACTGTCAAAGTTGACAAGCTAGTTGAAAAATGGAATTAAACCGAAAACATTTTCACGGAATAATTTTTTTTCAATTTTCGAAGACAAGAAGAGAAGAATGCCTCGCCGAGTTGGTTTCTGTTTTCGGCAATGAAGCACCACATCAGTCAACAATTTCTCGTTGGTATGGAGAATTCAAACATGAAAAGATTAGTCTTAGCGATGATCTAAGAGCAGGTCAATCAAAAACGGCATGCTGTATTTAAAATCATCAATGATATCGCCAGATTGAAGCATTCAATTCAAAAAATTTTGCACAAAGAATTGTGTGAGAAAAAAAATTAGTTTCCCGTTGGATACCGCATCTGTTGATCGAAGGACAGAAAGCAATTAGGGTGAATTGGTGTCAAAAAACTTCAGATCGCTTCAACCGCGTAAATTCTAAAAACGTGTACAATATTGTTAGGGGTGACGAATCTTGAATTTACTCATAGAGCCAGAAAATAAACACCAGTCGTCTGTTTGGATACTCCAAGAAGAAACCACACAAAGTGATCCGTTCTCGAAGTGTCTCCAAAAAGATAGTCGCGACATTTGTCTCAAAACCAAGTCATGTGGCAACAATTCCTCTACAAGATCAAAGAACTGTTACTGCCGATTAGTATATAACCATTTGTTTGCCGCGAGTCATCGCTGAGCTTCGAAAAGCCAACTCCGAAGGACGAATCATCCTCCACCAAGACAATGCAAGATCGCACACAGCACGCAAGACAATTGCCTTTTTAACGCAACAAAACGTCGAATTGTTGGACCATTCTCCGTACAATCCGGATCTAACTCTCAACAATTTCTTTACCTTTCCGAAAATTAAGAACGGACTGCGTGGCCAAAGGTTCCAGTTGTCCGAAGGAGCAGTCGATGCCTTCAAAAATGCAATTTTGACTATACCAATGAACGACTGGAACAACAGCGACCTTTCCGAAAATCAAGAACGAACTGCGTGGTGAAAGCTTCCAGTCATCAGAAGAAGCAGTAAAAACACAATTTTGACTGTACCAACAAACGTGTGTAGCAACTGCTTCCAGAGTTGATTCGAGCGGATGCAAAAGAGCATTAATATCTTCGTGAAGAATACTTCAAAAAACAATGAAGTCTTTAAAAGCTACTTACTGTTTTATTCCAGTTTTATATGCAATTCTTAAGAGACAACCAACGTATCACAGAAATTGTGAATATGCAGAATAAGTAAAACATTATATCTCTGTGCATAATAGTAGATCGCTTATATTGGAAAATAGTATATTCATAGCACGATTATTGATATTCATTACGCTATTAAGTTGAGTTAAATCTAATAGATCGTACATACTTTAACGGGGAAACTTTTTATAATGTACAAACATACTTTTGTATATAAAAAATTTAAGAAACTCAAAGCAGACTCCTGGGGGAACACAATGACTTAAGCTATAAACTTATTTTCGCTTTATCTGATTTCGACGGTTAAATATAAAATAATCTTACATATAATATTTTCATATATATATATATATATATATATATTCGAGCAAAGGTTCTCGCGGTTGTAAGTATGAGTAATATTAAATTCTCGGGTTCTCCCGGATGTTGGACAGAAGTTCTCGAAAGAATCGGCTTCTCGATGTTGTGATGACATCTCAATCATCTTCTTCAGGAGTTGTTTCGTGGTGGAGCGGCAACCTGGAACTGTTTCAGGTTGACACTGAGAGCCCGAGAATCTAATATCATTCATATATATATATACGCAAGTCTCGGATAACGTTTCCAGCATAGGAATCTCCCTTATTATAAAAGATATAGCTTTGGTTAAATTGGATGAATCATTCCATTCCTAAGGAAGATTTTTTTCAATTTCTAAATTTGCATGTTTTTCTGGAGTCCATAGCAAGAAAAAGAAAAATGTCAAGTTTTTTTCTCCTTACAACAATTTTTTGTCGTAGTAGACAATTTTTATTTCCACTTTCCTAAGGTACTTTTTACACAGAATTTAAATATCGACTTATATTCTTTTATTTTTTAGTTTCAACCCCTAAATTCAATTTTTCTTGTTACATTAAGTTGGCCTTAACGTTTTTCTCCTGTTTAAAAGAAATTAAAAATGTATGTCATAAAACACTCTAACAACAAGTACAACATTCTAATCTAACAAAAGCCATATTGTAAATGTTATCAAGAACACGTTGTATATATGTATATTGCGATACAAATAATGGAAACAAAACTTCAGTTGGTTTATAAAACTTTAATGCCATGACAAACATGACAGATAGCTATTGTTACAATTATGCACCAAATTTCAGGGAACGCAGTGTGATTGTCTGCCTAAATTAAAGCTGATCCGATCAATAATTCCATGTTTCAGATGATAGACGATTTTAATTAGTGATGAACGCAAATTTTAAACTCACTATTCAGCTCATAGAAATGCACCATTTGTCCTGAGGCATTTTTAATATGTAACACCTCCATCACAAAAACTTACAGTTGTATTAAATAATCATGAGTGTAATGCATATTTATAACTGATTTGATATTTATTTAGGAAAATTTAAATTTTAAAACGTAGATGGAACCAGACTAAACTTTCATTTTACTATGCTCTACTTAACACGTTCATTATCCGTTTTCGTAAATTTACAGTTTAATTAAATTCTTATACGTTAATCTTTTTTTGCAATAAGTAAGTGAAGTATAGTTTATTTTCAAGTATCAGTTTCAACTAATGTTCTTCGAGCTTGATGAGAGTATTTCACATTTTATTCTTTCAAAGAACCACCTTTTTTGTTGTTGCTGTTTAATACCTTTAGATTGGATATAAATATATAGAAATTAAACTAGAATATTAATTAGTACGTACTCTACATTTTTTAGAAATGTGGCTAAACTATAAACAAATTTTTCTCTTTTACAATATTTAGTGTTATTTTTTACTTAAATCTAATCTAATAAGCATCTAACCATATATATATATATATATATATATATGTATATACAGTGGTCAATTTATACGTTAAATAATAGAAATTCAAGTTTATTGAACTATTTCTTCCAATATGTTACATAACTATAACAATAAATAGGTTTCTTAATACCAAAGAGAAAATAAAACCGTTTATATTCTAGGACGAAGAAAATAATTGTGCATTAAAATAGTAGTCATGTTTAAATACTAACCAAATATCATTTTTACTTAGTGAATTGGATTAAAACACTTAATATTTTGTTGCTTAACCTTCATCGATTATCACGTCTTTACACCTATGAGGCAACGAGTTTACCAGTTGCCTACAAGTCTCTGTTGAAATAGATTGCCATTCGGCCCCACAGATGGTCAATATTTTGTGGCTTAACAGCAGATATAGACTTTTTCTATTCCACCCATAAATTTTCAGTGGAGTTTAAGTTTGGCGATTGTGCCGGCCAGCCCAAAACGCGAACGTTATCTCGGAACCATGTTTTCGCTTTACAAGAAACATGCTTCGAATCGTTATCCTGCATATACAAGCATCTTTGTGGCATTTCTTCTTCTGCATATGGTACAAGCATAATTTGTAATATGTTCAGATAGACATCAGCATTCATTATGCCTTTTATCTTGTGTAAAGAGCCTACGCCATACCACGAAATACACCCTCACAACATGTTGCTTGAGCCTCCGAATTTTGCCGCATTTTTGGTGCATTGGGGTTGAAATGCTGTCTTCTTACGTGATGTTGGTATGCACCGGAATTAAACAAAACTATTTTCGATTCATCGGACCAAGGTACATTACCCACTTTTTTTCGTTCCATTGTATGTGTTCATGAGCAAACGACAGCCTACTTTGTATTTGCCTTTTATTTTTTTTAATGATACCTTCTTGGCCTTCTTACACACAACTTTCCTTGAATCAATCTTCGTCTAATAGTAGTGGTGCTTATACGAATGTATAACTCACTTTTAATTGCAGTTGAACTTATGGTGTCTTCTTTGCACAAGTTATAATATTTCTGTCTTCTCTAGGGCTAATTTTCCTTTTTCCACGACAATTTCCTTTCACTTTTCTCCAGTTCTTAACGTTTGCAATCATTTTTGCAAAATATGAGAGCGTATTTTGTTTAAACTTGTAGCTCTATTGAGTATATCGAGTAAAATTGCTCTTTTTGCCGATGAACAATGTTTTGCTCGGTCCATATTACAACAGAAATGGATGACTTTAATGCTGCCAACTGTGGTACTGCTATTTTACTGAATAGATAAATAAACGCGGATTACTAGGAAACTCAGTAATTCCCCCTTATATTCCGTACTTTACCAGAAACCATATATGTATAGTATGTTTTAAAGAATTTCAGTATAGCTACATCAGAATTGTCCGTTGTAAATATTATTAAATGCTATTTTCTTGCACATGACTGTACATACTGTGCTTTCATATTAAAATGCTACAAACACCGTATCATATTATATTCGGGTCTAGATACCGAATGGCGATCAGAATATAAAGTGGTGGGGCGCGAGTCAGCCGAATCACAACAACGACTGACTACAGATTACAGATTAAGTAGTTGTTCGTGGTACTTGGCGGAAGGTCTATCACTGACTGTCCTAATTGTTTACGTCCAAAAATTAATAAATTATAATTACTTTTAACTGTACAATTAGGTATTTTTACAATAAGTTTCGCATTGAACTAAAAGACGTTTTCTAATAAAACTTTTAAAAATTAAAAAAAACTCTTAAAGAAGCTAAAAAATAAAATAACTTCTCGGAACTTAAAAAATAGTCTTTAAACAGAAAATAAATATAACTTGCCAAAACTTATAAAATACTTTTTAAATACAGAAAATAAATTCAATTAATTAAATTCTCAAATGTCCCTCCTGCTTGGCTATACAATACCCCAATCTATTATAAAATTCATTTCGAACATTGGCCAGTACAAGAGGATTAATAATTTGGAATTGGTGTTCGATATTAACCCGTAATTCTGCCAAATTATTAGCCCTTTCGTTTTGATGCCCATATAACTTTGATTTTATGTAACCCCGTAAAAAAAGTCATTAGGGGCTAAGTCTGGTGACCTTGGTGGCCAACGAATTGGACCACTATTAGATATAACTCTTTGGGGGAATATATTATTCTAATTCTCTAAATTGGGATTAATAGTTCTCAAAGCAGGGACAATGTCGTTTCGAAGAAAATTCATATATATTTCCCCATTTAAATTTCGTTCGATAAAGAATGGACCAATAATGTTATTCCCATAAATACCAGCTCAAACATTCAATTGTTGATACTCGTTTTCAATGGACCAATATCGAAGATTTGACGGATTGTGTTTACCGTGCAACGGAAATGTGGATTCATCGGTAAACACGATAGTCTCAATGAAGTGTTCATTCGCATTTACACGTTCTATTACAGTTTCACAAAATTCCATTCTGCGGTGTTGATCAGCATGAAAAATTTCCTGATGAGTTGGGTATTTATAGGATGTGTATTTATTTTTCTTTAATATCTTATGAACTTTACCCACGTTAATACCTACATATCTCTTCTGATATTATAAATATAGTAATATTGGAATTTTCTTCGACCATTGCGCACACCATGACTTCCTGCATTTCTTTATCGTTATTTATTCTCCGTATTTTATGACATTTACATCCCAAAATGCAACCTTCTGATTTAAACTTTCTAACTACTAATGATATTGTTGTTAATGCAGGAAAGGGACGATCTACATACTTTTCAGAGAAAAGGCGCTGGATACGCCGTAAAGAATTACTTTTCAAAGCCCATGTTATCATTTGAATTTTGTTTTCCAATGTATACATTATCAAAGCAATATAATTAAAAAAATATTTAAATTTAAAGGCCTTACCGTAACACACTCTCCCAAATGCAAACCACGAATGACCGTTAATACGATATCGATACGCCTACAGTCAAATTAGTGGTGGGGCTGCAGCTAGTACGATCAGTAGTCAGTTATAGTCGTGATTCAAATGACTCGTGCTCCAGCACTTTACATTCTGATCGGTATTCGGTAGCTAGACCCGAATATAATGTGCTACAGTTTTCGTAGCGAGATAAAATGAATGCAATATATATATATATATATATAGCAGCTTATCTCATATATATATATATATATATATATCCATAGATTAGAATATTGTAATAGCCTTTTTTTGAAGTCGCGTCTGAATAATTAGCTTGTATTAAACTTTCTGGAATGTCTAATTAAAGCAGATTTTTCACTTAAAGAAAGACTAGCAGCTTATCTCATCATAGAAGTATCCATAATTAAAGTATAGGAGGATTTATGAAAATAAATCCTCCTATACTTTTTTTTTAAAGAATAAATAAAACACATAATTTGCATTCACTTTCAAAAACTTTTTATTGGTAATTGAAGTATCAGTTATGACAATTTATATGCGAAAAATAATATCTGCCAAATGACCTCCTCTTGCAGCTGCACAGACGTCCACTCTTTTGTTAAAATTTTAAATCATATTTTGACATAATTGAGGCTCTATCTTACCAATGACACGAACAATTTCATCAATTCAAAGCAGTGCTTTATTTTTATGTATTCCAAAAACTACAAAATTTTCCTTATTATATGAAACTTGCATTCTATAATCTCAATGGAGGATAAAACATTTCTCAAAACACTTTCGTTGTGAATAACTCGTAAAGTTCGTAGATAATTTCTTAAAATTCTAAAAATCAACATACTGCAATTCAAGTTAAAATATAATTTTTTACCAATGCTTTCAGCAATCTCACTGTTTTAATTTCTGAGAATAAATCTGAGTAACTTTTAAAAACATTTTTAAAATAAATGTATACTTAAAAACAAACATGAAAGTTATACATATAATACATATAAACAATGCTGCATAACGATAATAGCAGATAAGGATTTATTATTATATGCGTTTGTTGTGTAATAATGTAATTTTATAAATAGTTTATTTGTAAAGTAAATGTTAACAAGTAAGATTAATGAATCAATGCAGATCGTATGCTACAATCCATTAAAAATGTTTCTTTAGAAATATTATACCAGATATAGTAAGAAAAATGTCCTTTAGATGACATAAGTAATTCAAAAATTTTATTTGAATATATTAAAAAGTAAAACTTTAATGTAAAATTTAATTCTAAGCGACGCTAATTAAAATGGAAACAATTAAAAAAATTAATAACTGATAAGATTCTCAATGCAAAATGAGTCATGCCTGGTCTTTTTGGCTCTATTTTGCGTGCGGGAAAATCTAGCAGGTGCGTCACACATACTAAAAATTGTAAATATGTCTTCTCGTAAAAATATGTGTAATTGATTTAATTACAATTAATAGTGAAATGTTCGAGGCTCTTATGCTTCAATCAAGGTACTAATAACGTTTCAAAAATGCTATAATTAAATTAATTTTAATTAAATTGATTTCGTATTTGAATTTGATCAAAGTAGATTTATGCATTTTGATTATAGATATAAGGATCTGGACAACAAGCTAAGTAGGTCGACAATGGCCATTCAGCTTATGATGTTCATAGATTATCGCGTTCAAAAAAAATGTATTTTGAATTTTCAATGGAACATTAAATTGTGGTCGTATACTGTTGATAATAGTTAATAATAGCTGAGTTTGTACCAAATAACTGATGTATTTAATGTTATTTGTTATTTTATTTTAAAAGCATACATAGGAAATTAAGACCTAATTCATTTTTACTATAATTGTGTTTAAAAAATTAATTTTTTAAGTGTCGTTATAAAATATATGCAATCAGAAGTCATGTGGATAGGATTATGATAAGTGAGTACATATATATTTTGTTAATTTGATTTAATTTTAACTTCAAAAACTTACAATACAGGGTGTTTCAAAAAGGATATACGTATTTCGAATGCATATATTGATTAAACTTTAAGACATACGAATATGAAACTTTACACACATATTTACGAACCTCTCAAGTTCAGATTACAGATGTTCAATATGTCCTCCATCAGCGACACGAACAATATCACATCGATACTCAAATTCCTCTCATACTCGGGCAAGAATGTCCTTCGTCACTAATGTTATGGCAGTACGGATCCGGTTCTTCAACACTTCCAGGTTCTGTGGGAGTGGTGGTTCATAAATGTTGTCCTTAACGAAACCCCACAGGAAGAAGTCACAGGGTGTCAAATCCGGTGACCGCGCAGTCCAGCTGAGACATGCTAAGTCGCCAGCTCCTTGACGACCAATTAATTGGTTCGGTAGAGTTTCATGCAGATATTCACGCACTTGGCGATTTCAGTGAGGGGGTGCCCCGTTTTGTTGAAAAATGAAGTTGTCTTCGTGCAACCTTGGAAACAACTAGTTTTGTAACATAGCGAGATACTGCTTACCGTTAACCGTGTTTCCATCAAAGAAGAATGGTCCGTAAACAGATGATCGGGATATCGCACAAAACACATTGATTTTAGGCGAACCTCGTACATGTTCAATGGCTGCATGTGGGTTCTGTAGACCCCAAATTCGAACATTGTGTTTGTTTACCAGACTACTAACATGGAAAGTCGCTCCATCACTGAACACGATGCGTTGTGCGAAAGTGTTATCATTGTCAATAGCATCATGAATCCCGTTACAAAATGCTGCACGTTTCCGTTTGTCATCAGGACGCAGAGCTTGTAACAACTGCAACTTGTACAGCTTCATAACCAACCGACGTCTCTAAACACGCCAAATTGTTTTTGTAGGCAGTTGTAACTCCCGACTGGCACAACGAATTGATTTTGAAGGATTACGTTGGAAAGTAGTTTGAAACCGTGCAACATTTTCTTCAGAAACACGAGCGCGGCCAGGACTTTTTGCTTTACATACACATCCTGTATCTACAAACTGTCGATACCATCTGCGAATGTTCCACCCATTCGGAGGATCAATTTGGTACAATTACCAAGAAAAACAGAAGACAACTGACATCTAGCGGCTATTAAATAAACTAGACTATGTATTCGTTTCTCCAATAGCTGAGCCCAGGCGCAGCGATCGATACTTCGGACAAAATAATACTTGTAATACGTATATTCTTTTTGAAACATCCTGTATAATCATTACAATCCAAATTTTGATTTATAGTACATTCTCGTTTTTAGACGCAAATTCAGTAAATTTTATTAAGAGTTATTAGATACAACTTTTAACTTCAAAACTGTAAATAAATAAAGTACCAAGTACTTACTGGTTATTGTTTACGTAAAATGTTTAAATGTTTTTGAAGATTACATAGTTTTTCTCGCATCTATACTTCATTTCTTATTCTTTGTTTTAAATGCTCTGACGATTATCAATTTTTTAAAATAAATTTAGTTATTTAATCATGTTCAAAACTCAATACATTATAGCTTATAACTTGTAATCAATCATTTTATTTATTTCAATGTTTTACATAACTGGATGCTAGACCTAGTTGATTCAAAAGAACCTCAGCTCAGAATTATAAAAGAATTCATTACTCTCATATTTAAAAATATTGTGTTATATGAAAATACTTATTTCCTAATAGAGAGTTTATTCTCAAAATTTATATATACCTCCTCAATAAGTACGGAGATAAGTATAAACTGACAGAGCATGTCAGCAGTATGTATCTTTTAATATATTATAAAAGTGTATTTTAAAATGTCATAAAAATATTTATTATATGTATGTATGTTTTCAAGTACAATTTTTTTAGTATATATTCCGTATTTACAAGGAAATGAACTATTTTTTTATTCCGAAAAACATTTCAAGGGAGTGAAAACGCCCTTTAAAATTAAGAAAAATTTTCGTTTATTTTAGTATGTAGAATAAATTTCTTGAGAAAATCATATTATTCCACTATGACCTTTTCAAGTCTATTATCGTTTAGCATGTACCTTGGCAATAAAAATTGATTAAATATTAGTGTTAAATCCCAAAATAAATATTTTTAAATACCCAATGATACATGTAAAACTTGCCCTACATAATTTACTTATCAACTTATGTCAACAAAATAATATAATATATCTATTCATGTCGTATAATATGTATGATCATAACACATACGAGGTGCGGCAATTAAATACCAAGACTGCGCTCCTTCCATCGCGCAGCCGCATTGGGCGAAGCTGTTATTGGAATATCATTGACCTTGATACTTCTCAAGCAGCAACCCGTTATTTCATCTCTCTATCTGCTTTAGTGTAAACTAAATATTATTATTAAATTAAAATTATTAAATTATTAAATAACTAAATATTCTGTTGGCGATTTTTTTAATTTAACAAAAAATTTCAGGTTAATTCGCTGCTAGATTTTTGTGTCAATCATTATCACGGCAATACTAAGTAACAGTGTCCTCTACAATTAAAGCTTGAAATTAGTTTCAAGCTTGAAAGTCATTTCAAGCTTTAATTGTAGAGGACACTGTTACTTAGTATTGCCGTGATAATGATTGACACAAAAATCTAGCAGCGAATTAACCTGAAATTTTTTGTTAAATTAAAAAAATCGCCAACAGAATATTTACAAATGTTAAAGGAGGTGTTTGGTGATAGTGTTGTGTCGTTTTTGAATGGCACAAACGGATCGCTAAGACAGAAAAAAGCACGAATGAAGAAGTCGAAATCGACAGCAATGCTGATCGTTTTTATCGATATCAAGGATATTATCATGACTAATTGGTTGTCTGAGGGTCAAATCATTAATTAGAAATACTAGAAATAAATCCTAATTGAGCTGGGAGCAAAAGTAAGGAAGCAAAGATCGGATCTGTAGAAGCACAACTCGTGGATTCTGCACTAGGACAACGCACTAGCTCACATCGCGCTATCTGTGAAGAAATTTCTAACGGACAAGCGCATTACTGTGCTTGATCATCCTCCGTATTCGCCAGATCTCGCTCTATGTGACTTCTACCTGTTCCCAAAAGTGAAAAGTGCATTAAAGGGACCATATTTTCAGTCTTTTGAACATGTAAAAGCAAAAACGGCAGAGTTGTTGAAGAAGCTGACAACTGATGAACTACAGCAATGTTTTGAAAAATGGAAGACACGTTGTCATACAGCGATAATTTCAAAGTGTATAGAGAGAGGGTGTGGAGGAGGAGTTTGATTTTCCTAGTTGTTTTTCGCCGTGTTTTACCAGGTGCGACACTTTGAAATTATCTGAATAAAAGTTAAATATAGAATTTACAAAAGTTAATGTTTATATTGCAATAAATAACAATAAATAACATTTCTCACACCAGTCCCGTTATTTAATTGCCTCACCTCATATATGCGATATGCTCTTTGAGCTTTTACTTACCTTCATGCTTATTGAAAAAAAATATATACAGCTTTTGAGAATAAAATGTACGCTACGAGATAAATGTCCTCATATAGCATATTTTAGAATTTGCAACTCTTTCTGTGAACTATTTTATGATCTTTTGCGAGGTATTTTTTGAGTTAGCTAAGCCTAGCACCCAGTCATGCACGATATTCAAATAAATAACAAAAAAACAATCGATTGCAACCTATAAACTACATTTGTACGGGGAAATTTGTAATATTTAATGCATTTAAACATTTAGATTAAAAAACGAAATTGATGTATATGCGAATAAAATTATGTAGACTTCAAAAACAATTAAATATTTTACAAGTATATAAACAATAGACAGTATGATCTGTCTTTTTATTATTTACAAATTCGAAGTTAGGAAATGTATCTAGTAATTGTTAAAAAACCTAGGCTCAACAAATTAGTTTAAATGAAAACCTTTGCTTCCGAAATTAATTGAATCAAACCTTGGATTTTAATGAAACTGATTTTAAATAATTCGCTTTGAATATAAGTTAATTCAAATAAACTAGTTATACGTGCAGTCACTTGTCATAATCATGGACATAAACACAAATCTAGGATTTAACAAAGTTAATAGTTATCATCCGCCTAATTAGTTTGTTATCGCGACTCATATGTCTTTAATCAAAATTATTAAACTAATTTCAGTATATTTCAAACTAGAAATCAATTTAAAATTTTAAATTCATATTGAAATTGATTTAATACATTTTTATTAAAAGATGGTTGGCTAGAAGCGTTTGAGATAGCGAAAGCTGTAAGCTTCTTTAAGCTAAGCGCTAAGCTTCTCCCAAAGAAGGCGAGTGCTATTCAATTATTTTTCTTATTGGTTACCTTCCAAAAGGCTAAAGCAACACAGATGCACATTACGCGTTTTCGACAAATTAAATATAGGAAAAATGTTCTAATTTAACCAAGAAAAAAACCATTTTTCACTAACGATGTATGGCCTCATACAAGTATCGTTGCTATGGCGAAAATTGACGAATTAGTCTTCGATTTGATGCCGTACCTTACTTATTCGCAGGACTTAGCACCGTCGAATTACAGTATCCTACGCCCAAACGACTCCTACTACGCTCAGAAATTTTCAACAGATAACGGTGTTAAAGTTGCTGTAGGTGCTCATTTTGAAGAACTTGAGAGTTCTAAAATTTATCAAGGTAAAATGTTGAAAAATAAACTCAATTTAAAACCGCAACATTCTTTCCTTTATTTCCACTTCACAGGCTTTCCGGTCTGCAGTTTTCAATAATTTTACGTTCTAATTTATTTTTTCTTTCTAGATGTTAATGATGTATAAACTCTGTTATTATTTTAACAGTCATACCTAGATTCAGAAATTTGGCCTTTTTTTCGCAAAATTTGTATTAAAATTCTCCTGAACTTTTTTTTTATAAATTACGTATTCAAGATTTGTGGTCACACAAGAGTTATACCAGATTTAATACAAAAGATGTGTTAACTAATAACTAAATAGCATAAAAATATTATTACAGAAAGTAAAAAATATTGATATTATCAACATCAGACGATACGTCAATATCTTGTACTTATAAATATTAATTTATTTTAAGCTAAAAATGGATTGTAAATCCGGCCATTGATTGAATATTAATATCGTTCATGACCAATACACTTGTCATTCATGTCCTTTTGTTATGTATTGAATACAGTATAGGAATTATAATGTTACACTCGTATTAGTGCCAGCCTTCTTTAAGTTTTATTTTTCAAAATTAACAATTTAATGTACTCGACTCAGAGTAATAATTCCTGCAGGAAAATATGATTTATTCCTAAAATTGTGCTCAGAACAATTTTAGAGCTACTATGTATTTTTATACGCAGTAGACGTTTGATTAAATAAATCATTTATTCAACATTAATCCATGAAATTCATATGGGAATGAGTTTATAAAATAACTGTCTTATATCTGGTGCATCTAGAATCATCTTTAATAATATCTGTATAAATCTTAATGCTTATTAAATATTTGTAGGTATTTTATTCCGTACAACGCTGCGATTTTTTGAATAATTATCCCTTTGCAAAAATAATACATTTAACGCACACCTATATGCTCAAATATGTCTTGGGCAAGGCTTTTACATAATATTCAGCATTATATAATAGAATTACACGTTATCAAATTACTACAAATATGCCTTTGCCATTTGCTCATCATATTAAATACTCCTGAGAAAATCTACTATTTACATAAATCCCTTACTTTAAAGAAAATAAGTCTGACATATGTATATTTAAATTTGGGTACATTAATGACTAAGGTTTAATTCTGTAACAAAATTGTATGTAGTGAACGAAGACAAAATTTCGGAATTTTAGCATATCACGTTCTTTCGAGAGTTCATAATGAAGAGATATTGCGAAATTTCACCCTTTTTCTAATACACTTAAACAGACATTTTTAATATTACAATCTTGTCTTTAAAGACCAATAAATAATTTTCTTCTAACCTAGGTTACAACATCAAAAACAGCTTGAGCTGACAGTCCATACATTAATATTCGGTAAACTTTAACACTTAACTACATTAAATGCCTAAACCTGACATAGATAATTTAACCACTTAATTTGTTTCATAATACAATACATCACTATTTAAAAAGAGTTTACTAAGCTAGTGTTTTACAAAAGAATACTATCGATGATGGGCTAACATTATTAGATTAGACGAATCAAATATAAAGATACAGTTTAATCTCAATATCGCAACCAGTACGTTTGAAGAGAGGAGACGCATTTTTGGCCCGAGTAATGATAGTTCCCTTTCAGACTAAATAAAATATTTTGGACTAACAATTGATAAAAGGTTCACATGGCGGAGACACATATCAATCCAGAAACAGAAGTTTATGGTCGCCAGTAATTTTATGCAACCTCTTTTGATCAGTTACAGCTCTCTCAATATTTCTAGCAAGTTACTCGTTTACAAGCAGTTTCTTCAGCCCCTGCTTGTTTACGAAAAGTAATAATTATCTTGGAGGTTCTGCAAAACAAAATTCTGCACCTAATAGCCGGCGCGCCCTGGTTTGTACGGAATGAATAATTTAGACGAGATCTAAATGTTTCCTCAATGGATCGGTTCCTACAGAATCCTTCCGTTAGGATCTGGTCGAAGGCTAAAAGCCTGGACAATCTATTACTCAATGAACTGGTGGATTCTCAGAGTCGTCCTCCTCCGCCGAGTCAGACACACTGACTGATGACGCTTGGCATTCACTGGGTTTCGATCGATTTTATTTTTTTTTCTAGTTCTTCGATTGACGAATCCGCGAAGTATATTGTTCATTATACAATTTTATTTATTTTAGTATACTTTTCTCAACGTGTATGACGTATATTTGACTTCTAGTCGTAACTGTGTATGGAATATACGGCCAGTACATTTACACTTATATGTACTTACTTATGCTTGCGAGTGTGTGTGCGCTTTGCTTTGTCTGAAGTGTTTGGTGACGTTGATAGTTTTCTAGGCTACATTGGGATCTCTCTTTGAGGTCCTTGGACGACCGTTTCTGTTGTTCAAGGTGAAAGAAAGGAAGGCCCAAGTTTTTAAAAGACACAAATCAAAGATGACAAAAAATATTAAAGGCATTACGTGCCTATCCTTAGATAATTAATGAACCAATGGAAGACAGGAGACGCATCTATGATTGCTTCAAAAATAAAACGGCAATGGAAACAGAATAGCCCGAAAGTGCATATATAGATTGGAATTGGAAAATTGTGCTTGTGCGAAGATTATAAACATAGTGGCAGTACATTGTTATATTGAAAGATTTATTGCAGTTACTTGTTTTAAAAAACAAGGGTTTGTTCTCTCTTGAAAACGGAAATTTTCACTCGACGCCAAATGAAACGAAAGAATATATTTCCTATCAAAGAATACTGAAAATTGCCGACTTAAAAAAAATGTTCCTCAATACTTACTAATTTTGTGACTAGGAAAAGAAGGCAACGATAGCTAAAAAAATACAACAGAAAATCGAGAATTGCCTAGTAGAATTACTCATTGGATTATAAGTGAATAATATTCCATAATTAATGGACACATTAAGTGAAAATGACTCGTACACGTTTTCTATTACAATACTTCACATGAAAGAGTAAAATATGTTGATAATTACTTAAAAAGAGCAAACTCGTTGTTAACGGATTGGCCTGGAAACCGTTTGTATCAAAATCCTTTAGAAAGCTTATGGAGTGTGTTGAACTAAACAAAATATTGAATCCTCTAAGAAAAATAAGATCAAAATGGTCACAAGAAAGTTGATTGAATGTATGCGCAAGAAAGTAGAACCTGTGTTAGAATGAAAAGTGATCATATCGAATGTTAAATAATACGTACATAAATATCTCTTATTTTTTAATGTCTACTTTCTACTTAGTTTATAGATTAAAATACCGAAATTTTCCGAGTATCGTTAATATTGGGTCTGAGAAAAAGTTCGTGGCGTTTTTTCAAAAATTACCCCGCATGGCGCGTGGACGAAATTTAAACCGAATATGCTCCATTATTATCGACAATGTTTCGCCATTTTTTTGGTAGATCCATGATCCCATCGGTGAAAAACTTCTGTGGTTTCTGGTCGATTAGTTTTCACAGGCTTCTTTTGAAACCAACTTAATTCCATTGAGAGAGTTCTGCAGAGATCAAACAGATGATAGTCAGAGGGTGCTATATCCGGACTGTAAGGTGGGTGCATCAAAACTTCCCAACCAAACTCTCTCAATTTTTGACGGGTCATCAAAGAAGTGTGTGGTCGGGCGTTGTCATGATGGAAGACAACACCTTTCCTATTAATCAATTCGGGCCGTTTTCTTTCAATCGCCTGGCGTAATCTCTCTAGTTGTGCACAGTAGATTTGAGAATCAATCGACCAGTTGGAAGTAGCAAAATGGTCACATACACACAGCAAAGTTGATTGATCTTTTACGCTGTTATGCGTAATCATTTTTCATCTCCGGTTATTAAACGTTTCAGAAACCTGTGTTTCAGCAGCGCATCGCAGATGTTAATTCGATCAATCATGTTTTTCACGCTCAACTCATGAGGAACCCATACGTCAAGCTTTTTTTTTGTAACCAGCTTTGTGTAAATGATTCAAAACAGTTTTGTGGTCAATGCCTAGCTCCATGCCAATATCGACACTGCTGATATGCTTATCTTGTTGGACTTTTTCAAGAATTTCATCAGATTTTTCAGTGATTGGACGACCGGAGCGTGACTCATCTTTCACATTGAAATTTCCAGAACGAAAGCGAGCGAACCATTTCCGCGCAACAGATTTTACCTTCACCGTACACAGCACAAGTTTTATCACAAGCCTGTCTACTTTATTGCAGAATATACTTTCTCATTATTCTTCTCCATTTTCAAGTGCGAATAACTTTCCAACCACTGCACCGATTACAATGTTTCTATAAACTAACGTTCGGAAGGTCATTTTCGAGCCATCGGTGGTGTCGCTGTGACTTGTTGTTCTTTATCGGCAACCAATGCCATCTAATATAATATAATGGTCAATGTAAAATGCTCCTTAAATAAAGATTTTTAATTATTAGCCAGAAATGAATATATCTATATATAAATAATACTTGCACTTAACATTTAATCCTAACAGGCGTCTCGTAGCGCAATTTACTTATATTAGAATGTTATCAGTTCGAATGAAATTGAAAACTTCCTGTGATCAAATTCGATTTCTCAGATTATTTTCAACTAATATCGTTGCGTGTGTATACATATCTATGTGTATGTTTCTACCTAAACCAGAGATAAGAAGATACGAATAAATTACATTCGCATTTTCTGCGAAATAAAAATTTATCTAATTCATATTCACTATGTATTTAAAATATATTTCAAGTAATTTATATATGAATAGAATAAGTGAGAAAAGATTAAAGTATTTAACGCCAAGCATTTGGGAAGGAATTATTATTAAATTGCGGTATAGAAAACATTATTAAATGCATTCATACGTATACTATTTATTACCAATTAAACATATTTTGATTTTTTATTTGATGACATCTGTTCTTAGATATTTCTTGAAAGTATATATTTTATACTTTAGTATTATTATTAAATGTTGCATCCCAGTCATCAAGTTCGATAAAATCTCCTGTGCGAATGTATAATATCACTAGAATATTTATTATATTCGTTTATGTTATACTTACTACTAATTAAATTTCAAAGAGCTATTTTATTAAAAGAAATTTTTAAAGCCAGTAATAATAATTTATCATAGATTCATTCTATTTATTTTAATAATGTCCCTCCACAAGGCCACTACAACTGTGTTAAAAAGTGTTCCAAGGAGAAAACTTTGTCTTAGAAGATGCTCAAGGCCTTCGTCCGTTACCGGAAAGACCATTGGAGATATTAGGAAGATGCACTCTGCATCATGTACCGGCAATTCATACCATCCTGCATGAACAGTGTGAGTACGAATTGTTGCCTTTGGATTCCTCATGCTATAGCCAACAAGCAGATGACATCGAACGTTTCATGGTGCCACGAGATGCTCGAAAAATTTCAAAATGGATAATTTCATTATATTGATAGCATCTTGCTAGTGTCCAGTAAAACACAAAACAAAATCTAGTTCTTTGAAAATGTCTATGCCCATATATGTATGGAAATCGCGATCAGTTAAGAAGAAAATCGCTCCGTCCTCTTTGTCATGAGATAGAAAGTAGTAATAAAGTATACGTTGAAAGTACAAAAGGCAGCCACCTCAAAGTAACTCACCTATAAGTATCTGCCCAAAGTTGTTGAGACATTTAAAAACATTTGTCCGAGAGACCAGTTCCACCCCATTGAAAGTGCTCTCTCTATGAAATTTTACGCTAATGTTTAATTAAGTTCATAGAAAGCGATGGATGATGGATGGAAATTATTTCCTTGATGTTTAGTACCTACAACAACTAAATTTGTAAGGGAGGGGAAAGAATCGAAGAGTGTAAAAAGCTAATTTTTAATGACCACGTGCAGGCTCAATTATTCAATTATTATTTGAATTCAATGCCATCTAGATGATTTTCATACAGTCAATAAAGCAAAACCATCTGGTGAGTTCCGAATGAACAAAATGCATCGTAGTTCCTAAACCTTCTTGAAACTGCGCTCGATCTGATTATTATTATTTTTCTTTTATTCTGAAAAAATCGCATTGAAAAAATCATACCTTTAAGTAATAGAACCGTTTACTTAATTCTTGGCAATTGTCCCAACATCATGCTGCTTACCCTTAAAAAAAATTTAGCTAAGTCAACTTTATTATTAAGGCCCTCATACTTATAGAAGTCTTTTAGTTGAAGTAGTATAAACATTATTTACATTGTAAACATGTATTTACTCATTCTTTGTTCATTATATTGAAAGAGGGTTGTCAACTTTTGCAAATCTTTCATTTGGTAAATTTTCTCCCAACACCCGGTAAATATGATACCTCTGCATGCTTTGTCTTAACAAGCACATGAAAATCATAGCACACTTGTGTAAACGTGCGACAACTCATGCAGCTAAAAGGTTTACGAGTATGCCGTCGTTTCACTTCACTCCTCTAACTATATATATACTCTGTGTATTACAGATATAAATTATAAATTGCTTTAACGTTAGTAAAATTTTGTCGAACGTTAAGGTAAGTAAATTATAGATAACGATTCTGTGCTTATATAGACATATATCTTCTTCTAAGGACTCAAAATTACGATAAACAAAACCGTTAGTTGGCACAGTATTATTTGATCATAAAAGCTATATTTCAATGCATTTAAAAAGGAAGAGAAAATGGCTTTATCATAATATACTTCCATTTCTATAGAATAATATTAAAATAATTTAATATTTGGTTTAAAAATATACTAAAAAACTAATTACAACGTAAATTTTTGTCGAACATATTGGCATAAATGGAATTACGAGGGTGGTCCCAGAAGTAGCCGACCCAACAAAGAAAACACAAAAATTTTGGAAAAAAAACATAATCTCCTTTCAGCTTTATACAATTTTCCCAGCGATGATCAATAAGTACGATACCCTTTTTATAATAAGAGCTGTCTTGCTCCTTAAAATAGCCATTACCTGCCGACATCACTTCTTCATCGTTGGAAACTCTTTGACCACTAAGCCATTTTTTCAAGTTCGGGAACAGAAAATAGTCCGAGGGGACTAAATCTGGCGAATAGGATGCATGAGGTAGCAATTCAAACTTTAATTCATTAATTTTGACCATTGCAAAATGGATTTGTGAGCTGGTGCATTGTCTTGATGAAACAACACTTTCTTCTTAGCCAAATACTTGATTTCTTCGTTCAAATGTTGCAATAAGTTCGCCGTTGATAGTTTTGCGTTTTTCAAGATAGTCAATGAAAATTATTCCACGCGCATCTCAAAAACGGATGTCATGACCTTATCTGCAGATCAAACGGTCTTCGCCTTCTTTGTGGCCGGTTCTCCCTTTTGAGTCCATTGTTTTGATTGTTCCTTTGTCTCGGGTGCGAAGTGATGGACCCATCTTTCATCCATGGTTGTGAAACGGCGCAAAAATTCGGCTTCGTTGCTGTGAAGCTTCGCTAAACATTCAATCGACACATCTTAACGACACTGTTTTTGCTCGAGTGTGAGCAAACGCGGCACCCATCTTGCACACACCTTTCTCATGTCCAACTTTTCAGATAATATGCGATGTACTTTTTGATATGCTTACTATATCTGCTAGCTCGCGCACTTTCAGTCGACGATCATCCAGTACCGCTTTATGGATTTTCCTCACCATGTCAGAGCAGGTCCCCCAGAGTAGAATGCAGTTTAGCTTTTATATCGGTTGGGCTGAGGCCTTTCAAATAAAAGTATTGTATCACGTAATGATGATCAATTTTCTCCATTTTTACAGATTCCCTGAAAACGTTCACTATTGATGGCTACCAAACAAATACTAAACAACGTGGCGTCTTCAAATTTGAAACATATGCTTTGTAGATTGTGTACTTCTTAATACAGTGATATTTTCAAACAGCTACCTCTAGGTTAGGCCGGGTACTTATGGGACCATCCTCGTAATTGAAAGAATAAACATGTTTAAGAGTTTGAATATACTTTGTGTTTAATCACATCTAGTAACTTCATGGGAATTGAATGTATTAGTTTTTGTGAAATTAATTTAGAGGTAAAATGACGAGAAGCTTATTAAGAATTTTGTTTTATCAGTTTCTTAAGTAACTAGGCTAAGTACTATATCTGTAAAGAAGCATCGTACCAACTTTGTTTCTAGCACACGTTGCCGATATGCCCTGTGTAAATCAGTGTTTTACTTATCAATATGCCGACAGCACTTCATTTATAATAGCTGGAAAGAGCATGCCAGTTTCGTCAAAACTATAATAATAATAAATAAAAATAAATCGATCGAATAATTGGTGCAACAACAACTGTTTTCCTAAAACAGCTTCAGTATTTTTTAATAAACATACTACTCAAAGCACTTATTTTAATTTGGATAATAAATCATTGCCAAATGCAAAATATTTAAAATTTTTGGCTATGAATTTTGTCAATTGCATATTTTGAGACTTACATATCAATGACTTCACTAAAAATCATTTTATATATATTTCAAAGGGATAAAGTTTGCGTGGAGGAATCGCCAGCAACAACAAAGCATTCTCTTCAAAATAGAGCTATCATATTTTCTGATATTGCGAAAAGATTGGACAAAACAACAAACCTTATTAACATTTAAAAAATAATCTAACTTGCACCTTGCAACTTCAGACGTTTCCTTACGTAAAAAACTCGCTAAAATATTGATGCTTTACCAAAAATAGTAAGCTAGTAACTGTGTGCAATGAAGTCTATGATTCTGCCCTCCGGAAAAAGTGGAAATATAATTTCTCTAATTGTATACTATATGTCGTGTGAAAGATATATTGAAAATGAGTTTATTCGTTCTGAAAAATTACAAAATAAAAATTAAAATAGGACGAAACTTACCACCCCACGCATGTACAATATATCATATCGAAGTCTCATGCTGGAATAATTGTTTCCAAGACACATTTAACAACAAAACACATTAAGCGAAGGATTTCAAAATTATTTTGCTAATATGTTTAACATGTTTACGTAAAGTACTCCGTTAAGGATAGAAAATTATATTAGGCTAATTAGACCCTGCATAATTTCACTTCGAATAATTATTTTATTTATTTTAGATAGCTTTGTTTTAGATTTCTTCGTCAGTAAACAATACCTTTTTCTTTTATTTAACGTATCCTCTTATTTCTTTAGGAGGGTTTCGTAGACAGGTTTTACGCTGTTTCGAGATAATTACTTCTACAAATTTACAAACCAACGTATATCATACCCATACACCATTTATATACTTTACTAATTGCTTTATAAATATATAAAGACCGTACCTTATTTTCCTCAAGCAGTTTTTTTTTCGTTTTGACCTCGAATAAGTACATAACGGCTTCTACTGCCTAATTGGTCGTTATAATTATTTGATGAAACCGTTTTTGTAAAGTATTTAATTAAAAGTAACGATTAACGCGGTCACAGGATAAATAATATATTAAGCTCTCTGTGAATCATTGTATCCTTTATTTCTCTCTTAAACCACAAAAAAAAGAAAGAAAAAGAGACATTTCTACGTCTAAGAATACAGCCAGTTTATTATTTTAAATAACATCTATCATCATTGTACCAGAAAAGTTTAAGATTTACAAATTTAACATATTAGTAGCGTTTGATCGACGAATAAAAAATACTTCTGCGAATTTGTCATTTATTAACATTATTCCAATTAAAATTTGGAATATTTGATCTGGTACGTAGACCCGCGGTCGTGGTCCTTCTTCTGGGCTTATGAGCTGAAACCGCGTCTGTCGCACTGACACTCAGTTTCAGTGCGACAGATAATAGCAGTAGTTGAGCCCTGAAGATATCCTATACAAGTGGGTACGAAACGTCGGCTGTTATACCAGTGACGCGGTTCTAGTCCGGAAGCCCAGAAGAAAATAGCTTGGAATATTTGCCTTATTTCGTTGCACACATAAATTCGACTGAAGTCGAAAATATAATCAGTAATAGTGTACTAGAATAATAAATATGTATCACTGAAATGCCTGAATAGCGACATTGAAAAGAATCTGTTTTCTTAACTGCTCGAATTTACCAAGAGTAATGTTTTGAATTAATGTCACAGACCTACATACGTACATACATACATATCATATTTATTCAAGTATCAATTATTGTTACATACTATTAAAGAATTCTAACTTGAAAAGCAAATAATGTCTAAATTATATATTAGTGCCTAAAATAAATGTGTATGTATGTATGTATGTATATTCTGTGACTAACCACATCAGTATTGCCTAGATCAGAGTGCTTCCGGTTATTCATATCGCATAGACAAACATAAATTGTGAGTCCCGCGTGTCTATGACGCCTTCCTTATCTTTCTCTTTCTAAAGTATTACTGTTAGGGACATGTATCCTTATCTCACGCCCAGCAGCGGTTTTTGCTGGTCGCGATAAAAATGTGGAGACCAGAATGAAAAGCCACATAGCCGGAATTGTTTTCTAATTTCTCTTCAGCTCGAAATATCCGTAATGCATAGCAAACAATAGGTATTTCGTTGGATGAATTGAAATGGAGTTTTTCTAAGAAATAAGGAAAAAATATTCTCGCCTTATCATGAAACAATTATCAAACAATTGCGGAAATTATAATTAACACGTATCTACGTGTGTTGTCTAATTCCTAAAATAGATTAATTACTAATAGAGTTAAGGAAATATTATTTAATATTAAAATATATTTTTATTGTGAAATTTATTTAAAATTAGTCAGTTTTATCTGTGCAAAGTATACACTTTTCACATTAGTATTCGGACACTGCAGTTTATCGAAACCTGTATATTTCGTATTTATTAGCTAACCAATGAAGGACTACAAAGCAATCCAAGGAACAGGATTTAAAAATCCACCAATTTCTGGAGAGCTTATACCAGTTATTTCCCCATATACAAAAACCATTCCAAATATTTAAATTTACTAAGTTAACACTTGAAATCAATCATCACTGGCTATATTCTAATAGACCATTCTCACAACACTATTCAATTAATAATCCAAATATTTAGTAGAGTTCTTAGATTGGGTCATTTTACCTTACAATGTACATACGTTTGCTCAAGTTATAATTGTATTAATATTACTTATAGTTCTGTAAACAAACCATTATTATAAATCTACAAAAATTTGTTTTAACATTAAATAAAGTGCTAAAAATGAGATCCATAAGCAACCCAATCTATTGGTAAACTCGTTTTAATATTTCCCAATTGCTTATTTGCTGCTATTATAAAGTGTACTACAATAATTGAATTGAATAGTTTACCAGAATTTATAATAAATATTATAAATATCCACCATTTTGATACAAATATAATTTAGTTCTTCGTTTCCGCATTCTTAAAAACATTGTGAAATGATTCTTCTGTAATTGTTTTAATTTCGCGTTAAAAAGCTTACGTGAAATTGTTAAGAGTATGAAGTCGATTCCTATAAATATAATTTTTTATTCGACTAAATATATAATAGTCTGGAGGTGATCGAGAAGGCTTCAAATCTTGATTTATACGCCACTATAAAATTCTTGTAAATATTCTAAAGAACTCGAGCTGGAATAGGAAATATCCCAGAGATAATTTATAATTATGTAACAAGACAATTAATTTTTGCAAAGTAACTGTATGATATTGTTACTCACATACCAATTTTTATTGAATGTAACAAGGTTTTCAGTTGTCCGACCATTGTAGTTTTGACTATTATGGCTCTTTGGTGAACGAAACCATCATATATTTAAAAAAGTTTAATTTAAAATTTCATTACCATTTAAATTATTATTAAACTAGTTACTGTGAAATGTTCTTGGTTCAGCATCAAAAGAATACAGTTTTGGTTAAATAGAAGAAATTTCGTATAGGTTCATGTGAAGTGTTTTTAAATACCCTCGAGCAACTCGTCACACACCTTGTAAATAATCTAATTTACTTATATAACACTAACCTATAAATTTTTGTTAAAGTATCTGTTTGTACTGACAATTTCTCTAAAAATTTGCTGCCATTTCTTTAACACTAGTTTGGACATCGTCAACAATATCCTCTGTTAACGAAATAGGTTGACTTGATGATTTTTCTTGCTAAAATACAGTATTTGTCTCGAAATGTTCTGCACTTCCTCAAACACATCCAATATTTACCTCAGGAAATTGCTCAGTAAATTAAATAAAAGACGATCACAGTGAATAAACCCACGTTATATTCACATTCTGTTGTCTGCTATGAAAATAAGCCATCAAAATAAAGGCACCCTAAACTTTGGCTTAAACTGTGTACACATAACGTATGTATATATAGTAATTTTCATCTTTTTCATGTTCTTATGTAATAATGTATTTATGTATTTTTTTAAATAAATAAATGTTTTCAAAGAAATGAAAAATATACACTCTTCCACATGAAAATAAATTAAAGGGACTGTTATTTATTTGCATTAAAAACAGACGCCACAATTTAAGTAAAAAGTCTGTACATATAAGGTATACACGTATTATCATTTATATTAGATAAATTATCATTAGGCGAACTTGTGCTTGTCGATGCGTTTTTACTTACGCAGACAACTAAGTTTTGCGGCGATGGATATGAATAACCTATTGTTGAACAGCGTAGTGGTTGAATTTAGAAAGCCAGAGGGTTTAGAAATCAATAAGTTTCACAGACCATGAATAACGCCCTTCATAAGTAGAAGTAGATAAGTGAAATATCCCTTTTCAAAACCACCCACGCATCTAGTTTTGAAAGTATTAAATTATCAGCTTTTGCAAGAGCATCCACATTGAAATGCAAAACACTATGTTAAAAATTCATAACATCTAAATGACAGAATTTAGTGAAATGTTACTAATAAGTTTTATAGAAAGTTTTAATCGCATTAATTTAATTAAAACATGAATCACACAAGAAGGCCAAGCGTAAAAATTAATTACACTTTACAGAATCAATTTAAGTTTGTTACTAATTTTATGTAATACGAGGTCTGGTCCCTAAGTTTCGCTATAATAATGAAAATATTTTATAAGCAAATAAATGGATTTATTTTTTTCAAACTGAAACATTTATTCCATTGTAAGGTTTGTATGCTCAAAATATGTGATTTGAATGCAGTACCGGCTTCTTTAAGGCGGTAGAAATGGTGGCCACGTATTTTAATTTTGATTGTAGAAGTAAAGAAATGGAAATGTGAAAACCTATAGTCAAATCGGAGCTGTTGATTGAATTACTAATTAAACACGATACCTTTACTTCGCAATTAATCAACTATTGCTTAAGTATTATGACGTCTAACATTATTGTCACCAAGAATGGTTGCATATTTATCGATAATCAGATGCGATTCAATTCTAATTCTAACAATGATTCGTCAATATAGTATCTTGTAGAAGATGTTCTGGGGTGCAATCTCTATTTTCGGATATATTTCTCGATAACGCACAAGTCAGCAGTAAGAATACCTTCTACATCTTCCATTGTTTTACTTTCTACAGCAACTACCTAGTCATTTGTGTACCCCAACCTTCCTAACCACGTATTGACTATATTTACAAACAGAAGCGAAGGGAAGCCAGAACTGAATCTTATTCACATTCTTCCGACTGCTAATTTAATCTCCCAAAATAGCCTAGAATGGTCAATTGTTTTGTATGTTGTTGATTTGTGTTGCGGTAGTTAAGTAAGAAACAATTTAGCAAAGTTTATAAATAAAACCTTGGCGTCAAACATACACTTCCGACAAATCAATGAACGCTGTAGAAGTTTGAATCCCATCTGAACACTTCTTCAATGTAGGTTGTAAGAAACAAAACTTTGTCCTAGCAGGTATGACTCGCTCAAAAACTTACTTATTTAAAATTGGTATCTTCTCCAGTGCTTCATTTGTTATAAAGAAGTCTTTAGGAATTTATAAATCATTTACAATGCATTTGGGCAAAAGCAAAGAAATTTCGAATGGATGGTATTAAAACTCGTAGATTTACCTATTTTTATGTTTTTTAAGATTTTGAGATGCTGAGTATATAGAGTACGTGCTTTATATTCTTTAGCTCTTGTTTTATATAAGTGAAATGAGCTCTGTTTCCGGTTGCCTTAGATATCATGCATTTAAGGGAAGCGATACTGTCAGAGCTTACATTAGTTGTTTGACATCGTATAAAAACTGCGCCAATCAACCTTCTTAGCAACGTTCATCCCTTTCTGCTAGACGTCTGGAAATTCGGGAGTTTGACAAAGATTTCCACCCACTTTGCTTGTCGCATTACGTTCAAACTAAGAAGCAGCTCGTCCACTCTTTTCTGAATATCTCATATACCTTTTCTCTTTCTTGAAGTTGTTCATCTGTTGTATGGTTTTCCTGTATTGTAGCCAAGTCGATGACATTATTCGGAGTTCGACAAATACTGACTTTTAGTATAGATTATCTTCCTACGTTAATATGGCAGACATGATGTCCGAGTTTCCTACTCGGAGAATCCTGAGCAGGACCATTCAAAGTTGTGTTTGTCATTTCCCCATGTGGCAACAGTTTTATGTGACTTATTTAAGAAATTCCACAAAATTATCTAGCAGTTTGTATGAGCTAATTTATTTACCGTTATCTGAAGTTCCACAAGTAAATAAAATAAAATGTCACCAAACTTTGGACAACGTATGCAAACTATATAAAATAAACATGAGGCATAAAGTGTTCCAGTTACAGAATAAGAAGATTACGATTCGCCTGACCTATATATAAGGGGATCATGCATGAGGCATCATTAGTAATACTGGCATTGATACGTGAAGGTCGACATGAATAATCAGTAACATATGTAATTAGTGTTTTGAGATGATTAACAGTTGCATTTACATAGTTAATGGTTAAATAAATTACTAGAAAGTTGTTTCTGTAAGTTTGATGTTTTAATTGTTGCTAAAGAATGCCAGCAAACACGTAACAATATTGTATTGAACTCTATGTTAAGAAAATATTCTCTCTATAAAATGCTTACATTTTCAATCTAAACAAAATATTTAAGTGCAATATTTTTGACCTTAAATTAAGCTTGTATGAATTTTCAAACTAATATTTAAATTTATGCTCAACAAATTCGTTTTATTAAATAACTTATTATTTATTTTTCATCTATATGTGTAACGAAATGTACTTCATTATTAATACAAAATTTTATTAAAAAGAAACTCAAGAAATGTTTGTATTATGTATAAATATTTTCAGTACTTCCATTATAACGATTTTAGTTATTGCTTTATGTATATTGTATCCATAAATATTCTATCAGAATAAATATCTAGAAAACGTGTTCATTTATTTTATATTGATGTATTTTCAGAGCCGCAGAGTTGAATAAATAGGAAGCAGATTATATAGCGAACACGCCTTTGTTGTTTCTATCTGGAAATTTTAACGTAAAGTTTGTCTTATCTCGGTTTACTTACTACTTCGATATCTCGTTCTATAAGATTTACGATCGAGCCAGAACCCCTTCATTTCAAACTTACAACTTTTATTCTTACTTTAAAAATATAAATAATTACAGTGTACAATTGAAATTTATTGTTGATTACCGGGGGGCAATCCTGAACTGAAATTTTTTAAAAAAAAAGGTACGATTAATTTCCAGAAGAAATTTCTGTAATTAAATTTAATTTCGTTACATATACAGATTGCGTGTATTATAAATGTGGAAACATTGGAATGCGTTAAAAAACAGTTGCGCCTACTAAGTTCCCGTTATTCAATATGTTACGATCGATTTAACAGTTTTTCTAACAGAATTTTCGTAAATTAATAAAAACGTTTACCTTTTACTATGTAATCCCTCACTACCCTATAAAATACTTACAATACTCACATCTCTCAAGCTTCCCAGCTAATGTACTTTTGACAGAAATAATATTGTGATTATAAAGGATATTTCAGACCTCGCGGTTTTTTTAAAGAATAAATAAAATACATAATTTCCATTCACTTTCAAAAACTTTTTATTGGTAGTTGAAATATCAGTTATGCCATTTATATGCGAAAAATAATATCTGCCAAATGACCTCCTCTTGCAGCTCCACAGACTCTTTTGTTAAAATTTTCAATAACATTTTGACATAATTGAGACTCTATCTCACCAATGACATGAATAATTTCATCTTTCAAAGCAGGAATTGATTGTGGATTGTTTTTATAAACCTGACTTTTCACATAACCCCAAAGAAAATAGTCTAACGATGTCAAATCACATGATCTTGCACGTGCAGGAAATTTTTCTCTCAGTAAATCAATTGATTCGTGTGCAAAGTGAAGTGTAGCGCCATCATGTTGAAACCACATATCCTCTAGATCAATATCCATTAATTCAGGCCACAAAAATTCTGTTATCATCCGACGATATCGATCACCATTGACAGTTACAGCTTCACCAGCAGCATTTTCAAAGAAGTAAGGTCCAATTACACCACCTGACCATAATGCACACCAAACAGTAACTCGTTTAGAATGCATAGGTTTCTCATGGATCTCGTGGATTTTCCTCACCCCAAATACGGCAAGATTGTTTATTAACATAGCCACCAAGTTCAAAATGTGCCTCATCGGAAACCATTATTTTTTGAGAAAATCAGCTGGTTGTTCATTGATGAAATTAACAAATGAACGACGTTTTAATTGATCTAATGGCTTCAGTTCCTGTGTTATTTGAACCCTATATGCCTTCAGAGCTAAATCCTTGTGTAAAATACTCCATGTTGTTGATCCTCTAAGTCCAAGTTATTGTGAACGTCGTCTAATAGACATTTCAGGATCTTCAGCAACACTTTCACGAACCAAACCAATATTTTCTTGTGAACGACCACTACAACTGTATTTTTCACTTTTTTGATCTTCCACGGAACCGGTCATACATCACACTTTTTAAATGCCCACATACCCAGACAAATTCAGTGTGCCATCTATATTTTATTTATTCTTAAAAAAAAATCGCACATTTGAAACAGCCTTTATATTGTGATTCTTCATTCTTATGCAGTATACACATGTTCCAGGTATCGAAATTATTACTTTTCCCAAGTATTTGAAAATATTTATTTTTCTCTTTCTTGCGACAGATTATGTTCTTCTAGTTGATATTTTCTTGAAATTCTATCAAGGTAATAGTTCTGAGTAAATGCTAGAACCTCTCTGGATAATGATTCTACTAGACGATAATTTTAAAGCTCCAACTTCTCCCCAGATTTATTTATTGGAAAAACATAAACCAGCTTTAATTGATCTGGATATTAGTTCGTAGTCAGATATAAGAAAAATATTAATGATAAGAAGAATGACTAAATAAGATTATACATTTTTAGAAAATTTTTAGGCACATCCTAGTTTTAAACATTGTTTTTAATCCCTTAAAGTTGATATATAACCCCTTTCCACATTAATTTTCGTATTCTGTATACGTATTTCGACAACTAAGTTGTGATCATCAACAGATAATTAAACAGCCACTCGGTGTGCGTTTTGGCTTTCGACTGCACAGATCGTGTACGGAATTTGTTTCGTGCGGGTTTTTTGTCGAAATTCTCTATGTGCGACACTGTTTAATTATCTATTATCGAACTGTTTAGGGATTAAATGTTGTTACGTCTTTTTTTGTTTATTTTTATTTGTATCCGAGGTCCTGATCTTTAGTTATTTACTAACGTATTTTTGCGGATTCTCCGTTTCAATATCGACGAAGAGCTTTAGGATTACGATATTGTCGCGCCTCCGAACATCGTATTAATCGTATTAATAGGGAACCGCCCCCCCCCTCCCAAATCTACGGAGATTATTGAGATGGTAAGTATCCTAAAGGCAAGTTAGTGAATCGTTCAACTAACCAAAAATACGGCGTTAATAATCAGTACTTCTAGACGTTACAACTTAATTTTTAGTTACCTTCACTTCTTCTATTTTCTTTTGCTTAGTTTTTAATCTGTTTTCGTCTGTCCCTTATTTTTAGGTTATGCGTATTCTTAAGAATGTTTCTTTTATCTAACATATTCTTTGTTTTAATAACTCATTTTTTATTATCAAATTTGTTCCTATTATATCAGCTGATGAATCTTCACAACTCTTAAAAACTATACTTTATTTATCTCTTCCTAATATTTGTATTTTTTATTCTTTTTTTATTCCCTTTTAATTAATTTTCAAGATTTTTGTTGATTTTTCTCAGTTCTTCATTTTACTTAAAATGATTTATTTGATTTGTTTGTTATTTCGAGAAACAATAGAAATTGCGTTTATAAACCAATTGAACATTGCCGGGATGGCGCATGTGGTAAAAATGGTGGACTTCAGATATTTATCTAGAGAAGTTGATGGTTCGAATTTTTAAAATCGTCTTGTCTCTCGGAGGTGATTCGTACTTCTTCCGGTTCTTTTCAATATATAGAAACAATAATCAACACTATTTCCCCTTTTACGGCTAGGAGTCAAAGTCATGGAATACTTTGCCCACACCACATACACACTATCGCCCCCGTAGTTGTGACAAGTCAGAAAGACTTATGCCCTAGTTGGACACACACCACAAACATAAACTAGTTTGATGATTTGTAATTAAATTTAAGAGAAAATTGTTTTTTCATTTATCCAAAGTAGTAGTTTATTTTATTTATTCTTGAAATAATCAACCTAATAAACTTTTCATTATGATAAGTTTTTATTTCACATCTTCGTGTGTACTAAACTTATAGTTACTATTTCCTGTTTTAGCAGTTACTGCTGTTCCGTTAAGGCACTAAATATTTCCAAGAAATGAACTTCATCTCACCTTCATTTATCCCGTACATTTTAGTCTACATGATTTTCTTAATTTTTCCTACCAAAAACAACTTATTATTATGATAATTATTTGACATAGAAATTCACACAATCTTCTTGGGGTCGGACAAATATTTATTTGCAGAGTGGCCGTGCCAGTTTCTCTTTTAAGTTTACTTGTGTATACAGGCAATAAATAAACGCCATAAAAATAAAGAAGAAAGCGGACTGACCAAGAAATAACACGGTCACGAATTGAAAAGGTTATGGCGTAAGAGGCCGGCCCAGTGCTGTTGTATGCATACATGTATGTATATCGAAGCGCCACGCTTTGTTTGCCTATTTTTTCACACAAGAAGTTTAAAGCTAAATATTTCATTGTGTAATTATTTGTGTTCATTTAAATATTTAAGTGTAGATCTATATGGTCTATAATGATTCTTTTACAATAAAGTGCGTTATAAAACAATTATTATCTCTTAATTTACATAGTTTAAAATGTGCTATGACGTATATCTTGAAAAAGCTAAATATATTTCATGTAATCTTACAAAAGAACATTTAGATGTTTATCTATAGACAAAACATTTTATATTTTATGTACAAACAATATGCTTATTAAGCATAAATACGCAATTTGCTTTTGCAATCAATTCGGTGTAGTTTTGTAACAAAATTCCATACCGACTAATCTACTTCCTGTAAAATATAAATTTGTGTCAAAATTAACTTGTTTATTTTATATCGAAACAGATAATTGTCGATTTTACGCAGAAGTGATTTTATTTTCTTTATACCTACGATACATATTATTTCAATATTATTAAAGTAATTAAATAAAACATTGTATCAGGAAAATGTATAATAAAAACAAAGGAATATATCGTAACGGTGAAGACAATGTAATATTAAAGAATTATTGTTACATACTTATTTCATTTCGCTAATTGAAACGAAACTTTATTAACACAAACACCACAGTTTATCTATTTAATGGTGGTAGTATTTATAGAAATATCATTTTAAAGTAAATAAAATGTTTATTTGCATATGAAAGTAAACAATTGTCTAAATAGATTAAATTTAAAAATACATCGGGATGTTTTCGTATTTCGAAAGTTTACTAAAAGAGATTTTAATTCTTCCACTGTTTCTAAGGGTCAGTTCTGCACGACACTATATTCTAACATTTATAACGTCAAGTAACCCTACTGATAATCAATTGAAGAAATTCTAGTTAAATGTTTTTTGTAGCTAATGTTTGATGGCTTAAATTATCTAACTTGCTACTCAGCAGACAAAATACCTTTAGTGTAAATACTATTCTTTATTATATTCGTACTCAAAATTTAACCTATACCGTCTGTGTTGCAAAAATAGAAAATAGTATCTGTGTTGGTCTTTCAGTAAATATATGGTCATATATATTGTTCAATAAATTGTTAAGTATCGGAAAATGAAAAGAAAAAATTTCGTTTTTAAGAGCAATAATAGAATATGGAAAAATATTAATAAGAAACTCTTATTATAAATATCATTTATTAACTAATAATGAAGTACATTTATACGGATAACATTAGGTCTACCGGAAAGTTCTGTCCGTTTTTATAATAAAACAAAGTAATAAATTTTTCATACCTTGAATAACCTTTATTGAATAATATAATTCATTCATTATCATTATTTATGACTTCTTGCCAGCGTGATGGCAAATTGTATATCCCATTTAAAAAAAAATCTTATGAACCAGTCTTCTTCGTTTTTGAATTTATTGCCCTGCAAAAAGTTTTGTAAGGCCTAGCTCTTCGAATTTCTGACGAGTCACCCAAGCAGTATGTAGCCTGGCTTTCTCATAAAGCAGTATGATGTCAGCAGCAGTGTGTGTCGACAGTACTTCTCCGAATTTAGCTTTTCGTTCGGTTTTAATAGCTCAAAATTTATTGGCCCCCGAATGTTTCACAATAATATACATATATATGACCAGATATTTACACAACATTCTCTTACTCAGGCTCATGTTCGGTTTAGAGGTGAAGGAGTCAGGTTTTCCGAATTACCCATATTCTCTTTTCCTTACGATGTTTTCACAGGTAATCCACTTTTTATCTCCAGTTATCATCCGGTCCAAGAAGGGTTCGATTCTGTTCTGTACAAGCAGAGATTAGCATATGATAACTCGATCAATTAAATTCTTCTCACTTAACACATGTGGCACCCATCTCGAATATTTCCACAGCAATCCTAGTTTACGAATTTAGTCCGAAATGGTTTGTTGGGTCTTTCACAATCTCCGATGATGTCAAAACAAAATTTTGCTCTAACATGATCTCGACAGTATCTACGTCATTCAAAGATATGCGTCCAGAGCGTGGCTTCTCAGAAAGTTCGAATTCACCTACCTGAAATGTTTCGAACCATCTTCTGCATGTTCTATCAGAAACCGTACCTTCACTAAATACTTTTGATAAATTTCTACACGCTTCTGTATCGTTTCTTCCTTGTTATAATTCGTACAAAATACAGTGGCGTAAATAAACTTTATCAGTAGCCGTAGATACACGATCGCGTCTTACTTAATGCTAACATGAATCATCTTTGTTTTAATTCATTTGCTAGATCGGTACGTATACATTCAGTGATAAAAAGAGAGAACCAAATATGTGTAAAATGAATATGTCCATACTTGTTAAAACTTGTAACTGGAACGGGCAGAACTTTCTACTACACCTAATATAATATTGTCAGCACGCTAATAATAATTAAATAATATAATAACAAAGAAATAATTATTTAATGCAAAGTAAATGTGTCTGGTTATAAAGAATTTTAAGGATCGACTGACACTATTCGTTACAACAAAGTTCGTTTTAAGAGGTTGTTAACAACGAAAGTTACGACTTCATGCCATGCCATATGTTTCAAGTTTATCGCATCTAAAAGATTAATGTTAAACTTTTTATCTCCATTGTTAGCAGTATTTATTATTTTTGTAAGCAGAAGCCGTTGGGAATTGCATTTTAAGCTGTGTATGACACCCTGATCCATGGGCTGCAAATTTAGAACTTGTATTTGGTGACATAAACACCAATTTAATACAATCTAGATTTTTGACACATGGCTGAGCTAGGCTCTTATCTAATAATAATTTTTTTAAATTTTAGCGCAATCCACCGTCCCATTCTTGTAATTCATTGGTAGAAATCCTGGAAGTCACCCATGCTCTATTATTGCACTTGAAATTCACAAACAGATATTTAATGTTTTTAAAACATCTTATATTTTTAGGCGCTTCTACTATCAATAATTTCTCTTCTCAATTCCCAATAAATTTGCCGTTACTAACGCTCAGTGCATCAGGTGCTAGTTTGTAAAGCGACCCAGTTTCATCAGCATTGAATATACCATATATATGGTTTCGTAGGTGGAATATGTGCTCGCATGGTTTCCGGTTTCTTCCCGCATAGGTGTGGTACTGTCCTGTGAAGAACCGGTGCGATATTTCGGTAAAATCTCATTTACAATCTTCAGACGATGCTCTCTATCGAATGCTGTTTGTCTTCACTGCGCGTGACTCGTCACTGCCCTGGTATTTATACATTCGCCTCGTCTTGTGTCACGCACTTATTGGTTGGCTGGTTTTGTAGTAGAGTTACATCTACATTTTGTTCGTCTTATGATACAGATTGTAATTGCGCCTTCATCCCTGCTTCTTTCTTCTTTCTTCTTTTCTCACCCCAGTACAAAATCGACCAACCAATAGGCGCATAACACAAGCCGAGGCGAATGTACAAATAACAGGGCACGGGCGAGTTACACGCAGTAAGATGAACAGCATTCGACAGAGATCATCGCCTGCAGAGGGTAAATGAAATTTTACGGAAATATTGCACCGGTTCTTTACAGAATAGAAGCACACCTACGCGAGAAGACATCCGAAACCGCACATACATATATATTCTATTTTCATCTTCAAAGTTTTGTTTTAAACGTGGCCAACTATTCATCCAATCGTCTATACAATATCCATACTAAACGCGGCTGCTTCAATAACAACTTTTGCGCTACTAATATTGTATCGCTTCTTAAATCTTTGACTCAACTTCTACTTCTACTTCATTTAGATTCACTTTGTTTTAACAGTTTATTGTCAAAATTCTCATACTTAACTTGTAACACAGCAACAGTAACAATTACATTTTTAACACGTTGTTGACGAAACCACCTTAATAAGCTCTTATCGACTTCTAATTAGTAGATTTTATTAACCTTTTTAATACTGGAATTTAATTGTAAATTTTTTTAATATTTCGTCTCCCTTCCTCGAAATTGATGCAACTATTGATTTACGTAGATAAATTTTGCGACACATTGTACTTTGTTTTTTACCTATTTCTAATCGTTTTATTATTTTATTTTATGTTTCAATGTAAAAGATTCTTGTACTGTGTTTATAACACAGTCATTCATTTTTCTATTCACTATCATATTAATACAAAATAAAGATATGAACCACTAGCTAATGCGAGACTGATTATGAATGCCGATTGATGTTATTTATAAAATTAAATGTGCTTCACTAGAAGAGTGCGAGTGTCAAATGAGAATTTGAAGCTGTTAAACAAGAACTAAGCTGATTTTTGTCGTAGCTATTTCAGCAATTGACATATCGTAGGGGACAGATAGAAAGCCTAAAGTGAAACCATTATTAATAATGATCACTGAAGGTTGATATATAACCCCTTGGCACATTAATTTTAGTATTCTGTATACGTATTTCGACAACTAAGTTGTCATCATCAGCAGATAATTAAAAAATGTCGCACCTGGTAAACTACGGCGAAAAATATCCGTACGAAAACAAACTCCGTACACGATTCGTACCGTTGAGAACCAAAATGTACACTGTGTATTCGTTTCACAAGATTTTTAAAAAAATTGTTTTATTTAAACTAGGATGAATGACATTAAAAAAAGGAGCATGAACATGACCGATAACTACCTACATGTGATTTTTTTTCACTATCCCTTTTCTGTCGCGAATTGTTCGGACCTCCATCGTTGTTTAACACATGGCCTCTATTCTTCAAAATGTACATACTTTCATACGTATCTAATTCGCGATCATTATACACATTCTTAATCAAATGCAAGCAATCGGCGTTAACACTATGATTACCATCCAACACATGTTTTGCTAAACTCGATTTTTCCGGCCGGTTGAATTTTATATGCGCGATATGTTCTTTATACCGGGTTTCTATCGACCGTTTTGTTTGGCTGATGTATTGTTTACTACAATCTACACATTTTATGCTATATATTCCCGATTTCTTGTTATCCTCGACTTTGTGTTTTGCATTTCCTAATAGGTATTTTATAGAGTTAGTGGAACGAAAAGTAACTTGAAAACCACGCTCTCTAAAAACACTATTTAAATTTTACGTCAAACAGTGGAAAGGTAAACATACAAACTGCTTGTCCCGATTGCTCTGAGGTAACAGACGGTAACATAGGTACGGATCGCGTACGGAGTTTGTTTTCGTACGGGTATTTTTCGCCGTAGTTTACCAGGTGCAACACTTTTTAATTATCTACTGATGATGACAACTTATTTGTCGAAATACGTATACAGAATACTAAAATTAATGTGGCAAGGGGTTATATATCAACCTTCAGTGATCAAGTGAATCAACCACAGGCTCCATCAAAATTACCATTATTAATAATATTAAGCGTTATTATGCTGGTCAATTAACTAATAAAAGAAATGGCTATAAAAAAAATTCTCTTTAATCACAACACGTCTTCATGCGTAAATGTATGTAGGTGCTGTCGAAGAATTGAATCATTTGACACTTCCAGTTGTATCCCACCCACTCTATTTGTCAAATAAAATTGCTTCTACTTATTTCCTAAACTGAATTTTTACCTTGCTGGAAAGAAATTCAGTTGCAGTAACGAAGGAGTGTTTTGAGAAGATTATGAAAGATTATTCCAAAGATAACATAGTGACATTTAAGCATCGTTGTCCAAAATGTGTTGAAAGATAAAACATAAAATATCTTCGCTCTTTTGTTTCATTTCGATGTCGCATTCTATCAAGTCATCGCCGTATCATTATTAAAACAAAAAGCAAAAAACTTTTTTATAGAATGCAAAACAGATGAAGGCAAATGAGATATTTTGAAAACTGCTGAGTTACAATAGAAAAAAAAACGACAGAGGAGGCAGTCGACTTATACAATAGTAGTCAAATTTCCATAGATAAAAGTCTCCACAAAAACTAAAGTTAATGTGAACAATGTGCTTACAAACTACTACTAACATTTGGTTATCAGATTACACTAACAAGATGGCAAAAAAGCAAGTATCTATAAAAAGTAATTAACAAAATATAATCAATTTTCGGTTATATTATAGTGAAGTGTCCACATAGAATAAACAAGAAACTAGTTAAAAAATTGGGCAGTCGAAATACAATATTTAAAGAAAAAAGAAAAGCGCCCGAAGAAATCTAGCCATGGCCATGAAGTGAAGCAAAAATAATTGCTAAAACTAAGCGAAAATCCTTAGCCTTTTTACTATGCTTGTTTTATGATCTACTCCGGACCTTAAATTAAAATATCAGTGTGTTTATTGATATAAAATAATTATTTTCTTGGTTATATCTACTATTTAAATACGACTGAGAGTAATTATATACAAACATATGTAGAATTCAGCATGACTACTATCGGTTTAATTATAGAATAATTGACATATTTTAACGCTTATTCAAGAACATTAACTTTAGTTCGAGGCATTGTTTGTGTATTTATTATCTTCCACTGTCTACGTGCTAGCTTGCTTCCTAGTAACAAAAAAGAATAAAGAAAGAATTATGTTTTATATATGTCTATGTAGTTATGCAGATATGGTAATCTGTTGAAACTTAGACGCGACCAACGAGTGACGACTAAAAATACCAACCATGCCGGGCGACCGCCTGAGAGGTATAACGCAGCATTGGAATATCATATTGCGGCAGACATTTACTGTTGAGTGCCCTCTCTTTGTGTGTGTGTGCGTGTATACTACCATATTCGGTTGAATAGATAGCTATCTTGTTTTGAAATGAGGGTGCCACCCCTCCATTGGACAAGTTGAGGGTGATTACTACAGCTGGAAATAATCCAAAATAGACGTGCACACCCACACATGCATACAAAACAGCTGAGTGTGTAACATTTAAAAATATTAAAATATATTGTTTTTGAAATAAACATATTATACGATTTCCACTTTCTGCGTGCGCAGTAAGCTTTTGATAAACAAAAAAAAAGTAATTACATAGCAGTAAAATAGTTCATTAAGAACGGTTTGTTTGCTTCGACAAAAACATACGCAAATTTTTTGAAAATCAGAAAATTCCTACTACAAAGATAGCTTTGTAGTTCCTCGTATTGTAATAGACAATACGAGGAACAAACCGATAATTTTTGAAATAAATAATGAAATGAAATAAATGTGTATATGAAATTCATAGCAACCAATCTCATGTCAACAAAAAGGTTGCCTGGCAATTCTTTGTATAAAAACTTTGGGGAAAATTGTTCCCTTTTCCTTTCATCCATGGGTAATGAGTTTTTTCAAATAGAATCTGTGGACCAGGAACACTATCTTGCGATTATTTACTACTATTTTTAAAATTTCATAAAGAAGAATGTTGCCTTGATCGATTGCAATCTGCTGTCTGGGGTAAAACTCCATTTTGGGCAAATGTGTATAGATAATATAAAGAATTTAATAGTAATTTTTCTAGAGGATGATGCCCAGAAAGATAAGTTAAACTGCAGTCACTCTTGCAAACATATTGGCTGTACAATGCATGATAAATAATAACCATCGTGTTGTCTATATTGAATTCACGAAATTTTATGTTTAACTTCTATGAAAATGATTGTTAGTTGTGGGAGACCACATTCATTGAATAGCCATAAAAAAATTGAACACGTCCGAATTTTTCATGAAGGCTTCTGAATGAAAAAGAATCTCGAATTATTTAGTAAATATTAAGGTGACCAAACATATATGTTTTCCATTTTATGATATTGCAACTCGTTAGGAAAGCAGAGGCTACATACACTGAGCTGATTCACCTCCAATTCTAAACAACAGCGCTCAATGAAAAAGTTATATTATGAGGAAACACCTTAAGAATACCAGAAAAATATTACCAGGAGATGACACAGTCTTTGCTTTGTTTGGCTTTGGAGATGGGGCGTGACATCATTGCGCTAACACGCGTTTTATGTCAAAATAAAATTATGCTCTGACTTCATACGTAATAAGAATTGAATCCAAAAATTCATTTCATGTCATCTGTTGTCGTTCCAATAACGAAAGGGCAAACGATTTCAAATTGTATTCTAAGATCTCGGAATTTTCATAGAATTTCATGTAATCTATCTGACAGTCTTGCAAATACCATGCACCGATCAAATTTTGCAGAAGATTTTGTTAAATCCATTCTCAAAAAAAATACATGTAAGGGAAGCTAATGAATGTCCCACAAACAATTAAATATTTGATTTAATTTTAAAAATTATTTTTAGGACGTACAAAAACCTTCGCGATATAAGGAGTATTTACCAAATCTTCTTGTAGTTTTAAATAATAACAGCTTTTATATTAATATAGTTTTTTAAAGTTGTAAAATTAAAAATAGATATGCTCTATTATAATTATAAGGACTTTCAACACTCAAGGAATGTACGAAAACTTTCGTCATTGACTGTAGGTATTAATATGAACTAGTCGAAGAGATTATCGAAGTGTTTCCCAATAAAAATCAGTTCTATATTCAAGAAACAATAAACGTATTCATGTCCATCAACAGACGGATTTACAAAATTGTTTTTATTCTACAATATATTCCATGGCAAAAATTCCAAATACTTTAATGTGCGTGCCATGCCAATACATGCCAAAGGGGACACAATCACATTAATACGTTAATGAAATTACATACGACTGTTGATCAAAGACGCCAAGTTTGGGTTACAAGCCGTGGGTTCACAAGGTAGGAATTGTCTAATCCATCCACGGCGAGTGTAACTTTTTTGTGCTGGACCACTCATCATATAGTCCGGATTTGGCACCGTCCGACTTCTTTTTATTTAGGAATTAAAAGAAGCACCTCAGAGAGCGTTGTTTTCTTGACAATAATCAACTGAAAGAGAAGATTGATGCCTATTTTGATGACAGGCAATCATTGTTTTCTGGTGGAATAAAGTCGTTGCGGGATAGGTAACGCAAGTGCGTTAAAATTAAAAAAGAATGCTCTGAAAATTAAAATTATCAATAAAGTCGTAGATCTTTTGTTTCATTGTTAGGTTGAAAATTTTTTTAGTTTCCCTCCTAATAATAATCGAGGTATAAAGAATAAAATTAAATAATATTTAAGTGTAATTGTTTCATTACAACTACTATAATTCATTGCTCTCGTTACTATATGTGCATGTAGAAAAATAACTCAGATATTACTATCAATTCGAAAAGATGATAACAGCTTTCCTCTGAATAGTAACAGAAACATCAATTTTATATCGCTGTAAACCATGATTCACAATCGGCCTCAACACGAATAGCATAAAAGAGTATTGTTTTATAAAATATAAAATAATTATTTTATCTTGTTAGTCGTTGAATGTTAAATTTTTAAAATACGAAATACGTCAGCTTTCATGCACGCCATCGAAACGCATCTTATCACATAAACGTGACATTCGAAAAAGGAAAACATCCTTGGCTTTGTTCATTGTACAGTGTGGGACATCCGTTCTTAACGTCTGTCATAAAATTGGTTTTTCTCTACCAAATGGGATAGTGTACTTACTTAGTCGGAAATTCAAAATAACATACACAACTGACGAATGTAAACAAAAATATCTTGATTATTTTATGACTGGGACGTTCGATTACTGCCATTTACGTTTGTTCTTTGTTCTATTCGACTGTTTTTGTATAAATACTTGTTGGCAAACAAAACAAGATTAGTGTTGAGTTTATCTGACTAACATATGGTGCAATAAATTTTGTAGCTAAAAGAGGAAAAGGTCCAACCAAACCAATATATAATCCTAATAAATTTAGCATATTGTACATAGATCTGTAATTTATAGATAGAATTAAAGTATAGAATTTAAAGATAAAATATATAATGAGAAAAGATTAAAGAAATTTATTTTAGAGTCTGATTTGTCCTCAGTATATATAGTATCTTACACAGAATTGATATACCAGGTGTACCGGAAAGTTATTCCAATTTTAACTAGCAGACGTCGCTAGGTTTAAGTATGCAATGTTATGATTTGACACATATGTCATTTTATTCTATTAACCAAAAACAGAATGATCAGTAAAATTAGTAAGCCATAGAATTAAATGTTAGTGTGAAATAAAATGATAAACTGTCAAAAGTAGAAATAGTGCTATAGAGAAAAGTTAATTAAAACCTTGTGTACTCGTAGTTATTAATAAGTAATTATTGTAAAGCATTAAGATTAATTAATATTGATAATGGCATGTAAATATTTAAATGAAGAACAGTTAACATGTTGGAATTGTTTTTTAAAGCAAATATAAATTCTAAAAACGCTTGCACGAGTTATACTGGGCTTTTCCAGAAAGACAACAACCACGCAGAACAATTTTTAGAAGGATAATCAATAATTTATTGAACAAAAAAAAGTTAACTACAAAATTAACATGGCTGATTACGTCGAAATAATATTTTGCAAAGAATTACGAGCAATCCAACTGCATCAGTTCGCTGAGCGGCTGAAGAAAAGTAAATACTATCCTTACAAACCAATACCTGTACAAGATTTAAACGATAATGACTATCAGGGACGACTATAATTTAGCAGGTGGTGCCTATAAAAATGTGAATATGGTGCTAATTTTCATAGGAAAATAGTGTAGGTAGATGAAACACGATTTACCAATTGCGCCATGTTCAATAGGTACAACTATCATTTGTTGAGAAAGAAAATTCCAAGTTCTATTTGGTTTTAATCTCTAGTGTGGCTTAATTAGCATGAAATTTTGATTTCGGTTTTTTGTTTGTTTTTTTTTTGAGTTTAATAATATATTTAAATAATAGATATTTGTAGCGACTAATAAAGAATACTGTGCCTGCTTTGAGACAAGTTATTAATCCTGATAACATATAAAACATCTAGTTCCAGTAAGATGGATGCAATATTTCGTGAGAGAAAACTTTAATGAGATTGTTACTTCAAATAATGGACTAATGCAATGGCCTGCAAGATCATTTACCTCTTTTGGCTTTTATTTATAGAGTACCACTAAAAACATAGTATTTACTTTTGAACTACAGAAACTCGGAAAATTTTAGAACAAAGAGTGCTACATGCGCCAAGATCTTTAAACGGAAACTCACTTCTAACTATGTTAGAATAAGGTGTCAAAAGTGTGTGGAACACAATTGTCATCATATTGAACAATTTGTTTAAGCAAATCTGAACTTTTAGTACTCTTTCTTTACTTTCTACTTTCATGATTTTTATCTTTTCGTTATATTACAATATTACTTAACCTGTCGCTTCGCTTTCATTTCTCATTGGTGTTTAACGTACTAATTTCATATTAGAGATTAATTTATTTTTTTATTAATATCTACTAGGTGTACTGGAAAGTCATTACCGGTTTTCCCAACAGTCATTTTATTCCACTGACATCAAGTTTCAAAGCCATACATGTTATATTTTGCGAAAGTAACACTGTCATAGATTTATACTTCTTTAAAAATGTCGAGTTTTGTGTCTGAAAGAGTGCATTTGTAGCACGCATTATTTTTCTTATTTAATCAAAAGAAAAAAGCCGCTGTAAGTCATCGTTTGCTGGTAGAAACTTACGATTCAAAAGTGGTGATTTTGAAGTGCAAGACTAAGAACGTTCTAATAAACCGAAAAAGTTTGAGGATGCGAAATTGCAGGAGTTATTGGATGAAGACCCAATATAAACTCAAAAACAATTAGCAGAAGAGAGTTATTACCTGGCGAAGACGGCTCATCGACTCCAAGGCCAAATTGTTTTGACCGCAAGACAATTCTCTGTGTTTGATGGGACCAGAGTGACGTGGTGTATTGCAAACTGTTGAAACCTGGCGAAATAGTTAATATTGATCGCTACCGACAACAAATTATCAATTTATTTTATGCACGATAACACGTTGTTTCATACAGCAAAATCGATCAAGGAAGCGTCGAAAGCACTTGAATGAGACATAATATCTCACTCGCCGTACTTCGCAGACCTAGCTCCGTCCGACTATCACCTTTTCGCATCAATGGGAGACGCGTTTGTAGAGCAGTAATTTCGAGTAAGTTAGAAAATGGCTCAATAAATGGTTTTGCTGAAAGAATAAACAATTTTTTTGGGATGGCATCCATAAATTGTCTGAAAGATGGATAAGATGTGTAGAATCAAATGGCGGATACACTGAATAAATAAATTTTTCCATTTTCTTGAAGATTATGTAGTTTGTTTACGAAAATAACGGTAATTACTTTCCGGTACACATGGTACAGTTACCACAATATAAGGATACTCAATAACGACAGTTGAAATACAAAAATGTGTGTTGACACTTTTTTACAAATATACATACCGACACCAAAAAATGATCTATCAACTTATTTAATTAATAATCACTTTTTATGAAATATTTGATAATTGTTTTGGGCAGTATTGGTTTGTATTTTTATCAACTTTAGCAATTAACTGTAAGAAAACTTGTTACTACATGAATTTAGATTAATGTTAATCATTTAGCTATTTACTTCATTTGTTAAATAAGATAACCTTTGGACAAAAGCTTATTAAAACCTTTTTCATATTATTATTGTCGTTTTATAAATAGATTAAAATTAATAAAACGTTTGCAAAATATTCTAAAGAATAAAAGATTTATTTGCTTATCTTGTCATTTTGCTGGTCCTGCAAAACTCGCGCATGCGTACAAATTTTTTCAATAAAAGATGCAGATCTTTCATAATTTTTCATTCCCTGTACATTATAAATGCGCACGCGACCATTCGTGTTTTAATCAAAGTACTATTAACGAACGCATACAGTTAGTCAAAGTGAAAGTCATGTACTCATTTTTATGTAGCTAAGAATACAATACCTTTTTCAATAGTTTAGTATATATTATATGCTTGTTATTCTTTGTTTTATATTTGAGCATTATAGGATCTTTCTCATCTTCTCCGTTGTATAATAAATAAGTCAAAGTGAAACTAGTACACTTTACAAAAACTTCTGGATAAACAAAACAAAATTTTTGTTTTTTGTTTTTGTCGAATTTGTTTAAAGATATACAACTACGTGGGCAAGGTGAAAAGTTCTCGGCCTGACACAGAGATGGCGTTACAATTAACAGAAATTTATGATTCCTGCGTAGCTGCACGTGTCTTTCTGAAAACTTTCAACTTGTTCTCTCAAGTAGTTTGCAAGAATTTTTGTAGTAGACGTCGTGCGTGTTATTTTTTAAATGGATAAACTTAAATATCGTGCTGTTATAAAATTCTTTGTTTTGGATGGTTTAACCCCTATGGAAATTCATCCGAAGTTGACAAAAGTGTACGGGGACTCGGCTCCTTCGATGTCGACCGTTAAAAAGTGGGCAGCTGAATTTAAACGTGGTCGTACGTCCCTCGAAGATGACCCACGTGAAAGACGGCCAAAAACCGCAACCACACCAGAAATCATCGAAAAAGTACATGATATTGTGTTGGACGATAGGCGAGTGAAAGTGAGTGAGATAGCTGAGCCTGTGGAGATATCGGAAGAAAGGATGTGAAATATTTTGCACAAAGAATTAGAGATGAGAAAGCCCTGCGCAAGATGGGTGCCGCATTTGCTGAATGTCGATCAAAAGCAAATGCGCAAACGATTTTCGGAGCATTATTTGGACCGATTTAACAAGAATCCAACCGATTTTGTGCGGCGATTTGTCACCATGGATGAGACGTGGGTCCACCACTACACGCCAGAAACGAAACAGCAGTCGAAGCAGTGGGTGGAAGCCGGTGGTTCAGCGCCAAAGAAAGCGAAGTCGATCTCATCTGCCGGAAAAGTCATGGCCAGCGTGTTTTGGGATGAAAAAGGGATCTTGTTAATTGATTACTTTGAAAAAGGCAGAACAATTACGGGCGCATATTACTCTAGCCTTCTTGACCAGCTGGATGCCAAAATTCGCGAGAAGAGGCCTGGTTTGAAAAAAAAAATCATTTTTCATCAGGACAACGCACCCGCACACAAGAGTGCGTTGGCGATGGGAAAATTGCGGGATTTGGGATACGATTTGCTCGACCATCCTCCCCATTCTCCTGATTTGGCACCCCCAGACTTCCATCTATTCCCAAATTTGAAAAAATTTGTTTCTGGAAAGCGATTTACATCCAACGAAGAAGTTGAAAGGACCGTAGAAGAATACTTTGACAGCCTTCCAGACTCTCACTTCCGAGAAGGAATATTTATGTTAGAAAAACGCTGGACCAAGTATGTTGAACTCAAGGGAGATTATATAGAAAAATAAAATCATTTTTTAAATTTAAATGGCAGTCTTTCATTGTCAGGCCGAAAACTTTTCACCTTGCCCACGAATACCTGCAAATTTCCAGGCTCATTAACTCACATGCACCTCCAAACTATGAGTGATTTTTGTCTCCGTTTTACTGTTACACGTAAACTCTTTTCTTTTAAATTCTCTTTGAGTTTTCTCCAAACTTTTCGTTGCGTATCTACTCGTATATCTAAAATATTAAATTTACTTTTGTCTGTAAAAAGTACTTTCTTCCAAAAGAAAAAAACCCTTTCAGAAGAATTTGGTCGTTTGAGTTTATTTACTTTTCTGGCGAACCAATAAAAGATTTTAAAACGCTTGTATAGTTCTTTACAACCACACCTCGTACATTTTTTATTTATTTTGTATTTATTTGCACCGTCCTTAAATTAATTATATTATTCTATAAATGGAATCGTCTGTTACATAGTAAAAGTTATTATCATTATTATTAGTTCGTTATGCAATCTGTCGTATATGCACATCAGGATTATTTTATCACCATTACATATCTACCTGCACATTTTCAAAGCTTCATTTGCATAAATTTGAATTGCCTATTTATATAATCCTTTTTTGATTCAAATTCGAACATTTCTGTCAACTAATTGTTTAAAGGAAGCAGGTACAGCAATATTGCCATAACATCTTTTAATTTTTTAAATATTCTTTTATGTGACACTAAAGTTAAAATTTCCCGTATGTACAATATATTATTTTTTATATAATTATAAATTTATATTTTGTCAATTAATAACAATTTATCTTATTTTGTTTAGGATATGCTCGGCATTGTAATTAGTGTTTCAATATTATTACAGGCTAATATCCAAGCGCACGCCTCCTCTCCAATTCGAGGGAAATATTCCTTCCCTCTATTGTTACGAAGGTGCGTCGTAAATATGCGCTCTTTTCCTAACAGTACACTCAAATTATGCACAGAGCTATGCTCTTACTTAATTACACATTTTAATTAAATAATATTTACCATCTCTAATCGCCCTCTCTTTAACATCAACATATTTGTACCTTATTTTCCACTGACTAACTTACTCACGTGACGGCATACTTCACCGGCACATTATAACGTTGCATTTGTATAGATTTTACAACTAAATGGATTATGCAATTGAGCTCTTTCATCAACACAAATGCACTTTGCATCTGCGATGACATAATATGTACACATACATACGTATACGATAATTCAGTAAGTGCATCTGGAAAATGTATATTTTCAAATACACTGTGCAGTATGATATACAGAGGAACAATGGTAGTTACATGTGACTCAGAAACGGAATATTTCAATATACGAAGGGTACTAGGAAAGTTTTGCAATACAGCTCTGTTTATTTAATTTTTTTCAAAGTAATTTCCTCTACACTCAATACACCTCTCCATCCTCCGAAACTAGTTCTGCCAAGTTTCACTAGGGAGTAAAGCATACGCGTTGTCCCAAGTCCGCTGAAGGTCATCATCACTGAAAAACCGCCTCCCTTTCAGCTTCATTTTCACATGTAGGAACAGTACAAAGCCGCAGGGAGCAAGATCTGGACTATAGGGAGGGTACTCGAGAAGTTTCAATCCTGTCGTGGTCAAATATTCGGTGCACGCTTTGGCGCGATGAGCTGGGGCATTATCATGATGGAGAAACCAGATGTCCATTCTTGACCTTGGCCGCAGGTTCTTCATAGATCCAATGACTTTAGGCAGGCACTGTTCAGTATACCACTTAGCTGTGACTGTCTTCTGTGTGTCCAAAACAACGCGTTCTACAATTACGCTCGATTTGAAAAATACAGCTATCACTTTCTTCTTTACAGATCGGGATTTTCTGACAACTACGGGTGTGTCCTCATCATCAAAGATACAAACTCTGTCTTGAGCTTTGGTCGGCACATCGTAGTAGTACAGCCAAGTCTCGTCACCTGTCAGGATGTTGTTCACATACCGAGATTGTCCCTTATTAAACTTTTTTAGCATCTCCCGACACTAAGTCACATGTCCTGTCATCTGCTCTTCAGTCAGTCGATGCAGCACCCAGAGAGAACAAAGTTTCTTTACGTGCAAATAATCATGCAGAATTGAACGAATTCCTGGGGCATTTAGATCTGAAGTACCCTCTATCTGCTAGTAGGTCACTCGCCAAGCATTTTCCTCACAGTAGTAACGTTTTCCTCCATAACTGACGTTCGTGGCCTTCCCGGCCCCATTCTCCACAGTTAAATTTCCCCTTTGGAATTCTCTATACCATCTGAATATCGTTTTGCAATGTGGACAAATATCACATAGTGCAAGAGTCATTTCTTCGAAGCCCTAGTCTAACTTTAAACTACGCACGAAATTATAACGCAAAACTGTCCTTATCTCATTTCGTGACCACGATGCCATCGCAAGCACTTTACACTCTCACTGCTAATGAATAACTGAGCCCATCGACATGGCACGGCGGCTACTATGCACGTATGAACATGTCTCAACATGCAGCAACAAGCAGCTTCCTACAATTCATTGTTGCGTCATATTGCAAAACTTTCCTAGTACCCTTTGTAATCAATTATACAGTGTATGTCTAAAAGCTATTTTCAATTTTACTTCATATTAACAATTGCACGCGACTTTCGCCTTGTATACGAGTATTAATATTAGCAAAATGAAATCGACAGAAATTAATTTAGAAGTACGTAAATTAATAATCAAACTATAGCAAAATCTTTATAATCAATTGCTGATATCGTAGAGACAAGTAAATGGAGTGTTCAGTCACATTTGGAAGAAGGTCGTTTAAAAGTTAAACAACAGGCGATCGTCGGTCTAAATCAACACCTTGAATTAAAAGATATAATTATTGATAATCAGCTTCCTAGAATAACTGCCGTAAAGACTATTAAAGACTTGTAATTGATAGTCAGTATCAACAGGAAAAGCAGATTTCATTATCAAACTCCTATAAAAAAACACATTTACAAACAACAAAAATAAGACGAAACGGCTTGGATTTTATAAAGAAACACATTAGGCGATGCGGAAGCATTTTGAAACAATACGTGAGATGTCAAATGTCGGTACCAAAAGTCCGCTTCCATCTTTACTTAACCTAAATCCAAAGTTTCAGTGCGATACGTGTAGTGTTACAGCTACAACAAACTGTCAAAGTTGACAAATTAGTTAAATAGTTTCGAAGACAATTATCTCAACAAGAATACCTGTTTTCGGCAATGATGCATCGCATCAGTCAACAATTTCTCGCTGGTGTGGAGAATTCAAACGTGGATGGATTAGTCTTAGCGATGATCCAAGCGCAGGTTCACCAAAAAACGACAGTCACTCAGAAAAACGTAGATGCGGTGCGCAGGATCATCAACGAAGATTGACACGTGACATATCGCCAGATTGAAAGTATTATTGGGGATTTCAACTAGGATAAATTGGCGTCAAAAATTGAATTTTTAACGCAACAAAACATCGAATTGTTGGACTATCCTCCATACAGTCCGGACCTAAGTCTTGACGATTTCTTTACCTTTCCTAAAATCAAGAACAGACTGCGTGGTCAAAGGTTCCAGTCATCAGAAGGAGCAGTCGATGCCTTCAACTGACTGTACCAACAAACGAGTGGAGCAATTCCTTCCAGAGTTGGTTTGAGCACATGCAAAGTGCATTGTTCTTCGTGGAGAATATTTCAAAAAACAATGAAGCCTTTAAAAACCATGTACTGTTTTATCGTAGTTTTATGTGCGAAACTTAAAGGACAACCGACTAATACTCTTTAGTGACGAACTCAAATAATTCATTAATTTGGGCATGATGGAAAACAAAAACTATAGCAACATGAAAATGAACATAAATACAGGATGGTAACCTTAAACAAAATATATTTCTAATAAAATCGCTACTCTAAGAACACATCATCAGTTTTAATGAAACTTTATTATGTAATATACCCCAAACTAATTTCATCTTGCCAGATAATTTATTCACAAGATTTCTAACAAATGCATTAAAACCTTCTGATTTGAAAAATACTTCGTAATAAAGTTACATAATGTAAAGACGTTGACGCTCATGTTTCAAGCGGTAATTGTTTCACAAAATGTTAATTACTAAGTTATTTTCTTATTTTCTTCGATTTACGAGGCAAATGGAATGGTGCTTTTGGCACTACTACTTCACTTGCCGACATTTTGTCCACTCTGGCAAGGCACATTACCAATATGTGTTTGCTTCTAACTTTGGTGCTAAAATTGATAGTCTATCAATTAGGAACAAGATCATGTGGAAGTTGTTCTGTTTTGTTAGATAGCCTCGGGAGGTACCATAAAAGGGGTAGATATCATTCATTGGGGTTAAGATTATTGAAATATTTAAGGTTTCTATAGATTTTTGAATGTTGCTGCTATAGTTATAGAAAGACAAAAATTAAATTTTGTGAAGCGGTTTCCAACCTGTGTTTTACAAAAAAACCTGGCTACACGCAGAGTCCTAGCTCATATTCAGCAGCGCATATACCCACTAAAAACATTGTTTCGTCAACGTTCACATCGCCAAACGTGCATGGAATCCTGTAAACACCAGAGATTTCTAGATTCTTTTATAGTCGAAAAATTGGATCAATTAAACAGATCTAAACCCAAGAATTTTTACTTATTTCCCAATTTCAAGTTTTCCTTTACTGGAAAGTTTCGGTCGGATAAAAAACTTATTGTATTATGAGGACCTTGAACATCATCGTTGATCCAAGTTCATTAAGAAGAATATGTTGAAAATAATATATAATACATATTATATATAGTATATATAGTATAATAATACGAGTATAACTAGTGAATAATATTCAAGTCCTTGAAAATATCTCTACAGGAACCATTTGTTTTAAACCTGTAGCACCCTAGATTACTTGTTTCTGGAAGATAAATACTCTCTATATATATCCACCCCAGTGACGAAACTTATATTTTGCAATTGCTTGGAAATTAGAAGTAAACGATTTTTAATGCTACCACAATTTTCTAACCGTGGGCATGCATATACAATAGTTGCCAATTTTTTGTACATGATAAACAATATGATCCCTCCAAGTCAACGGCAAACCCAGCATGGTCCTATACAGATCATTGACTACGTGTTTTATTTTTTTTTCTCGTATTTCCGAAGAAGACTATTGTCTTGTCACCATTAACAAGCAACTTCTTGCATGATTACTATTGCGCTACTTTATCTGAAATCAATTTGGTTTTATCGATTAGGTTTTGCTCATCTTAACTTAATAGAAAGTTAGACAATTCAGAATATACTTCTCCCAGCGTCCATACACTTTTTTCTTCCGCTAATGTAGGACCCAAAGATGTAAGGGAAATACTTTTAACACCATGGTTCTATACTTTATTTAGAAATACTTTGTAGTTATCGCAATCAAAAGTCTTTAGGAAGTCAATAAATAGTCCCATGGACAAAACACTTGCTATTGCATCTCGTTGATACGAAAGTACGACATTGTTTTAGCACATTATTACACAAGTTTACAAATTCCAGTCAACTTTTGGATCAGAGGAGATGAGAACAAATCTTGACGTTATTTGAGGTGCTGAATTCAAATCCGGGTTTCGTTTTTCAAAATTGGTTCTAGTTTGTGAGTTCGCGCACGTTGGCAGTACTGCGCTATCATAATGACAGTCAGTTGTTGGCGTCGCTAGAAACATTATTTAATTTGTATTTTTAAAGGTTTTTTTTGAATCCAAAACGTGTGAAGATTGTAAAATTGATTCAAAGTGTTTTTATTATGTTTGCGGATGTTATATGATCAGAAAAAGTGGCGAAGTTATTACTAATGTGATCAGAAATGCATATTTTTATTATTTTGGTTTCTCTGTAACAAACACTCACAAGCCGTGAGTACCGAAATTGTTTTGTAACGCGTGTAGCACAATATTAAGTGGTCACGCGGTAAAAAGTATGTGTTTCATTTTCATGCAAATGTTATGGAGACAGCCGAAAAATCATGTAGATGATTGTTACTTTTGCTTGATGAATGTCGTCGGTCTAAATGCAAAAAAACTAGCAAAATATAAATATCCTGAAGTATCATCAGTGTCTAAGCCAGTTCCCCATGCAAGCAATGATCCTTTGCTCGACCGTGAAGGACCGTCTTTTGAGTACTCGACCAAGTTATTTCCCAAATAGTTGTACGCCAAAATCAAAGAGGGAATATTTGTAGGACCTGATATTCGAAAATTAATGGCCGGCAGAAACTTTACAAAATGTTTAACGCCCAATGAAGCAGCAGCATAGGTATCATTTCAAGATGTTGTTCACAACTTTCTCGGTAACCGCAAATCCCCGGATTTCAAGAAGAAAATCGACAGTTTGCTGCAAAATTATTAAGATTGGAGCTCGAATGTCTCTCAAAATACATTTTCTGCATTCCCATCTAGAATTTTTTCCTGAAAACTTGGGTGGTGCAAGCGACGAGCAAGGAGAGCGACTACACCAAGATTTGGCGAAAATCGAAAAACGATACCAAGGATTTTGGGACGAGGGCATGATGAGCGACTACTGTTGGACTTTAATGCGTGAAACAGATCCCAAACAGTACAAGCGACTCAGTTCGACTGCTCTTCATTTCTAATTTAACACTTTTTAATGAATAAAATGGAGATTAATTGTCAAAAATTGTAAAAAATGTTATCTGCTTCTGGATTTCCGGGCTGGAACCGCGTCACTAGTATATCTGCCGACGTTTCGTACCCATTTGTTGTTCAGCCCTGAAGATGTCCCATACAAATGGGTACGAAACGTCGGCAGATATACTAGTGACGCGGTTCCAGCCCGGAAACCCAGAAGCAGATAGCATGGACCACGACCGCGGAAGTCTACGTACCAAATGTAAAAAATGTGTTTATTTAATATCCCGAAATCTAGAACCAATATCAAAAAACGAAGTACAGATTCGGATTCAGCGCCCCAAATAACCTTAGAAACAGCTTTTGCTTAGATCCAAAATCGCATTACTCAAATAAAAATAATTTATTTATTTAATTTTTTAAATAATAAAAGATTTCATACAAACGCGAAAGTGTACGTTGCCTGTATACATTAAAACGTCTGTAAAAAACAATTGTATATAATCGAACCATTAATGAGAAATGGGGTTTATTGCACGAATATTAAAATATTTTCGCAACAAGTACAACAAAAATATCTACCGTAATTTGCTTAAGGAAGCAATATATTTAATGGAAAGTTTTTAATTAAAATTTTGTAAAGTTGCTTTCTTACAAATTAAAGTATATTAAAATGTGGTAGATAAAATACGCGATTTGGTTCTGTAACAGGATAATGCGGTGAGACGAACCACAAATATATACATCAGTGTTGGTTATGCTTTTTTGATAAAGCGATAATTTTGTCGTTAAAAACGCAAATATCTATGTATAACTATATTTTCAATTAAGCAAAAATTAAAAGACAGTATCATTAATATGTTTAAAACAGTTATGTTCATTTGACGGATTTCATACCACTGGTCACTACTGCTGAAATTTTGTATAAGATAAATACGAAATTTTGTATTGTAAAATTTGAATTTCCTCTATTCATTAAACAAGCCAATGATTAAAGTATATAATTTACTATTTTGTTGAAATAGGAGTATTTTAAATATAATTAGGAAGTATAGAGTTTCTGCAATAAATAATCATATGTACATAAATAAGGTAATTATATCATCCTTACTGTATCGTATTGACAAACCTTATCACTGAATAATAACAGTAATTATAACTGTCTTTATTGCCCAACAGATTTTTCCATTAAAAGGAGACAATACAATAATAAAGTTCAGTGTTAAAATTAAACTATAGTCCATAAGAAAACCGAATTTGAAAAAGTTGAAAATTAAAAAAAACGAAATATGTACGAAATACTAGAAGCCTACCAAAGTTTCATCATTATCAATATATGATGGGTATCATGGGTCATAATATGATACAAAGCAATAAGATCTACGTCGATAGTTTGACAAGTAGTGAGAATGGAAAAGAAAAATGAATTTTTTAAATACAAAATAATTTTTATTTTTCAATATATTCTCCTAAAAGAGCAATACATTTATTCCAACGGTGCTCCAATGCCCTTATGCCATCTCTAAAATGCGATTCCGGAAGGCTTGCAAAATACTCATTTACGAAGATGATAAGCTCGTCGTTAGACGAAAATTTCTTTCCACCTAGTGCCGCTTTCAATTTTGGAAAAAGGTGGAAGTCGAAAGGGGCTAGATCCGGCGAATAAGGCGCATACGGTACTAATTGGAAATGCAACTCGTGGATTTTGGACACCGCAACTGTGATGGTATGCGAGGGAGCGTTGTCTTGGTGAAACAGAATTTTTTCCAAAAAAAAAAATTCTGTTTGGCAAATCATTCCACGCCGTTTAGCAAGAATCTCAATATTTAATTTTTGTAGAACTTCTGCATAATATTGTCCGTTTATTGTGGCACCTTTCTGAAGGTAATCAATGAGCAAAATGCCCTTTGAATCCCAAAAAATTGATGCCGTCACCTTGTTTACCGATAAAGTGGTTTTCGCTTTCTTTGGAGGTGCAGAACCACGTTCTAACCATTGTTTCGACTGTTTTTTAGTTCCGGGTGTACTGTAGTGTATCCAAGTTTCATCGCAAGTAACAAATCGCCTACAAAAATCAACCGAATTCCGCTTATAAAGGTCCAAACACTCATTGGAAATGCTCAAACGAGTGAACTTTTGATCAGTCGTAAGCAATCGCGGCACCCATCTTGCCGAAAGCTTGGAAAGGCCCAATTCTTTCGTTAAAATGTGGTGTACGCGTTCTGTTGAAATGTTTACCATGTCTGCTATCTCTCTCACTTTGAGTCGTCGATCTTGCGTAATAATATTATGGATTTTTATAATCATTTCCTTAGAAGTCACGATTTTGGGTGCTCCAGAGCGCGCTTCATCAACACAGCTTGTTCTATCACGTTTAAATTCATTTACCCATCTACTTATTGTGGCGGATGATGGAGCAGATTCACCTAATGTTTCCTGAAACTCATCTTTTATTTCGGTAGCTTTCATACCCTTAATTACGAAGTATTTAATCACCGCACGATACTTTGCTTTTTCCATTTTAACAAAACGACGTGTTGCTTCTTTTTCAATCAGCTGTCAAAAATAAACTAATCAACCGATTGATCTAAATATCGGAATGTAAACATATAAATAGGCAACCTAAATTACAGTGCATTTATTTTACCAATTAGAGTGCCACCTATGTGCCATTCTCACTACTTGTCAAACTATCCTCGTAAATGGCAGAAGTAACTTTTAGAGTTTCATATATAGTAGGACCAACGTTGTTCCTTCTATACGTGAATGACTTGCTATGTGTGACAAATAATTTAACAAATATTTGTTCACGATCAATCGTCTGTTATAAAGTCTAAAACAACGGACAAATTATAAATTAAGAACGCCTATTAAAACAAGAGAAGTGATTCTAATCTAAAGTTAAGTATTAACAAAACCATCATACATATTACAATTTGATAAGAACTTGGAAAGCCTAGAATTGGAATAAAATGATAAAGAACCTACCACCACAGATGTGGTCTTTTTCTTGGGATGGAAACTGGATTAACATGCATTTCGTATGTGGAGTTTTTAGAGTCATATGTGTGTCATGTTATAGTTTAAGGACAGTTGCATGTACTGTGTAGTATTCAGATTGCTTTGTCAGTATATTTTGCATTTGCGTACTTAGAATTAAATAAGGTGTTATTTTCTAAGACAAATGAGCGCAAGTGGCAAGAATCTTGATCCTGCAAAAATAATATGAAGAATAGTTTAGACATAAAATAGCACATAGTCATCACACAAGAGTCACCGAAAAGAAATTTTGACATTAATTGTATTTTATATCAATAGATACATATATCCGGAAAATATAAAGGACTTGGCATTAAGTAAATTTAAAAAATACAATTTTTAATATCTAAAGCTTTTTATCAATTAGTCGTCGACTTTCATAAGAAAAAGATACAGGACACGTAACCTTTTTTTAATTTCTTACCGTTCGTACGTTCTGTGTTTAACATTATTTTTGTATTCTGACGTATTACACCCTTTTGGAAACATGCAAATAAAATTTTATAATTAGTAGCAATTACTACAATGCAACCACTATAGTTGACTCAATGAAAAATTCGACGCTTACATTACATCAGTACTTTCAGTTAATCAACTAACTGATGTGCTGTTTTGAGATTCGTTCGACTTGAAAACACGTCATACAAGAGACGGGCTTGGATGGCCATAGATCAATTGGAAAAAGAAGAACATAGCAAAGTATTGCTGAAATGATTGTAGTGAGAAAAAGTAACTTTGGAATCGCTTTTTGAAAACTCGGTTTTTGGGGTCTTGGTTAACCAAGACATGATCGATATTTGTCGCAATTGGAATGTAGAAATTTCAGATTCTATTAACGCAAACAAAAAATCGTTTGCATATTTGTGGCCTATGTGCTCAAAGGGCGTTTGTTTGTACTTATCCCACTGCAGAGCATAAAAGAGACTCTAAAATTTAGGCAAATGAAAAGGGGGAAGAATTCATTTTTATAGACCCGCCACATCAAGTAATCATAGCGTTCAACTGAATTAATAAGAGAGAAAAAGCAGTGGTCAGCCAATCTTCCCAAATATTAAAACAATCAAACACACTTCGGAAGACGTGTTGCTGTATAAAATATGTTGCCAAAGCCTTATCACTTGATGTCTGGGAGGAATGGGATATGATTCTCCGAGAAATGTTTGATATGACAATCGGCTTTATACCGTTAAGATGTTAACGATTTTAACGTGAAGATCATAAATAAGTAGTATTACAATAAAATTTCTATGAAATTGAAATTTCGGTATTTTTCCTATACTAAAAATGTAACACTTTATACCAGGTATGGGCAATCTTTGACATTGAATTTGATGGAGCCTGTGGTTGATTGACTTGATCAATAAGGTTGATATATAACCCCTTTCCACAATTAACTATTTGTAAATTCTGTATACGCATTTCGACAACCAAGTTGTCATCATCAGCAGATAATTTCAAAGTGTCGCACCTGGTAAAACACGGCGAAAAAATTGTACGAAAAATAAACTCCGTACGCGATCCGCATCGTTGAAAACCAAGATGTGCACTGTGTCTGTTTCACAAGATTTTTAAAAATACTTTTACTTAAACTAACATGCACTACATCGAAAAAGGTTATTATGGTCAAAAAGTGTCTGTGTGATTTATGTGTGTTTTATGATATTGCTCCTCTTGTCTTTCAGCAGAGAGAAGAGAGGCGTTTGTAGAGGGGCCGGCCTCATAACGTTAACCAGATGGCCTGAATTCTTTACGATG
>JAVIWB010001523.1:0-22634 GCA_031893035.1 Dermolepida albohirtum | reverse complement strand
TTAATGAAACTCCCCATAATATGGAGGTGTATGATCGGTTGGCGAAACGTTTGGCTTCTCATTTGTTAATGTATTAACTAATTTTCATTTCATCTTTCTCTGTTTTGACCATGTTATATATTTTATATATTCCAGTGAATGGTATCCTGTATTCACATGAATTCACACGTTTCTGTGTTGTTTTGTGTGGTTTTTAACTTTTCATTTATTCAAAATACATTAAAGATTAGCCCAACACAGGAATGTAATAAATACTTTAATTATTTTAACAGATGTGACAATACGAAAGGACAACATGTAAAAAACAAAAATACGGAGAATTTCATCCTGTTCGCACGTATTATGCCTGGGGGCGTATCGAAAGTTCATCCCCCTATCTGGACCAGTTTGTAAGCATTGCGGAATGGAGGGACTCTAGCGTTCTCTGTCTTTCTCCCTCTCAATTACATCCTGTTCTCATTTACGATGGTGAACATGTTATTTTTTTAACAAATTTACCGAAATTTTTCTCTAAATGTTTCGGTTATATGTTTTCCATAGGCTAAATTATGAAAATAAATGTGAAATATTTATTTTAGTAATAAAATATGAAAACAAACGCAAATATCGATTTATAATCACAGAGTCTTGTAAAAATTACTTTATTTCCATTTATTATTTCAAATGAATAGCCCAAAATATGATACAAATAAGCATTTGTACTGATAACACAATGATATTGTTTGTATGAAAACTTAGCGACAATTTTTAATATACTAATTAGTCATTATGTCTAGAGTTATGGTTTTGTGATATTTACTATTTTACTTATCGTCGAATCACCTACTATTATTATTATTACTATGTGTCTCATGTACAAAGGGTACTAGAAAAGTTTTGTAATATTTCGCAACAATGATTCGTAAGAAGCTGCTTGTTGCTGCATGTTGAGACATGTTCATACGTGCATAGTAGCCGCCGCACCATGTCGATGGGCTCAGTTATTTATTAGCAGTGAGAGTGTAAAATGCTGCGATGGCATCGTAGTCACGAAATGAGATAAGGGCAGTTTTGCGTTATAATTTCGTGCGTGGTTTAAATATAGACCTGTACTTCGAAGAAATGACACTTGCACTAGGTGATGTTTGTCCACATCGCACAACGATATTCAGGTTGTAGAGAGAATTCCAAACGGAAAATTTAACTGAGGAGGATGCTGAGAAGGCCACGAACGCCATTTACGGAGGAAAACGTTACTACTGTGAGGAAAATGCTTGGCGAGGACAGGCAAGTGACCTACCAACAGATAGAGGGTACTTCAGGTCTAAATGCACTACCAATTCATTCAATTCTGCATGATCATTTGCACGTGAAGAAACTTTGTTCTCTCTGGGTGCCGCATCGACTGACTGAAGAGCAGATAACACGACGTGTGACTTGGTGCCGGAAGATGCTAAAAAAGTTTAATAAGGGACAAACTCGGTATGTGAACAACATTGTGACAGGTAACGAGACTTTGTTGTACTATTACGATGTGCCGACCAAAGCTTGAAGCAAAGTTTGGGTCTTTGATGATGACACATCCGTAGTTGTCAGAAAATCCCGATCTATAAAGAAGAAAATGATAGCTGTATTTTTCAAATCGAGTGGAATTTTGGAACGCGTCGTTTTGAACACACAGATGACAGTCACAGCTAAGTGATATAGTGAACAGTGCCTGCCTAAAGTCATTGGATCTATGAAGCACCTACGGCCAAAGGCAAGAGTGAACACCTGGTTCCTCCATCACGATAATGCTCCACCTCACCGCGCCAAAACCTGCACCGAATATTTAACCACGACAGGATTGAAACCTCTCGTACACCCTCGCTACAGTCCAGATCTTGCTCCCTGTGAATTTGCGTTATTCCCGCATGTGAAAATGAAGCTAAAAGGGCGGTGGTTTTTCCAGTGATGAAGACCTTCTGTGGGCTTCGGACAACGAGTGTACTTTACTCCCTAGTGAAACTTGGCAGAACTGGTTTAATGATTGGTTTCAGAGGATGGAGAAGTGTATTGAGTGTAGACGAAATTACTTTGAAAAAATTAAATAAACAAAGCTGTATTACAAAACTTTCCTAGTACCCTTTCTATAATATGTACAAGGTATTAAAGTTTGGTAACGACTTTGGCAGATGAGTTCTATTTTGAAATAAAAATGGTTTATTTTTAATAAAAAGCGAAAGATATCGTGAAAACATGTCTCAAAAGTAGCAATGATTACTTCAAGTTTAGAAAAAGGCCTAAATTAAATCAGAAAAGTTGTAAATTTACAAAATTCTGATCTTCATGATGTACAAAAGAATACAAGACCTCAAAAAAATATTAACATGGTTAAGAGTGACATAAATAATTTTAAAAACTAATTTATCGACTTAGTTGCTCCATGTACAGTTAGTGTCTCAAGAGCGTGTGAGCGATTTTTGAGGAAAGAAGCTTTCGAAAATAAAAGAAATATTATTAGAAACCATTTTTAATATAGTCACAACTACCTATATGTAGTCCAATTAACGTTATTATTGACTATTGCTTGACATCGTTTTTCTGTACTCGCCAAAAAGGTACAACAATTATTTATTTTAAATTCGACAGGTGCCTTTTGCTCAGCTTTATTTTTATGTAAGCTGACACTTGCAATGGGGTGAATAATATATTCGGTAATTGAGACGGCCAATCTAATACTGTCATTCTATTTTTGATTTTCTGGGATGTTCACAAATGCCTGGGATGTTTTCGATCGTTACGTTCTTGAAGTATCTGATCCTCTACGAAACCACTTTCTTAGTAAACATCTGCGATAAATTTCCTTCATATACGTAGGTTGCTTTAAAAATTTTGCGGATACAGAAAAGATTATTTTTGCCAATATTTTTTTATTGTTTTTCAAAATATGCACCTCTGTATTCGGTGGAACCAGTTCTCAAAGCATTGGGTTCAGTAACCTGAGATACGAAGTTTTCGTAGGCGTCCACAGTCGCTTCCGGGATATTAAATTTCAATCCACACATTTTGTCTTATGCATGCCAATAAAACGAAGTCACAACGTGCCAGGTCGGGACTATTAGGCGGACGAGTCATCAATTCCATTCGCGAGACGACTAAAAACTCTGATGCTTGGAATGTGTTATGTGTGTGGTGCATTGTCTTTTGATGCAAAATGATTCGTCCTCTTGGTCGTTTCACGCGCACTTTTTGGAACATGTTGGCAAACAAATAGTTCTATACCATTCAGCATTAACTGCGCAACGATCCTCTACCGGAATAGTAGCAAGATGACCTGTGCGTCTGCAAAAAGAAGCCACCATTTTTTTGTCAGAGCTTTGTCCTCGACTCACTTTTGTGGGTTTCTCCCCATCTTTGAAGACCCAGTGAGCCAATTGTCGCTTGCTTTCTGGCTCGTAATAATAAACCCAACTTTCGTCACCTGTAGCGATGTCGTACACTGACATTGCTCGACCTCGATTGAATTTTATAAGCATTTTTTGGCAACAATCTATATCTGCTTTTTTGAGCTTTCATTAAATTGTGTAGTATCCATCGATCGCAAAGCTTTCTGATAGCAAGGTGATCATGCAAGATAGTTCTGATTCGGGTTATACCTATGCCCAATGATGCCCGAATATTGTATGTGCAGTGGTTGTCTGTCTTTTATTATGTCATACACAGCGTCGATGTTTTCTGGAGTGACTGCAGTGGCAGGCTGTCTCTCACGATGTTCGTCTTTGAACGAAGCACGTCCACGCTGGAACTTGTACCACCGTTCAACAGTCGCGAAGGATAGTGCTTCATCGCAAAACAATCGCTTAATTTTTTGTGAACACTTTTGCTGAGCGAGACCGTCTTTAAAATCATAGAAAATCATGTCTCGAAAATTTTCGTGCATTAATTCTATTTTTCATAAACCTCACTTTATTTAAAAAATTACTAAAAAGTGATAACAGCATATGCTAGCAATCTGTAAATACTATTCGGACTAAAACATCTCAGAGAATACGACAAAAATATTAACTACAACGCCACCTTACGAGAAGTAGCTGAACCGCAAAACTTTTAAAGCAAACTACGTAATAATCAAAAAAAACACCTCAAGTTAAAGCAAGTCGATTCTTCAATTTTTAAAAGATACTTAATCGTTATTTCCACCACTGATGGGTCATGTACAAACAATAGTCCAGGAGGCCTCACACATAGTAAGGCTTCATCGATAAACACTACGTCATTAGTTTAGATATAGTACTTTTATACCTTATATTTAACGTTTGCGGTTTGTATTGATTAATTCTTTTGTAATATATTTAATCCTTTTAATATCCTTTAAGCTTGACGCAATGTTAAACTATGATTCTGACGAAACTTCATTATAATAATTTTATTCTCCTTTTTTGTTATTGATTGCATCCGCTTTCAAACGACTGATGTTTTAAGGTATTTAATAACTGTTAGAACTCATTTGTGTTCGTCTCGTATGAATGCATAGAAAGACTTCTTCAAAACTTTTATTAAGTACACCCGTCATACAACAGTCATAACAATACACGTAGAACGTGCTAAAGTATTGTTGGATTACGACTAAGGAATCATCGGCACCTGCTTAATCAGTTAATCACTAAACTCGTTTACGTTTATCGACTCCTTAGAAATAATCGCCCACATGCTCTTATGATAGAGTGTATGTACAACAGTGCAGTTGAGGATAATAATAAATAAAAAAAAATCTCGTTTAAGCCGTTACAGTTAAAAAACTACGATGTTATGTGTATAAACGTTTTTCTTTACAATACCTGTATATTTTTAAAATTTTCAAACATTGTTAGAAAATCGTACCAAATCTTAGAAAGATATATATATCGGAGATTTTAATAGTTATAGATCATGTCAAATATTCTATATCGAATGAAATAGTTAAATTGAGCTATATTACAATAACAATGTTTATTTTATATGTACATTACCGGCCATAAATGATGGATCACTATAGGTAAAATACAAAAAAATGGTACACTTTTGGTAAAACAACATATATACGAATAATTAATTACTATAAAAATAAACTATATATCTTTATAAAACAAAATATCATTAGTTCTATGAAAAAAAATTGGCACTTTTTACTTTAAGCGACGTTCGTCAAAATATCCACTTTTATACTTAATAACTTTATAAATTTTGGGTAGTTTCAACACAAGTTTTTGAAGAGTTTCAACTGGAATATTGCTCCAAGCATTTGTAAGGTGTTCCCACAGTTATTACTGCGATTTTGGACAGTGGTCTCTTACTTTTCTGTCTAGTTCATCCCACAGCAACTCGATTGGATTTATATCGGGCGATTGTGCGGGTCAAACCATATTTTCAAGAAGTCCTTTTTGTTTCACATAGTGCTTACAAAGTTTATGTTCGGGGTCATCATTATCTTGTTGGAATCAATCATCATCTTGGTGGAATCAATCATCAATTAATTCCGGACGGAATTGTGTGTTCCTTTAAAATTTTCAATTATCCTTCTTTTCTTAAAATTCCATCAATTCTATGCAAATTTCCAACACCATTAAAAGAAAATGATTCCCAAACAAGAACTGAAACTCCACCGTGTTTAACTGTTGGCACAACACATTCTAGTATCGGCCTTTCCCTAACTCGTTTGGGAACAAAAACGTGCCGATTACTTCCAAATACTAGGAACATTCGTCCGTCCACAGAACCCGCTTCAATATTTCCACATCCCAACATCCAAATTTTGGTGCTCCTTGGCCCATTGTAATCGTTTTTTACGATTTTGTGATCGTATTAATGGCTTACGAACAGCAAATCACCCATTTAGTCCCACCTTTGATAAACATCTTTTTACGGTAGTCAGCGGTACCAGATTTTCACGATTAATTTAATTCTGCTCGAAGCTGTGGAGCTGTTAACCGTCTATTCCGTTTAGATAACAGTTCCAACCGTAAATCTTCTTGTTTAGTGGTCATCCTTGGTCTTAGGACACGTTTTTTTGGTTGCATTGCACCCGTTCTTATGTGTACCTTTTCACTGTACCTTGCACTGCATGATATGTTAATTTTAATTTTTGCGCTATTGTCCGCAGTGACAATTTTTCTTCGTGTAATATTATTATAGCACTACGAATTTCTGCACTCAACTCTTTTCTTTTTGGCATTTTGTATGTTTGTTCACGAATACTCGTATTACAACTTACTCGACAGGTTCTAGCCGAATTCCTAATTTTTCTTAGATTGAAACATTCTGTGTGGTACCACAAATTCCTACAAATTGTTTCTTATTACCATTATAATCTTGTAACATAAAAAATCCTTTTAAATAAATATTTTCAGGAAAAATATTAATACTGAATACAGGTCATAAAAGAATTAGAGGAAATTATAATATTTTACACTAACAAATATGATTATGTAATTTACATAGTGATCCGGATATTATTGGTAAACTTCCCAGAAACGCACACGCATCTGTTATTTCAATTGTTCTTACCGAAACCCAGGTATAAAGACAGAATGATTCTATCGAGAGTATGTGATCCCTCATTTATGGCCGGTAGTGTATTTATCCAGAAAATATTTTTGCAATTTTAATTTAGTCTCGACATGTTTTGCCAGTTCAGCTTCGTAAAAATTGTCTTCAGCCTCTGCGATCACAATGATACTAATTGTAATTATTTGAAGGAAGAAAAAAATATCTTTACAATTAATTTAGTGATTATTATCGTTTAGATTAGATTTATTAATGTATTGAAATTTTTAAAAATGGATGCATGGGATAATTTTGATATCTACTGTTAAATGATGGTAATTTAATGTAATAAAACTTTATTCAAATCCCTTGATTTGTTTTCGAATAATCGTAAAGGCATATTAAAAAAATACAGTTCGGGAAAAAATGTTTATAATCAATTTTTTATAATCGTCAAAATGAATAGCTTCCACTTAAGTCGGCTATATTAGAACATAAGGTGGAATCTTTTCTTCCTCATAAAACTTATAGAGTTCACTATTCGAAACCGCGCAGCTCTGAATAGACAGTGCGGTTTCTTCTGCATACAAAGGAATGGGCTTCCGAACCGATTGTAATGCCCATCAAATCTGCCGTTGTTTGTATTTTAAGTTCTTGTTCCTTTTCTGTTTATACTGTTTAAATAGTATTTCAAAATTACCGCAAACGAAACGCACAGATGTTTAACAATCTCTGTGCCTGAAATATTGAACCTTTCATCGCGTTAAAAAGTAGTTGCAATATTGTTTGAACTATTCTTGTATTTTAACTTATATTTATCGTACCTTCCAAGAACATTATTTATTCGACAAGACCTACCGGACTGCGAATAAGAAAGCTCTATGTAATTGTAATATCTGGTAATATTGTATTTTGTGCATATATTAGATTTTCGAAAAGTTCTGTCGGACACGTTCTTATTTAGACGAATTGCTGTATAACAAATTTATTCTTTTTAGTCACGAAACATACTTCTTAAGAGTAAAAAGTTTATGACTATTTTAATTATTCGTAGTAATACAAATTTAGAAAGAAAACAAAATTGATTTTGGGTAATAAATTCTATTTACGAGGGTAGGCGTTTATATTTCGCGAACTGCCAACACTATTAGTGTTGCCTCCGACCTGATGATTGCATTGTGAAGTTTGTCATTTTTGACAATATATTTACCTTGACAGTTGTATTATTCAGTCGCTATTTCTATTGTTGACAGTAACTTGAAAATTTTATGTCGGCGAAAAAATGGCATTAACTCGCGAACATTTTCATGCAATTATTTTTCATAACATTCGGCGTGGATTATCTCAACAAGAATGCATCGACGAGCTGAATTCTTTATATGGTGATGAAGCACCATCGAAGACTACAGTGTATCGTTGGTATAGTGAATTCACCCTTGGACGATGAATTTCGTGAAGGTCGTCCGACAACTGTTGTTGTGTCGTAAAACAATAATGCAGTGTCTGAATTGATAACGCACGACCGTCATGTGCCATACCGTGAGATCGAGGCATCTCTAGGTATTAGTAGCGTGCATAAGATCCTGCATGAACATTTAGCCGTTAAGAAGCTATGTTCACGTTGGGTATCACATAATTTGACAACCGCTCATAAAAGGACTCGCGTCGGTTGGTGCCAAGAAATGCACAAAAAATGCAATGGCGGTGCTTCAAAGAACATTTTTAAAGGCGATGAATCTTGGATCTATATGGATGAGCCCAAAAGTAAACAGCAGTCTACTATGTAGGTATTCCAAGATGAGCCAAAACCAACAAAAGTTGTTCGCGCTCGAAGCACATCAAAACAAATGGTCGCCTGTTTTTTCGGAAAAACCGGTCACGTTGCAACCGTACCTTTAGAAAGTTGTATAAAGGTCAATTCCGAATGGTACACAGCTATTTGTTTGCCAAAAGTTTTTGAGGAAATAAGGAAAACAAACCGAAAACGACAGATCATTCTCCACCATGACAATGCGAGCTCTCACAGGTCGATTCAAACAATTAGATATTTAACCGGGCAAAACATTGAATGGATGAGCCATCCGCCGTACAGCCCTGATCTAGCACCCTGTGATTTCTTTTTGTTCCCACACGTGAAGAATAAACTTGGAGATACCGCCTTCAAAGTGGCAGCAATGCTTTTCGGATTGGTTTAAACCATATGTGGGCAACAACCTGCCCGCTTTTCAAGGAGGATATTTTGAAAAGCAATAAAACTATTTTCGATAATAGACAGTTCCCGAAATATAAACGGCTACCCTCGTCTTATCTAGAATTGGTAAATGAGTGATGAAATAATTTAGTTCTGATTCTGTTTTTAGTATAGCTACAAGCCGTAATAATAGTAGTTTATTTATGAGAATCATGATCGCCATATAATTTTTAAATTATAAGTTTTTTTTTTGGAGAAGCTCTGATGGTTACCAACCCTTTGATATGTTTTATCAGTTTTTAATAAAAAAGATGTATCTAGTATATTACTAATCGACTGCAATATGTTGTTGACAACCGATGCTAATCGTTCTAAGAAGATATTGTACCATCCAAAATGTCTTGATACGAATTATATATACAAAATATAACTTGTAAGAAGTTTGTGGACAATATGCATCATGTCATTTACACTTATTCTAAGAAAGACGTGTCTACAGGTACGAACAGGCAGAATTAGTTCATTTTAATATTGCTTCCGATACAAATGTTATTGCATTACGCCATACTAATTTTAGAGAAATTCAATCAGTTATCAAAAAACTTAAAGTATTTGTAAATAATTCGCCTTTAAAAATAACAATGAAAAAGTTGTTTCTAGTTAATCAAGATCTAGTTACCCGAGAAATATTTTAGATGAACTTGTTGATAAAATATTGAAGATACATCCATAAATTCCGATGGAAATGATTTCTGAGAGACTTTGCAATACATCAGCTGCCGTCCAGAATAGAATAAGTATCACATGTTGAACAAAAGAATAAAATAAACCGCGTACTCGTATTATCTTATAGTATGTTGTTCAATAACTTTTGTTGTTCGATTAAAGATGGTACTATTAGGTTCGTTGTTTTATTTTTCTAAAAATTGTACTACTTTTTTATGAACACGTGAAGTTTTCTCATTCGTATAGTTACAGGTGGTTCAAAGTTGACGTGTCACAGTACTTTTTTACAATGGAAAAAATTGAATATCGTGATAAAGTTCTTATTTTTGGAAAGTGTAGTACCAATTAAAATACATGAACGATTGTTAAAAGTGTATAAGGACTCTTCACCTTCAATTAGAACACTAGCAAAAATACAGTATATGGTTTTGGAAGATCGTCAGTTAACCGACAGAGATTTAGTAGAAGCCTTAGGCATCTCATTAGGCAGTGTGAACAATATTTTGCTGAAGTTTTGGGTTTTAAAAAGCTATGTGCAAAATGGGTGCTGTATTCGTTAACAACGGAACAAAAACACATTCGAATGCGACTTTCTCAGCAACATTTGAAGCGTTTTAGAAAGAATATTAACGATTTTGTGCGTCGTTTCATCACTATAGATGAGACTTGGGTCTACCACCATGATCCTTGATCAAAACAAGAGGCTAAGGAGTGGCATGAACCCTGTACTTCGGCTCCGAAGCGAGTTGGTGTCCAGCAATCGACCAAGAAGGTGTTAACATCAGTTTTTTGTGATGCGAAGGGAATTTTGTTCATGGATTACCTCCAAACTGGTAAAATAAAAAACTCAGATTATTATCGTAACACTTGGGACGAGCTGGATGCAAAAAATTCGTTAGAATAGACCTGGTTTACAGAAGAAAAAAAATCATTTTTAACTCAATGCACTCTCTCACACAGCTCAAAAAAACCATCGCAAAAATCAGTAAATTAAAGTATGAATTGTTGCAACAATCACCCTATTCGTCAGATTTTGTTCCCTCTGACATCTGGCTGTTCTCACATTTTAAAAAATTCATGCGTGGAAGGCGATTTTTATCGAACGAAGAGTTAGCAGCCGTGGAAGCGTATTTCGACATTCTTCAGGATTCTCACTTCAGGAATGGAATCCATAAATTAGAAGATTTCTAGAAGTGTATTGAAGTTCAGGGAGGTTATATTGAATACAAAAATGTATTTTAAATCATAAAATCGTGTTTTTCTTGCCAACGTGTTTAGAAGATGTAGAAATTACTTAAACTCGTTTTTCGATCATTTTATTTTTGCAAATGCTGCTAAATCGCTAGAGGAATGTTATTGAAAATAATGAAAACCAAATAATTAATTGTTTAGTCATTTATTAATGAATTTTTATGTATTTTATGTGCATAAAAGGTTATTATTAAAATATTTCGAGTAGCATTTCCAGAGACAAAAATTATTTTTCAAGGTCAATATACTATTTCCCTTTCTAATATCTGTACTTATAGATTTTCTAAATCTTATCAAGTTATGGTTGTAAATATGACAATAATGATTTAGAGGCCTTAACGATTTTACTTATTGTAGCTTTTGAATTATGAAAATTCGCTCGTAAAGGTTGATAAATCTGAGAATATATCTATAAATTAGCCATAATAATATAACAGAAGTTGTTAATTTGTTCTTCTTTATAACGTAATATTGTATTATATTTTTTTAAAAACAAAATATTTATTGAATTTTAAACTTAATTGTCGTCATTCAATTTTTACGATTAATTAAAATAAAAATCTACCCAGAACTTTTTTTTCTATAAGAATTGAGCAATATCAAAGGCATTTTTGCAATAAAATCTAATTGGAATTTTCACTTACTATTTATCATTAGGCGAATATGTGACTGTTCTTGTAGTTGACTCATTTTCAATAAAACAGTACTAGCATCTATGTTAAAAATTCCAGAAATATAATTTTAAATAGAATTTGTACTTTAAGTGTAGATATGTAATTATGAATATTTTTATTGTGATCTGACAAAACACTTATTGTTCTTAAAACCTTTATATACCTCCGTTGGTGGCACATTTATCAGAACAGTTGACTACTTCATTTGAAAATATTGCTACTTGTTCACATCTAGAAATATTGTTGATGAACTTTTATGTGTAGAACTCAGATACAGTATTGACTCTGCTAATGCGGTAAGTGTTTTGTGAATTTGAAACTTAAAATATTATAAAAACTCATTTATGTCAAATTTACATAAATTATATATAAGAGTTACACAAATAATATATTTTGCGGCACCTCTTTGTGTTTTAGTCACTGCTTAATTTTTTTTTCTGGTAAGAAATCAATTAATTTAGTTAAAGTATCTTTAACTCTAGAATCGTTTTTTTTTAACTTTTGTCGGTCATTTTTCTTTTAATGTAGTCATAGGGGAACTAGCAACTTCGAATCTAAGCATAAATCAACAATTCTTAATTGATTTATATTCATATATACACTTTTGTCGAGTGAGACTGTCTTTAATATCGTAGAAAATCATGGCTTAATTGCATTTTTCACAAAACTAGAAAATTACTAAAAAGGCCGAACAGCATATGCTAGAAATCCGTAGATGCTATTTGGACTAACTAAAAATTGTCAGAGAATATGACAAAAATATATATTATTGATACATTATAAAATTTATTTTTGTTTCTCATATTTTCATACATTATTTTAATACGCTTACGTATTTACAGTCTCTCACAGAGAAAACCGAACTTTTTTAAAATAAAAACAAAAGCTTACTATTTTGGTAAAATTCATTTATTTCATTCAAAGTAGTCGCCAACATTTTGCACGGTCAATTCACATGTCAAATGAATTTTTATGTTCATCTTTAGGGATGTCCTGTAAGACCGCTTTCGACGCCTTTTTAATGGCTTCGACGTCGGCATAACGCTGTCCTTTTATCAGCAAATGTATTTTGGAGAATAGAAAAAAATCACAAGGGGGCAAATACGGTGAATACGGTGATTGATTGATGGTTAAAATGCCATTTGCAGTTAGAAAATCAGTGATAAGCGTCGAGCGATGAGATCGCTATCATTTTCACGATATTGACTTCATAACACCAAGCTAATATACAGCATTGACTGTTTGACTAGTTGGAACAAACTCTTTGTGCGCACTATGCCTTTCGAATCATAAAAACAAATCAACATTGTCTTCAATTTTGCCTTCTCCAAACGGCTTTTTTTCGATCTTTCTTCGTTAGGATGCTTCCATTTAAAGCTTTGAAACTTGGTCTCATATTGAAAACACTACGTCTCATCGCTAATTACAATAGAATACCTGAAGTTTTCGTCCTTTTTCGAGTCTTTAATTAAGTCTGTACAATGTTGAATTCAGTTTGCTTGTGTGGTACAAACCATTCTCAGTCCCAAATGCTGTATCGAAATGCGATAAATTGAATGTTGGGAAATATTAAATTCCATTCCCAATGAGTATTTCGGCTCATTTCTGATAAATTCACGCATAAGTTCGATGTCACTTTCCGTAACCCCAGATTTTTTGGCACCAGGATGTTTGTCGTCATTTATGTCCGTACGACCATCTTTAAATAGTTTATACCACTCATACATACTCGTACGTGATAAACACGCATCACTATACACTTGTTTCATCAAATTAAACGTTTCAGTAAACGATTTACCGAGTTTAAAACAGAGCTTGATATTTGCTCTTTGTTCAAAATTCATTTTTCGACCAATGCCAAACACACGCTGTTACTTTATGCGCAATTTCTCTGCTCCTAATAATGCAAATGTCATGATATTTTGACATAACGTTGGTGAAAGATCTACCTTACCGACACATATTTTTTAAATAAATGACGTCATTAAGAATTACTATTTTAAAAAAGTTCGGTTTTTCTGCGATGGACTGTGAATATAACAGACTCGTATAATTTCTTTGTAATTGTATACATTTTTATATATTTAATAATTTGTTTTAATTTTTAATGATCACTATATTTCAAAATTAAATCTGGTTATGTGTATATTCTTCAAGGCAAAGAAAATATTGAAATAAACTCACTTAATTGCTTTTAATTTAATTAATTCTTCGCTATTTTTATGAAACCAAATAACGACTATCCTGACTATTACTTTTTTTAACATCCTGTGCTTATTTCTGTCAACACTACGTACCGAAAAACTAACTCCCGTAACCTATAGAAAACTGACAGATTTAGGCAGCAATAAAGAACTTTGAATTACACCACGCATTCAAACGTAACTCTGAACATGATTTATAGTGTTTAAATTTTGAAGACTTTTTGTGCCTTACACCCACCCCAAGCCACGTCATATATCACATGATAAATGTTTGTAATCCAACACTTGAGTTTATAATAAAATTATAATAATCTGTCAGCAAGACAAATTATTCGTTCTATCTGTATTTATTTTAGACTTCTACAACATTGTTTTCTTTTTTCAAGTACACAGAACAAAAGATGTTTTGAAAGTAACTCATTATAGGTTGTTAAAATTAAAATTTTAATGCCAGCGTTTTAGTTAAAAAATGTGTTTACCACCCAAAACATATTTTTAAGTTGGTACACGACGACCTACAAAATTATTTTTAAAAAGTTTATATACATATGTACTTGTAAATGTTTTTTCTATTACTGAAATGACAGCGGCGTACATATAAGGATTGTTTTACATATTTTGGTTTAGTTTCCGATAAATTGGTAATATCTACAAAATTTAAAGTATCATTTAAATTATATCATCAATTAAATGAATTAATAATAATTTAATAATAAAACCATTGCCAGTATATTGGAGTAACATATCCTCGATTTGAAGAAAACACTTTTATTTCCAAAATACTTATTTTTCGGTATATAATGTTCTCTTCTGACTTTACACACTTGAACCAGTGCTGTACAAATTTATCCTCTCCGTATAGTAAAATTATTTGAGACCTTCAAAATAGGCATTAGATTCAGACATTACCCCTCATCGTTTGAGCCGAGTCTCATATCCAGTCATTTTTTTCAAATTGGGGGAAAAGAAGAAGTCGCTAGAGTTTTAAATTCGACAAGTAATCTGCGTACGTGAATTCCGCTATCAAACGCGAACATCGTACTTCGTACCCTTCCGTTTACACAGAATAAATAAGTTAAAATTTGTCAACCGTTGCTGACATTATACTATTACACAATTATTAGAGAAATGTAGAGACATATACCAGGTGTATCGGAAAGTCATTACCGGTTTTTTCGTAAAAAAGCTATATAATTTTCAAGAAAATGGAAAAACTTATTTTTTCAAAGTATTGGCCATTTGATTCTACACATCCTGCCCATCTTTCAGCCAATTTATGGATGTCATCCTAAAAAAAACTGTTTGTCCTTTGAGCAAAACCATTCATCGAGCCATTTTCTAACTTCGTGTTCTATCGATGCGAAAAGGTGATAGTCGGACGGAACACGGTCTGGAGAATACGGCGGATGCGATATTATGTCCCATCCAAGTGCTTTCAACGTTTCCTTGACCGGTTTTGCTGTATTACACGGTGAGTCATCTTGCTGTAAAATCACTTTACCGTGTCTTCCGGTCCATTCTGGAAGTTTTTCTATCAAGGCATGGTTCAAATTGATAATTTGTTGTCGGTAGCGATCAGTATTAACTGTTTCACCAGGTTTCAACAGTTCGTAATACACCACGCAACTCTGGTCCCACCAAACGCAGAGCATTTTCTTGCAACAAAAACGATTTGGCCTTGGAGTTGATGGATCGACTTCGCCAGGTGATAACCATGATTTTATGCGCGTAGGATTTTCCAAGTAAATTCATTTTGCATCACCCGTCATTATTCGATGCAGAAATGACTTCCGATCATACCTTTGAAGCAGAATTTCACAGACGATTTTTTGACTTACCATTTGCCTGTCATTCAATTGATGTGGCACCTATTTTCCCATCTTTTGGATTTTTCCCATTGCTCGTAATCGGTCACTAATCGTTTCTTAGAACACATTTCTGTCAATTGTTTTCGAGTTTGGGTTGAGTCTTTATCCAATAATTCCTGCAGTTTCACATCTTCAAACTTTTTCGGTCTACCAGAACGTTATTTATCTGGCTCATCGAAATCACCACTTTTGAATTGTCAAAACCACGCTTCACATGTTTTTATGGTTGGAGCATGCCCACCGTAAGTTTCTACCAGCAAACGATGACTTTCAGCGGCTTTTTCCTTTTGATTAAATAGAAAAACTAATGCGTGCCGCAAATACACTTTTTCAGGTACGAAACTCGATATTTTCAAAGAGATATAAATCTATGACAGTGTTACTTTCGCAAAATATAACACCTATGGCTCTGAAGCTTGATTGCAGTAGAATAAAATGACATGTGTCAAATCATAACATTTCATACTTAAGCCTAGCGACATCTATTTGAAAAACCGTTAATGACTTTCCGGCACACCTGGTACTAGTATACGAGTATACGAGTGTTCATTGATTTATGGTTGAGATCTCAATGTCAATGAAAATGAGTGGTGTTTGTATAAATCGATTTGGAGCAGGGTTTTTATGTATTTATCCGAAAAAGAGACAAGAACTCTAAATGATACGCCAAGTCGTGGTAGATAACAAGGTATCATACTATTCAGAGATAAGATAGGGATATTATTAGTGTATTTAGAAAAAAATACAAGGAGTATCTAAATCAACAAAATATAATTCAGCAGCAGCTAATCAAAATCAGAATTATATATCAGAGTTCTTTTGCAAAAGTCCTATTATCTTTAAAAACCAAGAAAAATGTTTTGATTGGATACGGAAGAATGTTAATCGAGGTTGGTTGAATACTTTTCTCATCTACAAGGTTTCCTTCTATGTTTGGCTACCTATGAGCTATGAACTTGGACTATAAGTAAACATCGCATGAATTAACTTACAGTGCATGTTTGAAGGTGCTTTAATACGCGCAGTTTTGGTTCATTATATGTTTTCTTCATCGATTTAGATACTAAACGAGTGGTTAAATTTACTAAAAAGATGTTTTACCATGAATTTGTAACTGATTGGGCAATAATAGGAAGGAGGGGTACTACAGGAACACAACCTCAAGCATAACATTGTAAAAAGATTAAAAACACCACGAGAATAAATTAGCCATCCCATGCGCATATTGAAACGGAGATTACCTTACCAACGTGGCCGTATTATTATATTAAATGTAGTTATATTTCATTTTGTGTGTTTTATTCAGAATAGTCAAAATATCAGCCCTTGCATTATTATATAAACTCTAGATGCAAAAGAATTCTCAGTGTACTTGTTACTTAAACTTTTTTATATTTATCTGAAATTCAGTAGTGATTAGTTTGGAGTATTCTGCATACAAATGCGAATATGCACTACGAAAAAAATAGTGCTTATTTCTAACGTTTCGTTTTCTTTTTTAAGTAGTTCAAACCAGTACTGACCTACGTCAATATTATTATTAAATTTCCTTACAACATTTTTTTCAACAAACAGAAATTTATCATTTCACAGTACGTTTTATTATAAAATTGTGCGATGACTATATAACTAACATTTTTTTCCAAAGTAACAAAGACTTCTCTGTAGCCAATACAGTTTCAACGTATTTACTACAATGTTATTGATTTCCTTTTAATTAAACTCAGTGGTTATTTCCAGCGCTGTTAATATTCTATTTCGATTACTGATTAATACGATTTGTTGATGATATGCTCTAAAGCCACTTGTACTGCTCTAAAGCCACTTGTAATGGTTCTGACGATTACAGTGCTCGAGGTTGGTCTTTTGTTCGTACTGTAACACCACCATATTTTAATCCGTCAACAATGTAGCGGTTATAATATCCTTCATATGTAAGATAAATATTACTAACCTATTTACAATATATAGCAACTTTTCACCAAATATCTGTATTTGTATTTAGATTGGAAGATATTTAATGGCAGACCGATAAGTAATGCATTGTATGTACACTACTTGTCCAAAATATTGAAGCTACTTTAAAGATATTATAACATTCTTGCCTGCAAAGTAAGATTATTTCAAAATATCAAATTTATATACATAAAATGATTAAAAAATGTTTATTTAATTTATTTTTTGTTCTGTTCTGTTTTGGAGAAATATAAAAAAAATTAATTTTAACCCGCGATCTCATGATAACCAGGTATGTGTCATCACTCTTAGACTACCTAGGACGGTGACTTCGAGTCTTCTAATGTGCCATAAATTGTATTATAAAGGGTGTTTCAAATTTCGCTTTTTTTTAAAGAATAAATAAAACACATAATTTGCATTCACTTTCAAAAACTTTTTATTGGTAATTGAAGTATCAGTTATGACATTTATATGCGAAAAATAATATCTGCCAAATGGCCTCCTCTTGCAGCTCCACAGGCGTCCACTCTTTTGTTAAAATTTTCAATGACATTTTGACATAATTGAGGCTCTATTTCACCAATGACGCGAATAATTTCATCTTTAAAAGAATTGATTGTGGATTGTTTTTATACACCTGACTTTTCACATAACCCCAAATAAAATAGACTAACGTTGTTAAATCACATGATCTTGATGGCCAATTAACATCACCGTTTCTTGAGATTACACGTCCAGAAAACTTTTCTCTCAATAAATCAATTGATTCGTGTGCAAAGTGAGGTGTAGCGCCATGCTGTTGAAACCGCACATCCTCTAGATCAGTATTCATTAATTCAGGCCACAAAAATTCAGTTATCATCGGACGATATCGATCATCATTGACAGTTACAGCTTCACCAGCAGCATTTTCAAAGAAGTAAGATCCAATTACACCACCTGATCATAATGCACACCAAACACTAACTCGTTTAGGATGCATAGGTTTCTCATGAATAATTCATGGATTTTCCTCACCCCAGATACGGCAATTTTGTTTATTAACATAGCCACCAAATTCAAGATGTGCCTCATCGGAAAACATTATTTTTTGAGAAAAAATCAGCTGGTTATTCATTGATAAAATCGACAAATGAACGACGTTTTAAATGATCTAATGGCTTCAGTTTTTGTGTTATTTGAACCTTATGTGCCTTCAGAGCTAAATCCTTGTGCAAAATACGCCATGTTGTTGATCCACTAAGTCCAAGTCGTTGTGAACGTCGTCTAATGGACATTTCAGGATCTTCAGCAACACTTTCACGAACCAAACCAATATTTTCTTGTGAACGACCACTACGACTGTATTTTTCATTTTTTTGATCTTCCACGGAACCGGTCTCTTGAAATTTTTTAATACTTCGACCAGTAGTGCTTGTAGATGGACGATTATGTAAACCATAAAATTCACGTAATTCAACAATTTGAACGCGTTGTACCGTGTACGAAGCTATTTTTGTAAATGTCATACATCACACTTTTTCAGTTTTCGCATATAAATGTCATAACTGATACCTCAATTACCAATAAAAAGTTTTGAAAGTGAATGCAAATTATGTGTTTTATTTATTCTTAAAAAAAAACGCGAAATTTGAAACACCCTTTAGTTTCCAGGAGATCAGATATCCACCTTATGGTCTGGATCAAGCATCCAGCGTTTATCTTTTTTCTTAATTGAAAAAACAATTACGAGAACCAATATTTCCTGTTGATAATCACTTGAAAACTGCTATTAATTTTGAGGAATTATCAAAATATTTTCTTTTGAAGGAATCTGGTTATTGCGAAAGCGTTCAAGTAAGTGTATATAGAAGTTGAAGGAATATGTGTAGAAAAATAATTTTTTCATTGATTTTTGTCTTTTCTTCATATCTAGATAAATTATATAAAAATCTCGTCTTGTGGATAAGTGCAGGTTATAAAATGCCTGTAACTACATTACTACACATAGACCTAGTATACCCGTCTCCCCATCTAGCTTATTCGCAAATGTACAGTTGGGACCAAGTTACTTGGCGGTGAATTTGGGCAGATATTACGTATAAACTCGTACTAATTGACCGAACTATAAAATTGCAGGTACTAGGTCCGTATTGAAACCCTTCGGATTTTGTACCTGTTTAAATTATATATGTATATACATATAACTCTAACTACATTATAGATTATAAATGATTCATGTTCCTAGTAATATGTACGAGTCAAACAAAGAATTATGCAAAACTATACAAACAAAACGTGTGCTTCACTGTATACATACATATTTCTTAAAAAATGTACAGACAACTCTTATCAAGAATTTAATGTTATTTATAAGCTTTACATAATTTCCATTTGAATGAGTAACTTGCAAAATGTATGTACCATGAATTGCACATCGATTCATATGGATAACCACGGAATGCTTTTGTTATTACGACCAATTAGTTATTTATGTAGATCATGTATGTATGATGTATTTATGCGTGTACACATATATATACGTATGTATGTATATGCAGTCCTTGCAGAAAGTAATGTCTCTATTAATAGATTCCACAAATATTTTATTTCATGTGAGAAAACACACCTTGTTGAAGTTGAAGAATTCTCCGTATTACCTCAGATAACCATCTACAGTTAGTACTAAAAGAGTTTCTGCGCGCATATTGATGTAATGCAATTTGTATTGTCGCATGTATTTTTAAATTTAAAGTAGTATAACATTTTTTTTATCAAAACACAGTTATTTTCTACGAAATCTAGAACAGTAGATGAAATTCATAGATTTTCACACACCGTAAAAGTTGAACTGTTTTTTTTTTATAATAAACTTCTACTGTACGTAATGTATTTTATTATTAATATACAGACACGTGTCTATATATATAATATATATGTAAGCTTTGCGGTTCAATTGTTTCTCATAAGGTGGCGCCGTCGGAAATATTTTTGTCGTATTCTCTGAGATTTGTTAGTCCGAATAGTATTTACAAATTGGTAGCATATACTGTTGTCTCCTAAATAATTTTTCAATAAAGTGAGTTTTGTGAAAAATGGTATTAACGCGCGGAAATTTTCGAGCCATGCTTTTCTACGATTTTAAACAGGGTCTCACTCGACAAGAGTGTTTGCAAAAATCGAGAGATTGTTTGGCGGTGAAGCACCATCCTTGGCGACTGCTGAACGGTGATAAAACGAGCCCTAGTGTGGACGCGTTTCACTCAAAGACGAGCATCGTGAGGGACGGCCTGCTACTGTAATCCGTCCAGAAAACAGCGACGCCACTTTCAACATGATAAAGACAGACAGCCACTGCACTTTCAGTGATATTCGGTCGTCGTTGGGCATAGCTATGGTCCAAATTAGAACTATTCTGCATCATCATCTTGCCATCAGAAAGCTTTGCGCTCGATGGACACCACGCAATTTAACGGAAGCTCAAAAAAGGCGCGTATGGATTAGTGCAAAAAAATGCTTAAAAAATTCAACTGAGGGCTAGCAAAATCTGTGTACGACATCGTTACAGGTGACGAAAGTTGGGTTTATTGTTATGAGTCAGAAAGCAAGCGACAATCGGATCAATGGATCTTCAAAGATGAAGAGTAACCCACAAAAGTGAGACGCGGACGAAGCTCTGGCAAGAAAATGGTGGCTTCTTTTTTCGGACGCAGCCGTCTTGCTACTATTCTGTTAGAGAATAGTTGCACAGTCAATGCTGATTGGCATACAGCAATTTGTTTGTCAACTATGTGCACAAGAAACAACCAAGAGGACGAATCATTCTGTATCAAGACAGTGCTCCACCACACAACGCATCTCAAATATCAGAGTTTTTAGCCGCTTCACGAACGGAATTGATGACTCGTCCGCCTAATAGTCCCGACCTAGCACTTCTTTTTATTCCCATGCATAAAAGTCAAAATGTGTGGATAGTAATTTAATACCCCGGAAGCGACTGTGGAAGCCTACGAAAACTTGGTATCTCAGGTGACTGAACCCAATGCTTTGAGAACTGGTTTCACCGAATGCAGAAGTGCATATTTTGAAAAACAATAAAAAAATATTGGTAAAAATAATTGATCTTTTCTGTATCCGCAAAATTTTTAAAGCAACCTACGTATATGAAGGAAATTTATCACAGATGTTTACTAAAAAAGTGGTTTCGTAGAGGATCCGAAGACACTTCAAGAAGATAACGATCGAAAACATCCCAGGCATTTGTGAATATCCCGGAAAATCAAAAATAGAATGACAGTATTAGATTGGTCGTCTCAATTACCGAATATATTATTCACTCCATTGCAAGTGTGAGCTTACATAAAAATAAAGCTGAGCAAAAGGCACCTGTCGAATTTAAAATAATTGTTGTATCTTTTTTGCGAGTATAGAAAAACGCTGTCAAGTAATAGACAATAATAACGTTAATTGGACTACATATAGGTAGTTGTGACTATATTAAAAATGGTTTCTAATAATATTTCTTTTATTTTCGAAAGCTTCTTTCCTGAAAAATCACTCCACGCTCTTTTCTGATTTAATTTAGGCCTTTTTCTAAACTCGAAGTAATCCATGCTACTTTTGATACACGTTTTCACGATATGTTTGGCTTTTTATAAAAAATAAATTTTTATTTCAAAATGGAACTCATATGACAAAGTCTATGTTACCAAACTTTAACACCTTGTATATATTATATTTGTACATGAAACTCATAGTAATAATAATAATAGGTGATTCGACGATAAGTAAAATAGTAAACATCACAAAACCATAACACTAATAACGACTAATTATTATATTAAAAATTTTCGCTTAATTTTCATACAAACAATATCATTTTGTTATCAGTACAAATGTTATTTGCATTTTGGGTTGTTCATTTGAAATGATAAATGGAAATGAAGGACCTTGTGATTTCTTTTTATTCACATACACAGAAGATAAAATGTGTGGATTGAAGCGGCTGTGGAAGCCTACGAAAACTTCGTATCTGAAATGATTGAATTTGCTCGCCATATTATGACTGAAAGGAAATGATTTACTGTTATATGCAAAAAGAATGAAAGAATAATGGACCCAATGTTTTGAGAACTGGCTCCACCGAATGCAGAAGTGCATAGATCACAAAGGCAAATATTTTAAAAAACAATAAAATAAAATTGGTTAAAGTAATTGATTTCTTCTGTATCATTCGCAAAATTTTTAAAGCAGATGTCGATGGTGTTACAAACATTATGCATAAAATACATTTTGCATG
>JAVIWB010001522.1:0-222688 GCA_031893035.1 Dermolepida albohirtum | reverse complement strand
CCAATGTTAATACTTTATAAAACCGTGAAACACTTTACTTGATGTCCACACAAACACTGAATTTCACAAGTGCTTCAACACTTCTTTCTGCTAAAGCTAACAAGTAGTTGTCGTAACCTAAGATATAAACACTAATGTAGTAAGGGTTTTTTTTTACTTTTTTTTCGTACAAAGGTAAATTTTGTTGGTGACTGTGGTTAAATGAAATCAAAAAAGGCAAAAAAACCCTTACCACACCAATGTTAATACTCTATAAAACCGTGAAACACTTTACTTGATGTCCACACAAACACTGAATTTCACAAGTGCTTCAACACTTCTTTCTGCTAAAGCTAACAAGTAGTTGTCGTAACCTAAGATATAAACACTAATGTGGTAAGGGTTTTTTTACCATTTTTCGCACAAAGATAAATTTTGTTGGTGATTGTAGTTAAATGAAATCAAAAAAGGCAAAAAAACCTTTACCACATCACTGCGAATACTCTATATACGTATTTCGACAACTAAGTTATCACCATCAGCAGACTATTAATCACAGTGTCGCAGCTGGTTTCGCGGTCAAGCTCACACAGAACAAATTCCGCACACTCTTTCCGCCAAAACCAGACACACACTGGCTTTCATAAGAAACCTAAGAATCGATATTTCCTAGACTTACACCTAATACTTGTATTAATGTACTCCCTCATAATCAATTACAAACCTCTTTAACGGTCGTATCTTCCAGAAACACATAGAGGCAAGAATATGTTGTTATCGGAACTTTATCTATGTTTAACACATGGTTTTTATTTTTCATAATAAATATGCCCTCGTAACTGTCAAATGCACGATTATTATATTTTTTTTTATTAAATATAGACAATTCACGGTTACGCTATGATTATTTTCTAACACTTGTTTCGCAAAATTGATTAAATTCGATGTACAAAATAATGAGTGTTTCGTTTGGCCGATATATTTTTTGTCACGATCTCGACAATTTAGTTTATAAATTCCGGATTTATAATTAATTTTATAGCGTTTCTGGACCGAAATATAACTTTAAATTCGTGTTCCTTAAAAACCCTTTTTGAATTTTTTTGTAACTAGGTGAATTAAAAAAAATTAAATCGTGACAAACCAAATTATTTGTCACGATTGTCTGGCTTGAAAAATTACTTAAAAAATACAATCCGTGACACCATTTGCTTGATCATTTCACTACAATTTTCGGTCGTAATAATCGTCCCACCAGACTGGCTGTGCGTGCTATAGGGGCTAAATTCGAGTCAAAATATTCACTACTGAATGTTCCTGTGCTAGTGAGACAACGCCCCGGTCGAAATACCGAAAATATCGCAACCGTAGTGCTTCAGTTCAAAATGAGCGAAATCAGTCGATTCCACGTGGGAATTGGGAATCTCTCAAACCACATTGTGGCGAATTTGGCGTAATATGCCGTGCAACAAACAATAAAAGGAATGACTGGAATCGGCAGTGTAAGTGATAGACCAAAGAGTGGACGTGCAAAGATGCTCAGCAAAGCTGATGCACAGTTTTTAAAAGTTAGTTCCTTGAGAAATCATAAGAAAGTTAGCGCAGAACTAGCTCAAGATTTTGCGCGAACATCCGGTACTTCGGTACATGCTTCAACAGTAAGGCGATACTTGCTCGGATCAGGCTTGATGGGATGCATGACCGTGAGAAGGCTCTTACTGCGACGAGGTAATAGAGGGAAACGATTAAAATATGCCAAAGACCACGAAACTTGAGGATATAATGAGTGGCAACAAGTACTATGGACTGACGAATCTAAATATCAATTATTTGGGACGAACAGACGTCAATATGTTGGACGACGCCCTGGTGAATCGTTATTAGAACCATATTTGCAAAATACCATAAAGCATGAAGGAAACAATATCCGAGTTTGGGGTTGTATTTCGGCAGCAGGTGTGGGTGAAATTGTAAAAATAGAGGGTAAATTAACTGATGAGAAGTACAAAACACTATTAGAACAACATGCCATACCAGAGCAGCGATTTATTGGCAGTAATTTCATTCTACATCAAAATAATGATCCCAAGCATACCTCAAAACTTGTGAAAACTTATTAACACAGCAGGAAGCAAATGGGGTATTGCAAACTATGATATGGACACCTCAAAGTCGTGACTTAAATATTATTGAGCATGTGTGGGATTATCTTGAAAGAAAAAGGTGTGAAAAGGGCCAAAGAACAAAAATGAACTGTGGAACATACTACAGGAAGAACGGTACAATATTCCTGAAAATTTCATTAAATTATTAATGGAAAGCCTACCAAGAAAAATGCAGGATACCATAAAAAATAAAGGTGGTCATACAAAATATTGAAAATTTAAGTTGTTCATGTTTAAATATCGATGTGTTAGTTTTTATGCATTAAAAAAATTCAACATATGTAAGATTATTATTTATCCTTTTATAATAGTTTCTTGTAAAATTCAAGAAGGCGCTTTTTTCTTTTGCACAGTACTGTACATTGATTCCTTATATGCTTGTTTTCAACCATACGCAGTTTGTTCAAAAGGAAAGGTGAATTTTGAATGTTCGCGCGCTGTGTACATTCGATTATCGAAATTTTTTTTTGTTATGTTGGTACACATGTGTTAGTCATATGTTGGTATTATCAGCCAATTTGGATTAGTAATTTGTTGTTGACAAATGAAAAGCTTAGTCACGTTTGTGTGTGTTCTTCGATTTTTGACTTTTGAAAAAAATGGATCAAAAAATATGTATTAAATTTTGCGTTGAAAATGGAATAAAGTGCTCCAAGGCACTTGAAATGTTGACTGTGGCATTCGGCGAGTCCACTTTGTCTCAAAAAAGTGTTTATAAGTGGTACAAGCTCTTTACAGAAGGCCGAGAAAACGCACGCCAAGTTCGATCAAATGTGAAGGTTTTGCTATTGCACTATTTTTTTCGATTACAATGGCGTGGTGCATCATGAGTTCTTGCCAACAGGTCGTACGGTTAATAAGGAATACTACAAGGAAGTTATGCAACGTTTGCGTGAAGCAATACGGCACAAACAATCGGACTTGTGGAAAAAAAAACATGGATTCTGCATCACGATAATGCACCAGCTCACACATCAATGCTTGTTCGTGATTTTTTGACCAAAAACAACACCTCAATCATGCCTCAACCACCTTATTCACCAGATTTCGCTCCCTGCGACTTTTTCCTATTCCCAAAACTGAAGAGGCCAATGAAAGGAAAGCGTTTTGCCATAATTGATGAGATAAAGTCGGAATCGAAGAACGAGCTGATGCCCATACCGAAAAGCGCATTTCAGAAGTGCTTCGAGGATTGGAAGAAGCGCTGGCATAAGTGCGTTATATCTGAGGGGGATTACTTTGAAGGGGACAAAATGGATATTGATGAATAAATAAATACTTTTCAAAAAGATTCAAAATTCACCTTTTCAAACAAACCACGTACATCATTAGAGCGCAGTACCAATCTACCCTACAGAAAGAGTAAAGTAAATAAGTAAGAGATTAATGATATAAAAGAAATACCTAGCTACATACGAATAAAGTAAATATTAATTTGTTTTATTAAGGCTTAAATAATCATTAAATTATATTTGATAAAATAATTACAATTTCAATTTAGATACACAACATTAACTTTATCATAATTAGTTTAATTAAAAAAAAATTACACAGCATTTGGTTCAAACCAACGTGAGGTTTGTTTATAAATGAAATTAAATTATCACTAACTTATTTACAAATACATACATTAAAATCACATTAAAATGTTTACATAACAATTGGTGCAGTCCAATATTGGACTTATTTACGATTCAACGCACTCGGCACATAAATATTTTCCATAATAATATATATATTTGCCTTTCTTTGTGTGCTTATACTGCTTATTAAGCGACACTCAGGTAAGTGTTTGTTAAAGTATGGATTAAGTGTGAACCAATGTATACGTATAGGTGGGGATAATTAGTTTTTTCTTCCAGTTTATTTACTTAGATATTTCCTTGAATACATATGTAACTATTCTGTACAGTTTCTTTTTTAATTTTCCATATGTCTGACTACAGTGTATGTCATAAGTAACACATTGTTTATTAACATTAGTTACGTTTTTGTATGTTTGTCAGTGCTGTACACAAAAATGAAAACCGTTTTCTTCCATCACATAGAGGTGTCTCACAAAAAACCAGAAGTATTTTAGGAATAGTAAGCTAAATACAAAAAATTACGGAATGTGTATTTTATTTTACATTTTATTAAAGTCATAAATAACCAAATATTTTTCGTGAAAACAACACAAATTTAGTAAAACTGAATAATCTTCTTGTTTAATAGTCCTTACAGTATCGTTTTCGCTTCCCATCAAAACTGCGTTTTGTGCTTCTTCTGCTATACGATAGCTGGGGATCGTCCCTATTCAACATCCAGCAGTAGTCCGCTATCATGTTAACATTCCACCTTCCTTAATATCGCTTTTCCATTTCCTTTATATCTTGGTGATTGTATGGAAAGTAGTCTAGGTGTGAATGGAGAAAAATGTACTTTTAGGCTGATGTTACAGCCTAATTTCAAATAGGCAAAAAACAAAATTGATATGCTTTTACAATAGGATTAAGCATATTTCTCATGTACAAATAAACAACGAGATCCTCGACTGTGATTCTTCTTCAAGAATCCTTGGTTTGGTAATTAACGAAAACCTTAAATGGTCTGCACATATAGATGGAGTAGAACTCTGCCTAAGGTGTGTTTTACCTTTAAGCAGCTCCGCAGATCCTGTAATTTGAGTACCCTGCTTACTTTCTATCATGCTAATTTTGTTTCTTGCATGAGATATGGTTTGATACACTGGAGAGTGTCGCCGGAGGTGGGCAGGGTGTTCCTTAAGCAAAAACGGGCCCTGAGAATTATCTTTGGGTTGGGCTCCTGCAGAGAACATTTTCGAAGTAACTCGATATTAACTATTTATATATTAGATCTCCTATACTTCGTTTTTAGGAACAAAAAAGCTTTTTCGAGTGACAATGTAAATCATAAATATGATGCACGAACTGATAATTATTGGGTCTGGGAAAAAGTTCGTGGCGTTTTTCCCGATAGATGGCATTGGTTGCCGATAACTAAAGAACAACAAGTCACAGCGACACCACCGAGGGCTCGTTTTTTAGATGACCTTCCGAACGTTAGTTTGAGCGTAGAAACATTGTAATCGGTGCAGTGGTTGGAAAGTTATTCGCACTTGAAAATGGAGAAGAATAATGAGAAATTTCGCTATATTCTGCAATATTATTATGATAAGGGGAAGAACGCTGTGCAGGCTTGTGATAAAATTTGTGCTGTGTACGGTGAAGGTACTTTATCGAAATCTGTTGCGCGGAAATGGTTCGCTCGCTTTCGTTCTGGAAATTTCAATGTGAAAGATGAGTCACGCTCCGGTCGTCCAATCACTGAAAAATCTGATGAAATTCTTGAAAAAGTCCAACAAGATAAGCATATCAGCAGTGTCGATATTGGCATGGAGCTAGGCATTGACCACAAAACTGTTTTGAACCATTTACACAAAGCTGGTTACAAAAAAAAGCTTGACGTATGGGTTCCTCATGAGTTGAGCGTGAAAAACATGATGGACCGAATTAACATCTGCGATGCGCTGCTAAAACGGAATGAAATCGAGCCGTTTCTGAAACGTTTAATAACCGGAGATAAAAAATGGATTACGTACGATAATCGGAAGCGTAAAAGATCGTGGATAAAGGATGGTGAGCCGTCACAAGCGTTCGCTAAGCCAACATTGACGCCAAAAAAAGTGATGCTGTGTGTATGGTGGGACTGGAGGGGAATCGTCCACTACGAGCTACTTCCAACTGGTCAGACGATTGATTCTCAACTCTACTGTGCACAACTAGAGAGATTACGCCAGGCGATTGAAAAAATTGATTAATAGGAAAGGTGTTGTCTTCCATCATGACAACGCCCGACCACACACTTCTTTGATGACCCGTCAAAAATTGAGAGAGTTTGGTTGGGAAGTTTTGATGCACCCACCTTACAGTCCGGATATAGCACCACTGACTATCATCTGTTTCGATCTCTGCAGAACTCTCTCAATGGAATTAAGTTGGTTTCAAAAGAAGCCTGTGAAAACTACTTGATTCAGTTTTTCGACCAGAAACCACAGAAGTTTTTCAACATGGGATCATGGATCTACCAAAAAAATGGCGAAACATTGTCGATAATAATGGAGCATATTCGGTTTAAATGAATTCGTCCACGCGCCATGCGGGGACCAGTTGAATTTTACTGAAAAAACGCCACGAACTTTTTCCCAGACCCAATATTTATTACCAGTCTCACACGCAAAATCTATGTTCCAAAAAGGAACATATTTTATAGGATGTAAATTACACAATAACTTACCACTTTGTGTTAGAAACATCACAAACTTCTCTATTTTTAAAAGCAACCTTAAGCGGTACCTGCTTACGATAAATTGTTATTGTATAAATGACTTTCTATGTCCAAATTTATAACATCTTTTTTCTTATTGAGTCGTGTTTCTAGCATGAGTGTGTACGTAGTATGTATTTATTGCTATTTTCTGATATGTACTGTATGCACATTGCTTTAGAAATAAAATCTATTATTATTATTATTATTAAGTCCTTGAAGCTTTTCAACATTTCAACAATGGCCTTGGTGGTTGGGATCTTTTTCGTTCCAAAGAAATTTGATTACAAGTTTAAAAGATACGTTGCAGGAACAAAAATAACAGTCATCACTGTGATTTTTGAGTTCCCTTCACACCATGGGAACGAAAAAACGAAGCGATTGTTTTTACCTTGACTTTACTGACTCAGTTCTCTGTTGCTTTTTTTTACAATATAATTATCACAGACGTTAGCATAAACAATCGGGTGAAGTAACACATGCTCTAGAAGCCATCGTGATTTATAATTTACGTTGTTGATAATAATTAACAACACAAAATATAAAATGAGACACTTACCACTTCAACCAAACTTAAAAAACATATGTATACAACACAGAGTCAAGAGACACATTGTATGAGGAAAGCAAAGGCTTGACAGTTACTCAGTGTTGCCACCCGACTAAATTAATATTTTCCACGGCCAATCTAAGCCTAATTTTAATTATTAAGATAGACACTGCAATGCTTACTTGCCTAAAATGCCTAATTATTGATAATTTCAAGTGACTGACCCAGTTCACTGTGAGTGACAGTGCAATAAATTAACCCCCATATTCCAACCTTAAACGATACTCTTTGCTTAATCTTCAGGGTGCTAAAAGTAGTTCAAAAAAACTCTAAGTGTATGAGGGGGTTCCTGTGAGTATAGATTTTAAGGAAAATAGGTGCTACAGTATCATAACCCTGAAAATCATTTACCAATACTGGAGCACAAGGGATCCACAAAATATTTTGATAAACAAAAGAACATCACGCACAGTTTAGTAACAAATTTGTTACTAAACTGTGCGTGATGGATTTTTTTTATAATTTTTTCCGTAATCAGCGTACAAAACACTATAAAAATCACTGATTATATTTTAAACAATTTTTCTATTGCAGGCCTGTGTGATGAATAGACACAAGTCTGTAGTATTTACTATGATTTAAGAACTTTTTGTGTCCCGCTGCAGACTTTTAGTAACTTCAGTTTTATGAGTTTTTTTGTTTAACAAAAAAAAAAGGGAACTCCTTTTATGATAATGAAATATCGAACGTATATTGTGGATCCCCTGTGGATCCTACTGTAGCGCCTATTTTTCTTAAAATCTATACCCACACGGAACCCCCTCCTACTCTTTGAGCTTTTTTTGAACTACTTTTAGCACCCTGAAGATTACGCAAAGTATCATTTAAGGTTGAAATATGGGCGTTAATTTATTGCACTATCAGTCACAGTAAACTGGGCGTTACACAATATGAAGAGGACGAATTCGTTCTACATTTGTGATTTCCAAAAGAGAAATATAAAAATGAAGTGTTACTAAATTCTTTTGTTGCTGCAAATAACAGTTTTCGTAGTGTTATAGGTTTTTAGAGTTCTTTAACGTTGTTAAATGGAAGTAAATATCCTTTAACATAGCCGGATATTGACATTTGATATTCAACATTCACGATGTGGAGGAACACTTTTGTAACTGACTGTATGTTTTATTTTTACATTCATTAATCAACATATCTTGATGTTTGTGGAATCCTCCAATTCCCTTTACTCGGCACCAAAATAATAAAACGCCTAGTTCGTTAAAAAAAAAATAGAAAACCAGTTTTTAAAATTATCCAAGTCCAACGGAATTTCTATTTTAGAAAGCGGTCCGTTGGTATGCCCAAATGCACAGAACATCAAGTCAGACATGTTCAAAAACGATTACAAATCTCGATCTTGATAATTAGAATTTATTTTAGTGGCTTCCATCCGTTAAACGGTAAATGTTTTTCTCCGATTTCATTCTCTGTATCTCTTGTAACGTTCTCTGGATTCAAATAGAATAATTAACATAAAGTTGGAGCCACGAAAGTTTGCCGGTGCATCAATAACGCTGCAAAATACGAATATATACCGGCGTTTGTCTAATTCATCGGTAGTCACATGTGTTGAAGAAAGAAATGGCGTAAACGTTTTTCTAATAGAGTTACGCGCTACGCCTTGTCAACAAATCGTGAAAAAATAGAAACAGACGTATGCAAAGCATGTGTATATGTCCATATGTGTCGCGTACTACAATACAGATAAAACAGTGTTTTGACTTTTGACTTATGAAGTTTGCTTTTTCTACGGTTCCGATATTGTTTTTATTCCTTGCATTTTCCCGCTGCTTCTTGTTATTGTTTTAGCAGCTAATTTATCATATTTATTTCATCATCCATGTAAGAAATTTACACTTAGGTAACCTACGTAGGCAGCTTTTATATTTGTTATTTTCGGGTTAGGTATAGTTGTGCCAGGTGCACGTCTTCATACTAATTGCTAAGACTTTGTTTATAAATTGTTGCGATATTTTGAAGCTGAAAAATGCAACGGAGGACCTTTACTGTCCATTAATACTGTACAACAGCTAATATTTTCATTGTTGATTTAGAAAACGAATTTTGAAAAGCATTATTTTAGAGAGTGCCGCACAATTAGGCATTTCTATTCGAACAGTTTTTAATGTCTAACACAGGAAAGAAGCTGAAACTGAGTTACCAGTAGGAGCTTATAAACCACGTAGCAAGTTGAAAGGTCGAGATATAGATGAACAGGTGAAAATGGAAGTTCGTAATATTATATAAGACATGTACAAAGAACCTCCATACTTAAAATCTTTCCATAAAGAAATGCTTATACTACATTTTTAGGAAAACGTGTAACCTTAAAAAATATCAATGCGATACAGCAGGAGCGATATATTATGGATATCAGCATTTCTTCTTTGAATCGTCTGTTAAAACGTTTATGATTTAAATTTCTGAAAGACAATGATCGCAGAGCTCTAATGGAGAAAAGTCATATTGGTGCAGTACGAGATTCCGTTTAACGCAATTATAAAGCGAATGTTGCCTCCCCTTTTAAAAGAAATGCTTTTTTCTCGATGAGACGTGTATTTTTGCTAAGGGAAATAAAGGAAGATGGTGGCAAGATGCGAAAATGAAGTGTTAGAAAACCTGAAGGATATGATGGTAAACGTTTTGTAATTTTTCATGCAGGTAATAAAGATTGATTTATTAAAAATGGAAGTTTGATATTTCCTTCGGCAACAGCAACAACTGATTATAATGGTGAAATGAACAGTGCAAAGTCTACGAGATGGGTAAATGACCAATTAATTTCAATTCTGCATGCACCTTCTTTAATCATAACGAATAATGCGGCTTATCACAGTGTATTACTTGAAAAGAAACTATGTCAAAATTGGAAAAAAGCAACAATAGTTGATTGGTTGAATAATAATAATATCAACCATGAACCTGCGATGAGAAAATGTAAACTGCTTGAAGAAGCAAAGCGGCATAATAAGCAAAATGTCTATAAAATAGATGAATTAATAAGAAAAGCTGGTCACGAAGTATTTCGAATTCCATAATACGATCATGAATTCAATGCAATCGAACTTGTTTGGGCACGTGTAAAAACGCACTACAATAAACATGTTGGTGAAGAAGGATATGGAGATGAAAATGGTTTAAAAATGTGGCAGCGACCTTTAAATGTCTGCACACCGGATTTTTGGAAGCAATGTATTCGACATACTGATGCATTAATAGAGAAGTGGTACGGCGGAGAAGAAAACTTTGGTGAAGACGAATTTATTTTTTCTATAAATACTGGTTCAGATTCTGATACCGAGAAAGACATGGACAGTGAATAAACTATATTAGACTATTTATTTTTATCTAGTTTTTTTATTATCACTGTAGGTTGATATATAACCCCTTGCCACATTAATTTTCGTAATCTGTACACGTATTTCGACAACTAAGTTGTCATCATCAGCAGATAATTAAAAAGTGGTGTACATTCTGGTTCTCAACGGTACGGATCGCGTACGGTGTTTGTTTTCGTACGGGTATTTTTCGCCGTAGTTTTCCAAGTGCGACACTTTTTAATTATCTTTCTTCTTTTTAATTATCTGTCTATACGTATTTCGACAACTAAGTTGTCATCATCAGCAGATAGTTAAAAAGTGTCGCACCTGGAAAATTACGGCGAAAAATACCCGTACGAAAACAAACTCCGTACGCGGTCCGTACCGTTGAGAACCAGAATGTACACCACTTTCTAATTATCTGCTGATGATGACAACTTAGTTGTCGAAATACGTATACAGAATACGAAAATTAATGTGGAAAGGGGTTATATTGGGTCTGGGAAAAAGTTCGTGGCGTTTTTCCCGATAGATCGCATTGGTTGCCGATAACTAAAGAACAACAAGTCACAGCGACACCACCGAGGGCTCGTTTTTTAGATGACCTTCCGAACGTTAGTTTGAGCGTAGAAACATTGTAATCGGTGCAGTGGTTGGAAAGTTATTCGCACTTGAAAATGGAGAAGAATAATGAGAAATTTCGCTATATTCTGCAATATTATTATGATAAGGGGAAGAACGCTGCGCAGGCTTGTGATAAAATTTGTGCTGTGTACGGTGAAGGTACTTTATCGAAATCTGTTGCGCGGAAATGGTTCGCTCGCTTTCGTTCTGGAAATTTCAATGTGAAAGATGAGTCACGCTCCGGTCGTCCAATCACTGAAAAATCTGATGAAATTCTTGAAAAAGTCCAACAAGATAAGCATATCAGCAGTGTCGATATTGGCATGGAGCTAGGCATTGACCACAAAACTGTTTTGAACCATTTACACAAAGCTGGTTACAAAAAAAAAGCTTGACGTATGGGTTGCTCATGAGTTGAGCGTGAAAAACATGATGGACCGAATTAACATCTGCGATGCGCTGCTGAAACGGAATGAAATCGAGCCGTTTCTGAAACGTTTAATAACCGGAGATGAAAAATGGATTACGTACGATAATCGGAAGCGTAAAAGATCGTGGATAAAGGATGGTGAGCCGTCACAAGCGTTCGCTAAGCCAACATTGACGCCAAAAAAAGTGATGCTGTGTGTATGGTGGGACTGGAGGGGAATCGTCCACTACGAGCTACTTCCAACTGGTCAGACGATTGATTCTCAACTCTACTGTGCACAACTAGAGAGATTACGCCAGGCGATTGAAAGAAAACGGCCCGAATTGATTAATAGGAAAGGTGTTGTCTTCCATCATGACAACGCCCGACCACACACTTCTTTGATGACCCGTCAAAAATTGAGAGAGTTTGGTTGGGAAGTTTTGATGCACCCACCTTACAGTCCGGATGTAGCACCCTCTGACTATCATCTGTTTCGATCTCTGCAGAACTCTCTCAATGGAATTAAGTTGGTTTCAAAAGAAGCCTGTGAAAACTACTTGATTCAGTTTTTCGACCAGAAACCACAGAAGTTTTTCACCGATGGGATCATGGATCTACCAAAAAAATGGCGAAACATTGTCGATAATAATGGAGCATATTCGGTTTAAATAAATTCGTCCACGCGCCATGCGGGGACCAGTTGAATTTTACTGAAAAAACGCCACGAACTTTTTCCCAGACCCAATATAACCTTCAGTGATCAAGTGAATCAACCACATCATCAACCATCAAAATTACCTGGTTTTATTATGTTAAAATTTAAACCGTTATTTAGTTTTTCATTTAATAAACGAACTACTTCTTTTTGCGAGGTATTTCTGAATCATTTCAATAATATTTCATAAAACATATATTTCTCCATAAATTTTTATTTCTTTTCTCCGTTTCTCTGTTTTTGTACTTTCTAAGGTGTTTCAGATCATTACGATACCTAATACGCACCTTGCTTGAAAATAAATGATTTATTAGTAAACTCTCTTTTCCAATATATAGGTGCTTCCTAAATGTTAATAAAAACGTCTGTTTATTTTAGCAACATTGATGACATTTAACGTAACCTTTGTTTACAAACTTCTCAAGTTATATTAATCGTAACTCCTAACATTATCCTATCTGACAGCAATATAAATATATTTTTTAATTTGATAACTTATTTCGTATGACGGTGATCACGTGATCGGAAAACATTCCCGACTTCAAGTATATACGAATGCATTCTACCAGAATACGTATGAAGTTATAGTCGATTGCGATGAATTATTGAAATCTTAGACGCATTTACTTACATCTAATCTGTGCAGTTCGTGAGTCACCTTTTTTAACCTTGATGTCCGAGAAGGAAATGTGTAGGTATGAAACGCGAAAACAAAAGTATTTTTTACTATTTTATCGCCTATAATTTGAAATGAGAAGCTCGTATATACAAATCAGTGGCGGCTCGTGAGTATTTGACATGGTGAGGCAGATAGAATAATAAATATTCAAAATTGTTTACAATTGATTAATAAACTCTATATACCTACTACATATAAAAACAGTTTATATATATTTATATATATATATAGGGCTTCCAGTACAAACAGGGCTGCCAGACGTGAACTGAGCCCTATATCGCGCCCCATTCGATTTTTAAGGGAAAACGAAGTTTCAAAGCAAACCCTTGTGAAACGAAAATAAATATTCTAAAAAATCAAACAAATTCTAAAAACATTAATCGAAAATAAGAACTCAATCTTCTAGGATTTAAAAATAAAAAATAAATACATTCCTATTATAATATAAAATTTAATAATATAACAAATATATACATATATATGTATATATATAAATCAACAACAATCCAATAACAAAATTTCAAAATTACATGTAAAATGAAAATATTTTAAAATACAGAGAATTTCCTTTATTGGCATTGCACGTAGAATTACATTTAATAGATTTTACTTCTTGTATAGCAAAGGTATCCTCCGGTTTTTTGTGTTAGCAAAATAATCAATTACATCATTATAAAATCGTTCATCCCTCGTCATCGTTTTAACCAATTCCTTTTCGATTGCAATTAGTGCACAGTTACTAAGTCTTTGTTGTCCAATTGTATTTCTAACATACGATTTTATACGTTTCAATGTGGAAAAACTTCGCTCAACGGACGCGGAAGTTACCGGTATGGTAACTACTATACTTAGCAATTTAAAAAGTTCTGGCATACAGATGGCTAACTTTTGTTCGTGCATAAATCTTAACATTTCACATGGTGTTTTAGAATTACCAAGGAGTTGCATGTCACTATAAATAACAGCTAATTCATTTTTTAATTGAATTTGATCAAAAAATTTATATTGTTCAAACAAATTATTTAAGAGCCTCTGAGGAAATGCCTTCGAATATTCTTCAAATTTACTTTCTGTTAATAAATCAAAAAAAGCAAGTTTTTCTAAATCAATAAATCTAATTTCAATTTGACTAATAAACGTATCTAGAATTTCGAAAAATAATTTTCTATAATTTTGTTTAGTATCTGGAACGTCATCAATTCTACGCCTTTTATGTGCAACAGATTCGTCAGACACCGAATTTTCGTATACAGTACTGAAATATGTATCACACTCCCGAAATTCTCTAAACTTATCAAGCAAAAAACGTAAACGATCTCTGGCATAAATAACATCAGTTAGTTTGTTTTGTAATATTGAAAATACAACGTCAGTTTGTCCAAATATTAACTTAAAAGTATCTAAAAGAAAATTAAAATCATTATCCAGAAGAAGATTTTTTAATCCAAAAGCTTCTCGTATAGATATGCTATCAAAGTCAGGACTTTCTGCAATGAAATCAAAAACTTCAATTAACTTATTTTTGTTCGCATGAATTGTAAAAACAGCCCTAGAAGTGAAATTCCAACGAGTAGATGCGTTTGATGATATATGTTTTTGACAGATTAAATTTAACACAGGAGTTCTCTTAGTGGATTTGGAAAAAAAAGATGAAAACCCTGACAAATTTGAAAAAAATATTCTTACAGACGTTATGGACTTACTTACAAGATGTTCCTAACACTAAATTCAAGACATGTGCATGGCAGTGTGTAAATATTGCTTGAGGAGCTATTTCTTTAACTTTTGTTTGTAAACCGTTCACATGCCCAGCCATAACTGCCGCTCCGTCATACGTTTGAGCAATTAGTTTACTATTAAACTGAAATTTTTCAAAAATATTAGTTAACAATTTAAATAAATCATCAGAGGTGCGACCTGAACTTACATCAAAGAATCCTAAAAACCTTTCAACAATATTACCCTCGATCGTGTATCTTACAATAATAGACAATTGCGAATTACATGTTATATCTGTTGTTTCGTCTATTTGCCATGAAAAATATTCTGAATTAAAAATTTCACAATCTATTTTTTTCTTTACAATAAAATTAATTGATTCTATTAATTCGTTTTGAATTGTTTTCGATGTGCCAAAAAATACAGAGCTATCATCTAAGAATTTTTGTAAAATGGTATCATGTTTTGCCGTTAATAAAACAAGTTCTTTAAAATTTCCCCTGTTTGCAGAAGTATTTGTTTCATTATGTCCTCTGAAAGATAATTCCTGTGTACAAAGAAATATAGTAATATCAATTAAACGCTTTAATATATCTCGATTTTGGCTAACTTCTTTATTGTAATTCTCCATTTGATTGCGCCTCACATTATCTATCGCATCCGCGATATTATATTTTCCGAACATATGTAATTTACAAGTAGCTAAAATGTGATGTTTGGATTTAGTATGTTTTTCTACTGATCGCGACAAGTTTTTAAGATCAAAATAACCCGTTTTACTCCAAATACTATCTGTATTTGTGGAAAAAATTATACATGCCCAACAAAATAATCTGTTTCTTTTTATACTACCACATAACCAATTACATTTGTTATACCACGAATTATTGAAATTTCTGTTAGACTTACCGTGTATTGTAAGACATTTTGATAAATCAGGGTTTGGTCTTGGAAGGTTTTTGACATATAATTGATCTTCTACCGATAGAACAACGAACGTACATATTTCTTATTAAAAAATCTACAATGTCTTGTGTATTTCTTACATTTTCTAAATCCATATTCACAATTTTTAAATCACTGAAAATATCACTAAACAAATATTAAAATATTTAATCTAACTTTGTTATTCCCCCAACTTTAACTGCTGTTATTTGCGATTCGGGCCGAGAATGTCAGCCTCGAGTATATTCGGTAGTTCGGCGATTGTGATTCGATGAGAGGCTCAGTTTAAATTGGCTTCAGATTGATATCTAAATAATATCTACTTGAAACAATAAAAATACTCCTGTTAAAACTTAAAACATATTATTTGCGTGGAGGAAATATTGAGAAACTGTACAAGAAGAATGTAAACCTTTAGACATCTTTATATCATTAAATAAATACTTAATTTATCCTATTAATAATGCTTTCTATATTATTAAAAAATTCAAAAATCTCACAATAAAGTTAGAAAAATCTATTAACTTTTTGAATATTTTTTCTTCTTTGTTATCTTAAATATGTAGCTAATACTTTACTGTAATTTCCATAGAAATTGAGAATTTTTTGACTGCTGTAGTGCGTTATAAATTTTCAATGAGAGGCAATGAGTGGCCGGGCCTCAAATATTCGTGTTTAGTAGGGATATACATAGATCAAGCATGAAGTTGGTCGGGGCAAGTATACGCGCTCGTACATTCGCACGGCATTAAAATGAAATGATAAATTTGTACTTTGCTTGTAATGCCGGTTTATTTAAAACTATTTTCTTATTGTTTATAAGATAAATTCTGAATAAAAGATGATAATTAATTTATAAAGAATTTTAAAAGTATACATATTATTCTTGTTATAATTCCAAGATTTAGATGGTGAGGCACTGCCTCACCTGCCTCACCTGACCAGCCGCCACTGATACAAATAGCCTTCTGTGTTGTTGAATTTGATAGTTGAATTTGATGGAGCCTGTGGTTTATTGACTTGATCAATAAGGTTAATATATAACCCCTTTCCACAATTAACTATTTGTAAATTCTGTATACGTATTTCGACAACCAAGTTGTCATCATCAGCAGATAAAATCAAAGTGTCGCACCTGGTAAAACACGGCGAAAAAATTGTACGAAAAATATACTCCGTACGCGATCCGCATCGTTGAAAACCAAGATGTGCACATCTTGGTTTTCAACGATGCGGATCGCGTACGGAGTATATTTTTCGTACAATTTTTTCGCCGTGTTTTACCAGGTGCGACACTTTGATTTTATCTGCTGATGATGACAACTTGGTTGTCGAAATACGTATACAGAATTTACAAATAGTTAATTGTGGAAAGGGGTTATATATTAACCTTATTGATCAAGCCTTCTGTGTATCATATATACATGCAAGCTATTCATATAAGATTCTAAACACTAATTCGGGTTTCATTCCGTTCATGCCTTTCGTTTGTCGACGATATTTCGTGGTTCTTTTTAAGTTCATTTCAGTTAATAAATTCTTAGGAGAGTATAACTAATGGATTCTATAAAAGTAAGTTATTTATTTCACGATTTTTATTTATATTGTTAGCGTAGTGAATGTTTTGGAATAATTGCGCGTGAAATATTTTACATACCATGCAATTGTATTGAAGTCGTTCTGCAAAACAAAATATACAGTCAATCATTAAAATTTTTATATACACTATTATAATTAAATGTAAAAATTCGATTACAAAAGAGTATATTTCGGTTTAAGAATGTTAAAAGCTCTGTAACAATATCAAACCTGTAAGTATTTGAGATTACAAGCATATTTATGAATATTCTAATATCGAATATAACAAAAATAACTTTTAAAGTTAAATGGAAAGTGTTTAATATTTTGTTGGTGTCCCCCTTTAGCTTCTGCTATCGGCTGCTGCTGTACTCTGTTTCAAAAAGAGACAGACAAATTTCCGGGCAGACCCTTAAGCCCAAATTGCAATCCTGAAATTAAATGTAACGCGACAATAGATTCATAAGCAAACATAAAAGAAGAACACTTAACACATGGATCAATAAGTCCCGAGACTAACAATGAAAACAACATTTTTTTTGCAAAATTTTTTTTTATTCATCAACATAATCACCTTTTAGGGTGATACAATGGTTCCAAAGCTTTTCCAATTTTTCAATACCATGTTTATAAAAAAATTTATCTTTCGCTTCAAAATAAGCTTCAGTTTCAGCGATGACCTCCTCATTTGAGCCAAATCTTTTTCCCTGGAGCATTTTTTTAAGATCAGCAAAGAGCCAGTAGTCACTGGGGGCTAAATCTGGCGAATATGGGGGGTGGGGAAGCAGATCAAAACCCAATTCGTTCAATTTTGCCATTGTTTTCATCGACTTGTGGCAGGGTGCATTGTCTTGGTGAAAAAGAATTTTTTTTCTCTGCATGTGCGGTCGTTTTTTTGCGATTTCCTCCTTCAAACGCACCAGTAAGTCAATATAATAATCACTGTTGATCGATTTACCTTTTTCGAGGTAGTCAATGAAAATCACGCCATGTGTATCCCAAAAAACTGACGCCAGGACTTTGCCAGCTGACTGCTGCGTTTTCGGACGTTTCGGACGGCTTTCGCCAGCTGTGCGCCACTCAGATGACTGCCGCTTCGACTCTGGAGTGTAGTGATGTATCCATGTTTCGTCCATGGTCACGTAACGACGCAAGAAATCTTTTTTGTTGCGAGTAAATAGCGATAAACAGCTTTCTGAATCATCGACTCGTTGCTGTTTTTGTTCCATCGAGAGCAATCGCGGCACCCACTTGGAAAAAACTCAACATGCTCAATTTTTCATGAAGGATAATAAATACACTTCCATATGATATCTGTGTCATCTCAGCAATCTCACGGAGCTTAACTTTACGATCTTTCATTATAATTTTTGTCACTTCACTCACATTTTCCGGTGTAACGGCTTCCACAGGTCTACCCGAGCGTTCCGCGTCATTTGTGTCGGTACGACCACGTTTAAACTCGGCAAACCACCGACAAATCGTTGCTTTTGATGGACAAGAGTCCGGGTAACATTTTTCAATCCATTGTTTTGCTTGCGTGGTGTTTTTACCCATTAAAAAACAATGTTTTATCAGAACACGAAACTCGGTTTTTTCCATTGTTTAAACAAACTACAAAACGACTTTACTCCAACCTCGATAACTCAGCTGTTTCTGGTCCGATCGACTTAAAATTTTGACACGTTTCAAGCAAAGGTTAGTACTCTAGAAAGACGTGGTTACTGGTTTACTACGAGCGCCATCTATGGGTTAGTCTCGGGACTTATTGATCCATGTGTTATTACTTACTTTTATCCAGCGACAACTACTGCAACGGTCTGTTTTGGTCAAAACAGATCGTTGCAGTAGTGTACTCGTACAAAGGGTACTAGGAAGGTTTTGCAATATGACGCAACAATTAATCGTAGGAAGTTGCTTGTTGCTGCATGTTGAGACATGTTCATACGTGCATAGTAGTCGCCGCGCCATGTCGATGGGCTCAGTTATTCATTAGCAGTGAGAGTGTAAAGTGCTTGCGATGGCATCGTGGTCACGAAATGGGATAAGGGCAGTTTTGCGTTATAATTTCGTGCGTGGTTTAAACATAGACCAGTGCTTCGAAAAAATGCACTAGGTGATGTTTGTCCACATCCCACAACTATATTCAGATGGTATAGAGAATTCCAAAGGGGAAATTTAGCTGTGGAGGATGCTGAGAAGTCGGGAAGGCAACGAATGTCAGTTACGGAGGAAAACGTTACTACAGTGAGGAAAATGTTTGACGAGGACAGGCGAGTGACCTACCAGCAGGTTAGAGGGTACTTCAAGCCTAAATGCACCAGCAATTCGTTCGATTCTGCTTGATTATTTGCATGCGAAGAAACTTTGTTCTCTCTGGGTGCCGCATCGACTGACTGAAGGGCAGATGACACTTCGTGTGACTTGGTGCCGGAGGACGCTAAAAAAGTTTAATAAAGGACAATCTCGGTATGTGAACAACATCGTGACAAGTGGCGAGACTTGGCTGTACTAACACAATATGCCGACCAAAGCTGAAAACAAAGTTTGGGTCTTTAATGACGAGGACACACTCGTAGTTGTCAGAAAATCCCGATCTGTAAAGTAGAAAATGATAGCTGTATTTTTTAAATCTAGTGGAATTATGGAATGCGTCGTTTTGGACACACAGAAGACAGTCACAGCTAAGTAGTATACTGAACGGTGCCTGCCTAAAGTCATTGGATCTATGAAGAACCTGCGGCCAAAGTCAAGAATGGACACCTGGTTCCTCCATCACGATAATGCTCCAGCTCACCGCGCCAAAGCCTGCACCCAATATTTGACCACGACAGGGTTGAAACTTCTCGAGCACCCTCCCCACAGTCCAGATCTTGCTCCCTGCGACTGTACTGTTCCCGCATGTGAAAATCAAGCTAAAAGGGAGGCGGCTTTCCAGTGTTGAGGATCTTCTGCGAGCTTGGGACAACGAGTGTGCTTTACTCCCTAGTGAAACTTGGCAGAACTAGTTTAAAGATTGGTTTCGGAGGATGGGGAGGTGTATTGAGTGTGGAGGAAATTACTTACTACCTTCCTAGTAGCCTTTGTAAATATGTGGAATTAATAATTGTAAGGAGAAAAGAGGATAAATATAGTGATTCACAAGTTGATGGATCAATATTAGTATACAATTTAAATAAAATCTGATATTTATGCTCGTTCACAATTTGGTGGCTACTAACTCCTCGTCGAACAAGATAAGTTTTCCGGGTATTTCCAAGCCACACTTGATATTCAAAAATTTCCATAAAACGAAAGGATTTTGTTATGTAATATATTTTATAAAACAAAATAAAATAATAAAATAAAGTGTATATTTTTCTCCCTTTTCGGTATGTAATCACCATAACTTGTAGCAATCTGCGATTTAACAAATGATTTTAAACGTTTAAATTCCTCATAGTAGAAAGAATATGTAAGAGTTCTTTTTCTTCCCTATAATATTCCCTACTTCCCAATATTATATGTTTGTAATTATATAATGATAATAAAGTAATTTTTGCTATTAATGAATTTAAACTTTATAAAATTTAAAATGCATTTTCAACAAAAGAAATATTATTTTCAATTTAAACAGCTAATTCTTTAACAATTGTGTTTGTGTGTGTGTGTGTGTTTATATAAATTATTGTTAGTTTAACTTTGTATAGAAAAAAACAAGGTCAAGATATTGTGGTCATTTGCATTTGTATCCAATGCTTTATCAGCTCAACAATTTGAGATATGCATTACATGTAATAATATATGTAATCTATGTACGTTTTCTATTTGTACATACTGTGAATGCATGAGATAAAATTATTGCATTTTTAAAAATTTATATTTCGGTACGTCATCCAATGAAACAATTTTACATAAATGTTATCCACAAGTATTTCTTCTTCAGATATTTCCTATTTTGCAGTAAACAAATTTTTACTAACAAACGAGCTATTTACGAATGTGTATTGCTTGGTATCCAACCATATTTTAAATCACGCCGATAAATATGACTGTTTTGACATCAAAACTGTTTACATTTAAAGAAATTTCTACAGTTCAACACGAGTTACTGAATGAAAGGTTGCCGTTTTTTAAATTTGGTAAATTATGTATTGGACTTTTTGCTTTATTGCATACAAGAAAATCTTCTATTTAAATTCAACTTTGCAGAATTAAATTTTATCAAAAATTACCTTCAAAATTTCGAAAATTTTGGGATTTTTGTAATTGACATTGTTACGGGGGTAACTAGAAAAGTTTTCTACCTCTCAATGAAACAAGAAACGTACGATTTTTTGATACTTTTGTTTTCTAACGTAATCTACCTTAACTTCAGCGTGCTATATATTCTACAATAACTATTCAATTATACCTCGTCTCAAAATAAAGAGTGATTCAAATATCCCGCTAAAACGCGGAGAACAGTTTAAAAATGTAACTTACCATAAAAATAAAACTTAAACAATTGTGAATGTAGTAGTTTGTCTTTTTCTTTATTATATAAAAATAAATAAAAAAAAATCATTTTAATGGAAGTATGATTGTAAAGGGTTTTCCAATAGAGACTTGACAACTTTTAATTCAATTTGCGAACGCACCCTGTCACTAATCATCGAACTGTCACTGTCAATTTATTCAGTAAACTTAACATTTTCATCTTGGTAAAGTACACGAACGAACACGTCTGCAAATTATAAAAATTTATTACAGAAATTCGGAGTCGGTGACCGCTACTTTAAGAGCGTTAACTCCGATTTTCGGTCGTAATTCTCGCCCTAGTAGACAGGCAGTAACAAGTTTAGTGCAAAAATTTAAGTCTACGTATTTCGCTGTGTGATGTTGCCGTGCCAGTGAGACAACGGGTTGGTCGAAGTGTCGAAAATATCGCTGCCGTTGAAACGTCCGTAGCAAATAATCCAAGTCTGTCAATTCCACGGCGTTCTCAAGAGTTGGGCATCGCCCAGACCACTTTATGGCGAATTTTACGTAAGGATCTTGGTTTACACCCATACAAGATCAAGCTGACTCAAGAATTGAAGCCGATGGACCATTTGAAGCGACGTACGTTCTCCGATTGGGCTCTGGAAAAGATGCGCCAAGATGATCAATTTCATCGCAAAATCATTTTCAGTGACGAAGCTCATTTTTGGCTCAATGGGTTCGTTAATAAGCAAAATATGCGTTATTGGTCGGGTGAAAATCCACATGTGCTTCATGAAACACCACTTCATCCACAAAAAATAATTGTTTGGTGCGGTTTGCATGCCGGCGGCGTCATGGGGCCATATTTTTTCGTCAACGATAATGATTGTCGCGTTACTGTGAGTGGTAATCGTTATCGCGCCATGATTACCGATTATTTTTGGCCCGAATTGGAAGATATGGACTTGGACAACATGTGGTTTCAGCAGGACGGTGCCACAAGCCACACAGCACACGTTACAATCGATTTATTGAAGAGTAAGTTTGATGAGCGTGTTATCTCAAGAAATGGACCAGTCGATTGGCCGCCTCGTTCGTGCGATTTAACGCCTCTAGACTTTTTTCTTTGGGGCTACGTCAATAATATAATAAATAATAAATAAAATAATAAATAAAATTGTACAGTAGGTGCTTCAAGAACTTCTTCCATGTCGATATAACTCACTTCGTTGATTCGTCTGTTACACAAATACACTTCTCCGACACCCTGTGCAGTCATACACCCACAAATCATGATGTTTCACCAGCGTCTTAAAAATTAATTTACCAATCAATTTTGTAAAAATCTTATTGATTTATTTAGGTGGACTCGAACCTCTGTCTGCCGTTTGCTAGACGACGGCCTTACCAATTAGGCCACCAGATAGTACAGATACGATTCTTTTAACACGCCATGAATCTTATTGTGGAAACACATCAAATATTTATAACTCCTAGTTAAGTTTTCGATGTTAATAATTATACATAAATATATAATTAACCTCTTTACGATGGGAAATTAATGAAAATTATATATAATTAATAACATCAAAAACCTAACTGCGAGTTAGAAATATTAGATCTGTTTCCATAACGCGAAACTAAACCACCTAGTGGTCTAATTCGTAAGATAGCTGTCTAGCATACGGCAGATAGAGGTTCGAGTCTTTCTCCAGTGCAGAAATTTTTAATTAATTTCAGTGATTTTAATCAACAATGACATAGCAGAAAAGGATAATTTTGATTAATCTCCCGGCGTAAAGAGCATAATTATATGATAATAATTACATATAAATATATAATTAAGTTAAGTAATAATAATTTTCATTAATCTAGTAAATAAACGATAAAGAACTTAATTATGTTCTATTAATAATTATACTCGTATATAATTAAGTTCTTTACAATGGGAAATTAATGAAAATTATTATTTCTTGCTATGCCATCGTTAATTAAAATCACAGAAGGACTCGAACCTGTATCTGTCGCTTTCTAAACGGCTGCTTTACCAATTAAGCCACCAGGTAGTATAACTTCCAGTCCTTTAACATGCCAAACTCAATTATATATTTATATATAATTATTAACATACTGTACTTATATTTACTTTTCCTCAACAAAATTGTAACATTTTAACTTCAACGCGATTAATAAATTATAAAATATTTATACGTATACCTAGAACACCCTAATAATATTTCACTGTCGCTGTCCGCCCAAAATAAATATATTTTGGCCTTGAGGACACATTTCCTTCACCTCTTATATATGTATATATTTACTTTCACATTTAAACTTGTATAAATTAAATTCTACCCAATAACGTTCTATTAGTTTCAATTAGTCTCCCAATTTACCTTTTCCATTTAATAATTAACTTCCAGAAATCTATTTTACATTCAATTGTGAGCGCAATAATCAAGTACTATACGCGTCTTTTTTCCGTGCACACGACGATTATCAGATATTTATTTTCGCTCTACATTTTATCGATCGCCCACCGCGAAATATCAATAACCTCGTGTACCTGTACTAGCTACAAGTCGATACATATTGGTACACGAGTTTGTTCATCCTTTGTAAATCCGCGTATTGCGGTACGATAGATAGGAACGTTTTTGTGTTTGTTCAGATATAGATATACGGGGTGTTTCGGGGACAATAGTAAATATTTAAAAGGTATATGGGTATTTTGAATAAAATGGTCATAGAGATATGTGCTTTATTCTTAATGCTTACGAAGGCAACAACTGCAACGTAATAAATTTATATATTTAGTTCTTAAAGGGTGCGTGCACGTGTGCATTTCCTAAAAATATAAACTGTCATTACGATCCAGTGTAGATGCAATTTATCCTCTCTTTACATACACCTCTTAAAAACAGCTACCTCTACTAATGACCACTTCTCAAATTCTAAAGCCAATGAGCCAAATATGTATCATATGTATATTGTTAGGGGTACCTTTAGCATTTTATTCCTTCCGGCATTCAATGGAATAATTTTCGTTAATATTTTGTTTCTATTTTGGGAATATCACTGTATATTCTCGTAACATTTTTGTGTAACGTCAACGCGACGCTGTTTTTCGAAAAAATTCAGTGATTTTGGAACAAATCGTGCTTTCACTTTTCTTAGGCCCAAATGATCTTTCAAAATGGTTTTCACTGATCCTTCCGATATTCCAACGATGCCAGTAAGGTCTCTGACTGTTAATCGTCGATTCTCAAGCACCAATTCCTTGATTCTACTGACGTGTTGATCATCAATTGATGTTGATGGCCGTCCTGGACGTGGTTCGTCATCAACGCGTTCTCGACCCTCTTTGAATAATTTGTACCAATCAAAAACACTTGCTCGCGACAAACAATTATCACCGAAGGCCTTTTGCAACATTCTGAACACTTCGGCACCAGAAATTTGATTCCGTACACAAAATTTAATGGAACTTCTTTGTTGAATAATTTCACTCATTGTAAAAATCACCGAATGCACTTTTTGTACTTCAGAAAGACAACCGTATACTAAACACTAATGATTATTTTGATGTAACATTTGGCACAGATGTTACTGACAGTCATACCAACCTAGAAAAAAAATATTTCGACGAATGGATTTTCGCGCGAAATTTAAATTAAAAAGTCTTACTATTTTTTGCCCACTGTAGTATACATAAATATATACACACTTATATATATGAATCAGCTGTTTTATAGAAATATACATTTATTCTTATAAATTTATTTACTTCAGGATAGCGTTCAATTAATATAAATTTTATTTATAATTATTTTAAATTTCTTCTCAATTAGAAGTTGGTGGAGTTCAAGCTTTTATTTATCCTCTTTTAGTCATGTTACCGTTATCTGTTATCGTTGTCATGTCAGTTGTTATGATAGACATAATGCACACACAGTAAAGTGTGTGTATTTATGGCTTTAGCAAAACTATCAAAAAACCACATCCGACTTACAGAGACTCATTGAAGAAGGTTCAAATACAGAGCAAAAAGATAACATTTTCCAAAACTGAAAATTTGCCAATTGACCAAGTAGTTGTTGTAGTTGATTTTGTAAAGTTAGAAATAAAAATATTCCCATATCTGAACCTTTAATTAAAGAAAAAGCTTTGGAAGCAGCTAGATCTTTAAAAATTACGAATATTAAAACGTCGAATGGTGATTTGAAAAATTTTGTCAAACAATTTGCGAAGAGGCAGCTGGAGTTTCACCGGACACTGTCGATACTTGTAAAGCAAAACTTCGAACATTATTGCAGGAGTATTCACCAAAAACCGTTTAAAACACAGACGGAACCGGCCTTTTTTTTACCGTGCAATGTCGAACAAAATATTTCTTCTACAAGGTGATAAATTAACTGCTAAAAGAACTGCAAAACAAAGATTGATAATTCTATTTGGGGCAAATGTGGAAGGTGACAAGGAAAATCCATCGGGAAAAGCAAAAACCCTCGTTGTCTTAAACCATATGTAGGCAACCATTGGCCCGCGGGCCGAATCCGGCCCGCAGTAAGATTTTATCCGGCCCGCGAGACATTGTCGTATTATTTCATGTTTGATATCTATCGCTAAAAATTATGAACACTACTTTAAAATGCACTACCTTTAAACGCGGCCCGCGAACGTATTTGCACATTAAAGTTTGGCGCACGAAATGTTAAAGGTTGCCCAAACCTGTCTTAAAGGATCTACAAATCCCAGCTAGAATGTGTGTAATAAAAACGCTTGGATGGATGACTACAGAGATCACGGCGTTGTGGCAAAAAAAAAATTGACAAAAAATGAGAAAGCAAAATAGGAAGTCTTATAATTTCCAGATGACGCAGAATCTCATCTCCAATTGAAACTTAAAATGTGAAGATTATTTTGCTGCCACCAAACATTACATCTTATTGCCAGTCATTAAATCAAGGAATTATCCATAACTTCAAGATGACATACAGAAAATTTTCTATCAAAAGACTTCTAACATTCACAATTTGTGAAAGTTCTTTTGAAGGTACAGAAAAAGGCTTTAATTTGTTATAACGGATATAGAGCCATTACCGGAAATCATTTTTTGGAAGTAATCATGCATCGAATATAGTAAATAAATATTAGATCGCTTTATCTTTGGATTTATTCACTTGTTTGTGAATTAATTGAAATAACGAAAATTTACAAATTATCAGGATGGTCAATATTGGTACCAGGGACCTGTATAAGCCTGTTAAAAATAGTTCTTTACCAGTTTTCATGTATTTATTTATGCTATAAAATACTTTCTGCCACTGCAATTAACAATACATTTGTTAAAAAAGTTACAAGAAAGAAAAAACGCCTTGAGTAATAAATACAACTGAAAGTTTCAGCAATCTGCTTGTAAATATTATGAATTATTTCATTTTATTGAAGTCATTTCATTGTAACAAATAGACGGCATTGAAATCAAGTATGAACTACTTATAAATGGTACAATTAACTCAGATAATAGCTTCTAAAATTTCCACGGACAGGTTCAACAGTGGATCCATTTGACCGTTCATTATAATTGTATGTGCAATTACGACGTATTTGTACTAGTTTTCACTTTTGAAATACATAGTTCAAGTAGCTATAATGGCTAACGAGCATAATTGAAATGTTAAACAGTGCCTTATCTCAATAGGATACTATTTGAATACATTTTCTTTTCTAGTACTTGCTAGATCCGTTTTTAAACTACATCTTTACATATTGTCACTTAATTTTGCGAAAGAAAAATTTGAGATTGTATAGTCCATTTTAAAGTATGGTATCATAAATAATTGCATGAAGGGTTTTTCGTCGAAAATTTTAAGTACTCCTTAAACAACTGGGCAACTATTTTCTTTCGTTATTATAACTTTTTAATATTAAGAAAACTATTACGAAATAATAATACAATGATAACAAAAGATTTGGACACTGTAGCAACTAGGGTGGCTCCCTTTGCTCCACCCCTGACCTACTCATAATAAAAAATTTGCAAATATTTTATTTTTATTTTACTACATTGTCTCATTAAGGTTAACACATTTTTCCCATCCTTGTTCTAACATTTCTAATGTTTCCCGAAAGAAAAATCGTTCAACCTCTGTAAACTACTGATTTACCACACATATGACATTATTTGATGGAAATCGTTTACCACGCAAGTATTCTTTAAGTTTTGGAAACAGTTGATAATCGCTGGAGGCTAAATCTGGCGAATATGGCGGACGTACAATTAATTCGAAGCCTGCCTGAGCTATTGTAGTTGTAGCAATTGCGTACCTGTGACTAGCTGTGTTATCCTGATGCAAGAAAAGACCGTAATTTAGAAATTAAGTTGGCACAATAAGCACCTGTAATCGTATCCCCCTTCTGCAGGAGATCTACTACCTCACCAACGCCTTCAGCGTCCTAAAATACGGACAGCACGACCCTCCTTGCTGAAGGTTGCTTATTAAATTTTATTTCTAAAGCTATTTTAAAAGCTTCGCAACTTGCTAAAATACCGGGCGTCAACTATTAGAAAAATAGTCAATGTTGGTGTTTCTGAAAAAAAGAGGTATTATAATGCAAAATTAAAAAAATAATTTCTATAGATGACAATGACTTTCGAACGTTTTACATACGAGAAACACAACTGTGGATGGAGCAATTCTCCCATGAGTCATTCTGAGACTTGCTTAATAATACGCGTATCCGTTCAATACTTTGACACTTTTTGAACAGACTCCAAACCCTCATCTGTATAATAATTCTGCTAGGATTATCTATAATAATATCCAAGCGTTAATCTTTTCTATAGTTTTAAATAAGTAAGCTATGCTTATACCAGACTGTTCAATAAGTTTTGTCGTTTGATAAGAGATTGCCCTATTAGATTCGCCGTTTTATTTTTCTAAAAGTTGTACTACTTTTTTTTATGAACACGTGTAAAATTTTCTCATTTTATATTTTCTCATTCGATGGGTGTTCAAAGTTGACGTGTCACAGTATTTTTTTACACTAAAGTTGTGCAATCAATTCCACAACGATTACAGGCCGTTATAGTTGCTAAAAGAGGCAATACAAAATACTAAATTAAAAAAAGTTTACTGTATGCTCAATTTTGCCGTGACATGCAGTGTATTTACCTTAATTTTTTTTATTGCAGTAGCATCGGCATTATTATATTTCATTTAGTTTTGTTGAAATTATAAACTTCAATCTCTGTATACATTGAAATATTATTTGCTTTTTATATTAAATAAAAATTTCTTAAAAACAATATATATCGTTCTATTTTCTTATTAATGTACGCTCAATTTTGCTGGTAATTGTATATTCAAACTGTAAAGTTTTACTACGCGCAAAGGTCCCAGTACACTAAAGAAATGCGCACCTTTGACCCTTCGACTTGAATTATTGAGAACTAGGAAATTTTATAGATTTGTCGTAAGTCTATTGTAAACTGATAGAAACTTTGAATTGTCGGAAACACACAAACAACTTATGCCAATAGATTAATATTGTAAAACGTAATAATTGTAATATTGGCAATTGAAAAACTGAAACTTTCTGTTGAAGAATATAACTCTATCACAAAATATAAAGTACATACGAGGGTGGTTTGAAAAGTTTCCGACCTCAACGTGAAGATGGCAGCACTCATCAATAAAATCTAGGAAATGTAGTTGTATATCTATTGTCAAGTACTCACCAAAGTTTCAGCCATTTTGGACGAGCAGTTGTTATTTGACAATCATTTGAGTGAGTCGATGTGAATGTCGAGTATCGAGCTGTCATTAAATATTTGTTTTTGAAAGGCAATACGTCTACGCAAATCAAAGATGAGCTAGGCTCTGTGTACGGGGACTCTGCACCATCATTTACCACAGTGAAATTTTGGATAGCTGAATTTAAACGTGGCCTGAAAAACTTGGGAGACGATAAAGTTCACCAATTGGTGCTAAACGACCGTCAAATTAAAGTGAGAGAGGTAGCAAAGGCAATGAATATGTCCAAAGAACGTGTTTGTCACATGTTAAATGAAGATTTAGGTATGAGAAAGCTGTCCGCGCGTGGGATGCCGCGTTTGCTAACGTTAGACGAAAAACGTGTTCGAATGAGTATTTCCAACAATAACGTAGTTTAGGCGCTATAAATCCGAGTTTTGACGCCGATTAATTACTGTAGATGAAACTTGGATACACCATTATATGCACGCCCGAAATAAAAATACAATCAAAACAGTGGACTGCAAAGGGGGAACCGACTCAAAAAAAAGCAAAAACTGTTTTTTCGGCTAGAAAAGTGATGGCGACTGTTTTTTGGGATAGTCATGGAATTATCTCAATCGATTATCTTCAAAAAGGAAAAACTATTACAGGAGCATATTACGCATCATTACTTGACAAGCTGGAGGCAGAAATTGTAGAAAAACGGCCACATTTGCAGAAAAAGAAAATCCTGTTTCACCAAGACAACGCGCCGTTTCACACCATGGCGGAAATCCACGAATTACGGTTTGAACTGCTTGATTATCCGCCTTACTCATCAGATCTAGCCCCAAGCGACTTATTTTTGCTCCCTCATCTAAAATTTGCGCACGGAGGATAGAGATTTTCGTCAAATGAGGAGGCAATCACCTTGGTGAACAATTATTTTGCAGAGAAAAACACCGATTACTATTTTGACGGGTTAAAGAGATGGGAGCATCGCTGGGAGAAGTTTGTAGAGTTACAAGGAGACTATATAGAAAAATAAATATAAATTTTAAGAAAAAATGTCCTGTATCTTTGTTAGGTCGGAAACTTTTCAGACCACCCTCGTAAATGTTCAGGTTTTTTGAACAGAAGTAATAAACATTACAAAATAATACTGCAGAACACATGACAAAACAAATATTTTTCAACGATGGGATTATTTTGAATGTCTTTACCTCTATTTTCGAACTCGCCAACGTAGTATGATAAGTATTTGATAACAAAATTTTCTTTATTTTAAGCGGTTTTGTACGGATTCGACATCGTTTTTTGTGCGAGCAAATATCAAATGCAATCTGTACTTACGTTACGGGATTAAGATATAAGTCAAGGCCGCCTGAGATAATACTTTTCTCCGAGCATTTTTTCGCTCGTAACGTTCCGTACTTCCTCTTTGCAATCGCATCGTTTAAAAAAAGTGAACAGTGCCGAAGCGTGTCATACTAAGTGAGCGTGCTAGACACGTGATATAATCGAACAGAGTCCGACACTACTACACGATGAATGTTATCAAAAATAAATATTTTCTTGTTAACCACATGACAATTAATATAATCTCCGCAGATACATGTGTAGGCACATATGCATATCTACATATAACATACGTACGTATACCACATCACAATACGTTCTGGATAAAGAATGTATACTCGATTATTCCGGTTTTTCGTGCTTTTTTTGCGCTGGTTATTATTTATTTTAATCGTAGATAAGGCGGTAATGTTTGGATACTCTTCAGTTGTTTTTATTTACGAGAATTTTTTACTAATCATGTTTGTACAGTTATTCATAGTTGTACTCGCACACCTGTAGTTCTTTAATAAAAGCACTTAAAAATCCATTAGCTGAATTCATTTGACGCTGTTACAAGTTATAGTTCGTTTCTAGATATTTTAATTTGACTACATAGAAAGCATGTAGCTTTATGGCATCCTCTGGTGTAAAACTAAGTTAACGATAATATACATGAGATTCAGATACCCTGAGCTGTAGATGTGCAGGGATGTATTTTGTAATATTAGTGCAATCTTTTATATATATATATATATATATAATATACACCCCTGCGCATCTACAGCTTAGGATATCTGAATTTCATTTACATTATCGCTAACTTACTTGTCACGATATAAATACAGTTATTATTAAATTAAGTTACTATGAAGTTATAAACATTTTCAGAAATTTTAAATGACCGTCGTATGTGAATAGTGCATATCGGAAGCAAATTTTAAATTAAATATATATAATTAATTACGTCCCAGGTGAATAAAGTCTAAGTATTTACTATTGAACCCAATACACAGTCTGTCGCTGAGAAAACCGAACTTTTTTTAAATAGTAATTCTTAGTGGCGCCATCTATTAAATAAAATATACGTCGGTAAGGTAGATGTTTCACCAATGTTATGTCAAAATATCATGACATTTGCATCATTAGAAGTAGAGAAATTGCGCATAAAGTAACAAACAATGTGTATTTGGCATTGGTCGAGAAATTAATTTTGAACAAAACAAATATCAAGTTCTGTTTTAAACTCTGTAAATCGTTTAGTGAAACGTTTAATTTGATGAAACAAGTGTGTGTATCACTTACGAGTATGTGCGAGTGGTATAAACGATTTAAAGGCAGTCGTACGAACATAAATGACGACAAAGATCTTAGTGCAAAAAAACTCTGTATGCTTATGGAAAGTAACATCGAACTTGCGCGTGAATTTATCAGAAATGAGCCGAAATCTTCATTGCGATACGTGGGAATGGTAATAAATATTTCCAAAGATTCAATTCATCGCATTTTGATACAGTATTTGAGACTGAGAAAGATTTGTGCAAGATTTGTTCCACAAAAACTAACTGATGATAAAAAATTGTTCCGAATTCAACATTATAGAGATTTGATTAGACACAAAAAAGGACGAAAACTTAAGGTATTCTATTGTAAGTGGCGATGAGACGTCGTGTTTTCAATATGATCCAGAGACACAGCGTCAAAGCTCTGAATGGAAGCATTCAAGTGAAGAAACACTGCAAAAAAAGCCGTTTGGAGAAGTCATAAGTGAAGACAATGTTGATTTGTTTTTATAACACGAAAGGCATAGTGCACAAAGAGTTTGTACCAACTAGTCAAACAATCAATGCTGTATATTATCTTGGTGTTATGAAGCGTCTTTTGGCAGGTATTCGTCGTGTGCGCCCTTAATATCGTGAAAAAGGTAGCTGGCGTTTGTTATATGATAATGCACCATCTCATCGCTCGACGCTTATAACTGATTTACTAACTACAAATGGCATTTTAACCATCAGCCATTCACTGTACTCACCGGATTTGGCTCCCTGTGATTTCTATCATTCTCCAAACTTCATTTGCCGATGAAAGGATAGCGTTATGCCGACGTCGAAGCCATTAAAAAGGCGTCGACAGCGATCTTGAAGGACATCTCTAAAGATGAACTTAAAAATTAATTCGACATGTTAATTGACCGTGCAAAACGTTGTATTGAAGCCGAAGGCGACTACTTTGGATAAAATGAATGACTTTTACCAAAATAGTGGGCTTTTGTTTTTATTTTTTATTATTATTTTGCGACAGATTATGTATATACATACATACATACATACATACATACATACATACATACATAGATAGATAGATACATACATACATATACATATATATAACATTTTTGTAAAATGAAAAAATTTAAAGATAGCGTAAACTGATACAAAATGAAACATAAGGAAGTTATAATAATACAGTTTTAGAAATAAGCAGTAATTTTTGAGAAAATTGTGACGTCATCATAACTTTCGCCAGATAAAAATTTAATTTTATTTTGATGAAAATATCAACTTCATAATATCAAAGTTAATTTATACTTACTTTTTGAAATATAGTAACTCAGAAAATATAATTTATTTTCAAAATACGAATTAAAATTTATTCAAAAGTCGTTATTTCTATCGACAGGTATATTGTTTCTGTTTTATTATTTTTCAAAATAGAGTAATTCGACTGGACAAAGAATATCCTCTATAAATATCAATTTGCACTAGAAGAGAGCACACATAAAATTTTTATCAGAATTTATAATAAACAAGTACAGCAAAGGTTATGTTAATAAAAATTTCAAGTACATACACGATATAAAGTAAATATACCATAATAAATGTTATCTTTGAAGTGATCCAAGTAAGATGTTTATAATTATTTGGAATATAAAGTGTTATAAAAGTTATTAAAAATATTAATAGTATAATATTTTAATAATAATCTGTAAGAGTGGTATAAACTCAAATGATAAGTGAAACTGCAAAGTTTTAATATTTTATTATAAAATATATTAAAATAACACATCTGGAAGTGAGAGTGATAAATTAAGAGACAATATATTTGGAACTTGAGTAAAAGGAAAGCACCATCTATGAATTAACTCAGAAAACAAAGTGGAATTGCATCGAGTCAACTGATGTCTAGATTAAAGGAAATAGGACGATTGTATACGGAAATGAACGAAATTTAAATGTGAATTTGAAATAAGGTACGAGGGAGCGTTTTTATATTCGTGGAATGAGCGGGTTGTAGAGGGGTGAGTAGGCGCATTGGGGGCGTGGCCTGTGCAGCGACTCATGATTAGTATAAATACGAAGTTTCATTGTTATTAGACAGTTAGTCTTTGAGCTATCGTCAACCAAGTAACATAATCAGGAGTGAAAAGTGAAATATGGAAAAAATCGAATATCGTGCCGTTATAAAGTTCCTTACCAGGCAAGGAAAATCAGTCGCGACCATAATGAATGAGATGTCATTGGTTTACGGCGACTCTTGTCCAGGAAAAACCATGGTGTACAAGTGGAATAGTTTATTTAAACAAGGAAGGGAATCCCTTGAAGACGACCCGAGGCCGGGCAGGAGCATTGAGGTGACCACGCCAGCACTTATCCAAAAAGTTGAACAAATTGTACTCGAAGATGCTCGACTAAAGAAGAAACAACTCGCAGAAATGGTTGGAGTATCCGATACAACAATTTTTAAAATCCTACACGATCATCTCGGCATATCTAAGGTCAGCGCAAGATGGGTGCCGAGAATGCTCACGCCGCCGCAAAAACAACAGCGCGTAGAGTGTTCGCGTGCATTTTTGGACCTCTGTAATGAAGACAAGGATGGTGTATTGAGTGGAATTGTTACTGGAGACGAAACTTGGGTTCATCATTATGAACCTGAGTCCAAACAAGACTCCATGCAGTGGCATAAAAAGGGCACAGCACCTCCCAAGAAATTTAAAGTGTCACAATCGGCTTGGAAACTCATGGCAACGGTATTTTGGGACTCGGAAGGAATATTGTTGATTGATTATAAAGATAAAGGTGTTTCTATAACAGGAGAATATTACGCTTCAATATTAGAGCGACTAAAAGAAGCCATTAAAGAGAAAAGACGGGGGAAATTGACAAAAGGTGTTCTGCTTTTGCACGACAACGCGCCCGTCTACAAGAGCCGCGTTGCGTTAGCTGCCCTGCATAAGGTGGGCTTCGAAATTGTGAATCATCCACCCTACAGCCCAGACCTGGCCCCGAGTGATTATTACCTGTTTCCGAAAATGAAAAAAGAGCTGCGGGGTAAAAAATTTTCTGCCGATGATGAAGTAAAGGAGGCAGTTTCGGCGTATTTTGCAGATAAAGGGAAATCATTTTTTTATGAGGGTATAAATAAATTAATTGAAAGATGTGAAAAATGTATCCGTTCTGCAGGTGAATATATTGAAAAAGAAAAATAATTTGGTTTTTTTATTTCCACCCCTTGTCCCTCATTCCGCGAATATAAAAACGCTCCCTCGTATTTAATACTTACAAGTTTATATGTGTATCGTTATAAATTATGTATATAAATAATTATTTAAATTAATAATATTAATTTTATTTTGATTTGATCTTGATTGTAATTAATCCTACTTCTTTTTTTTTTAATTAATTCTACTCATTGTCCATGACAATGAAACTTCTTTTAGGTAATATCGGCAGGAGATTTTACTGAAACCACTCAATATCCTCGTGTAGTCAAGGTTACACTTTTTTGTTTTTTTTGCCGAAATGTTTCGGCGACCCAATCGCTTTCAAAACCAACGTATAAAATAATAATTCTTTTTCCTTTGGAAGGGGGTACATCAAATAAACATGCCTGTCAATTATCAATATAATGATTTTTATAGTATCGGGAGTGTCATACCAAGTTTCGACTGCGCAACAAATAAACCGCCCCCCATCTCCATCATAACTCATGGTTCGTCTATTGTACCAAATCGGAAACCTTTTTGCTTTAATGTTCCCCATATCGTTGTCCTAGACGCTTCTATTAGGGTATTTTATTTAATTTTTTTTATAAGCTATTTAATGTGGCAAATTCACCCTGCTTGTACATGTTGTATGATGTTCAACGATGTTGCACGAGCTGCTTGCCAGACGTAGTACTTTGATACTCCCATTATTTTCAATTTTTCCTATTCATACTCTTCATGTCAACACTGCAAAAATGACGATCATCTGGATCAGGTATGGGCAACCTTTGACATGTTGTGGGACTGCGTTTAAAAGTAGTGCATTTTAAAGTAGTGTTCATAATAAGTGGTGCAATTTTTTTTTTTAATCGGGTTTTTCAAAATTTCTCGCGGACCGGATCAAATCTTGCAGGGGGCCAGATCCGGGCCGCGGGCCGGTTGGTGCCCACATATGGTCTACGAGGGTAGTTTGACAAGTAGTGAGAATGGAAAAGAAAAACGAATTTTTTAAATACAAAATAATTTTTATTTTTCAATATATTCTCCTAAAAGAGCAATACATTTATTCCAACGGTGCTCCAATGCCCTTATGCCATCTCTAAAATGCGATTCCGGAAGGCTTGCAAAATACTCATTTACGAAGATGAAAATTTCTTTCCACCTAGTGCGGTTTTCAATTTTGGAAAAAGGTGGTAGTCGGAAGAGGCTAGATCCGGCGAATAATGCGCATGCGGTACTAATTGGAAATGCAACTCGTGGATTTTGGACATCGCAACTGTGCTGGTATGCGAGGGAGCGTTGTCTTGGTGAAACACAATCGTTTTCTTTGCCATTCCTGGCCGTTTAGCACGAATCTCAACATTTAATTTTTGTAAAAGTTCTGCATAATATTGTCCGTTTATTGCGGCACCTTTCTGAAGGTAATCAATGAGCAAAATGCCATTTGAATTGCAAAAAAATTGATGCCATCACCTTGTTCCGCTTATAAAGGTCCAAACACTCATTGGAAATGCGTAAACGAGTGAACTTTTGATCAGTCGTAAGCAATCGCGGCACCCATCTTGCCGAAAGCTTGGAAAGACCCAACTCTTTCGTTAAAATGTGGTGTACGCGTTCTGTTGAAATGTTTACCATGTTTGCTATCTCTCTCACTTTGAGTCGTCGATCTTGCGTAATAATATTATGGATGTTTATAATCATTTCCTTAGAAGTCACGATTTTGGGTGCTCCAGAGCGCGCTTCATCAACACAGCTTGTTCTACCACGTTTAAATTCATTTACCCATCTACTTATTGTGGCGGATGATGGAGCAGATTCACCTAATGTTTCCCGTAACTCATCTTTTATTTCGGTGACTTTCATACCCTTAATTACGAAGTATTTAATCACCGTACGATACTCAGCTTTTTCCATTTTAACAAAACGACGTGTTGCTTCTTTTTTAATCGGCTGTCAAAAATAAACTAATCAGCCGATTTATCTAAATATCGGAATGCAAACATATAAATAGGCAACCTAAATTACAGTGCATTTGTTTTACCAATTAGAGCGCCACCTATGTGTCATTCTCACTACTAGTCAAACTATCCTCGTTGTGTATATACAAAAATTTTAACGGTAGATTTGAAAGTAGCGTGTTATCAAAAAGTGTTATCAGCTATGAAACTCACGCCAACAGATAAAAAGTAACACTAAAAGCCTTCCAAAAATAATTACGAGTTGCCACTGATTCCTTACATGAAAAATTAGATTTTATGTAAATGCCGAAGTCCCGTTCTCTATAACAAATAGTACTTTCGTGTTGGTGAACTGAGGGATGGAATCGTGTTTGCTTGGCAGTAAAACATTCCTTATTTAATTGTTTAATTATTAGTTCCGAATAGGATTACCGTTTTGATAATATCGAACCGTCTTTGCATATTTTGCAGTGCGCTTAATAGTCCAAATACGACCATTTCAGAAGTTTGTACACATTCAAGACCTTCTTTTCGTGATCAAAACCAATTTGGCAGTAATACTGTGGTAAATAAGAGTCACGTCATGTGATCTTTATCTAAAAGAACAAGTAAATGTCTCCGCGACTTTTCGCTAATGTCACCAAAGTCTGTTCCAAGATGTGTTCGAAATTTGCTTTCTAATTTTATTACATCAGTCAACGCTTTTAAATAATCGTCGTTAATAATGGAAAAAAAGTCTTGAGAGTGTAACGATAAAAAAATTTATTAAATTGAAATGAATATACAGTCCCTTCCGAAAGTTTCGGTCCTAAAATATAAACGCTTGATTATAATAAGTATATGTGTGTATTGGGTTGTATGGGTAGTATGAGAATTGATAAATTTTTACTCGGAGGTATAATTGAAGTAAAAGTAGTAAATTTACGTTATTTATATGACAAATTATTTAAAAAATTTAATTAATTAACCTATGATACACACCATTGCATTTATTGGTATTCAATTTTTTAATTAACTTCTAATAAGGGTTAATTATTAGAAGACCGTATACTTCCAAGAAATCAGTATTCGGAATGTGTAGAACCACTATTAACAGTCCAAATTCTGTTACCGTTTTTTGTAACGAGTCCCAGATATCTATCCTAATTCATCCATGGAGGAGATAGTTCATAAAATTGTAAAGGAATTTTTAACCATTGTATTGGAAATTAAGGTCCCTAAAGATAGCTATTTGTATACAAAATTCATCGAATTATGAGGGTGGTCTCAGAAGTACCCAATCCTAGAAAGAAAACACAAAAACTTTGGAAATAAATATATTTATTTTTCAACATAATCTCCTTTCAGCTCTATACACTTCTCCCAGCGATGTTCAATAAGTTCGATATCCTTTTTGTAATAAGAACTGTCTTGCTCCTCAAAATAGCCATTAACTGCCGACATCACTTCTTCGTTGTTGGAAAATCTTTGACCACTGAGACATTTTTTCAAGTTTGGGAACAGAAAATAATCCGAGGGGGCTAAATCTGGCGAATAGGGTGGTGCATGAGGTAGCAATTCAAACTTTAATTCATTAATTTTGGCCATTGCAATAATGGATTTGTGAGCTGTGCATTGTCTTGATGAAACGACACTTTCTTCTTAGCCAAATGCGGTCGTTTTTGCTTGATTTCTACGCTCAAATCTTGCAATAAGTTCGCATAATACTCGCCGTTAATAGTTTTTCCTTTTTCAAGATAGTCAATGAAAATTATTCCATGCGCATCCCAAAAAACCGATGCCATGAACTTGCCTGCAGATGAAACGGTCTTCGCCTTCTTTGGAGCCGGTTCTCCCTTTTGAGTCCATTGTTTTGATTGTTCTTTTGCCTCGAGTGTGAAGTGATGGACCCATGTTTCATCCGTGGTTATGAAACGGTGCAAAAATTCTGCTTTGTTGCTGTAAAACTTCGCTAAACACCCAATTGAAACATCTTCACAAAACTGTTTTTGTTCGAGTCTGAGCAAGCGCGGTACTCATCTTGCACACTGCTTTCTCATGTCCAAATTTTCAGATAATATGCGATGTACCGCACTTATTGAAATGCCTACTATGTCTGCTAGCTTGCGCTCTTTCAGTCGACGATCATCCAGTACCGCTTTGTGGATTTTCTTCACCATTTCTGGAGTCGTCACCTCATTTGGTCGACCACTGCGATGCTCGTCTTGGCATCTTGGGCATCATGGGCTCGTTTAAACTCTGCTACCCAATATTATATTCACTACTGTAAACGAAGGAGCAGACTCACCCAGAGTAGAATCCAGTTCAGCCTTTATATCGGTTGGGCTGAGGCCTTTCAAATAAAAGTATTACATCACGTAACGACGACCAATTTTCTCCATTTTTTCAAAATGAAAATATTTATATATTTGAATTACAATACCATTACTTGACATTAGTTTATAGAATTTTTCCCATTAATACAGTTTGAACACTTAAACACTTTAAATAAATTAATTGCTTAGACAATTTTACGGGGGAAAATTGATTAACAAACATCGTATAATTGAATTTATCTATGAGACAACCCAAAATACACAAAGATTATATTTTGTTTTCATATTTGTAAGGTTTTTAAAATATTTTGTTTTCATAGTTTTGTTATATTAATTTATTAAAGTTGAGTTGTTTATTTTGAAAAGTTGTTTATTTTTCAAGTCGGGTAATATAAAATTTAATAAGTGCTTAACAATTTATTGTATTCATTTTTCTCTGCCGTCTGAAATTAAAAGTCGAATCAATTAAGCTAGCCTGAGCATTATTTTTTTTAAGTTTCAAAAGTACTTATCTACTTTATTACATTTTGTTTATTATCGGTTTAGTTAAAAACGTAGTAACTGTAACTATTACATTTTAGCACACCAACGTGTGGCATAAATTGATTACACTTTAGTTAGCTAACAAATGAAATAACTATTGCAATATATACATTTACATACATATTTATTTGTAATAATATTGAAATTGTCTACATTAACGCATTTGTGTCAACATTTTGCTTTATTGTTTAGATACTGAAACTTAATGTGCTTATTTTGTTGTTTAATATATGTTGTATTATTACATTTGTTTGTTTTTCTTTATTCATTAATCATCCATTCTCTAAGAACCTACGTAGCGATTACTACGTTGCAGTACATATTTAAAGAATTAAATTACAATTTTTTGTATGACTTATCAATTAATTCTTCGTTTACTATTTTTGTGAAGTTGTAAATAGAAGTCAAGTTTTCATAGTATATGCACTAGATTCTCAAGAGCTACAATTTTTATAACTTTGCACTAGGTGATGTTACATCGCACAACGATATTCAGGTGGTATAGAGAATTCCAAAGGGGAAAGTCAGCTGTGGAGAATGCTGAGAGGCTGGGAAGGCCACGAACGTCAGTTACGGAGGAAAACGTTACTACTGTGAGGAAAATGCTTGGCGAGGACAAGCGAGCGACCAACAGATAGAGTGTACTTCACGCCTAAATGCACCAGCAATTCGTTCGATTCTGCATGATCATTTGCACGTGATGAAACTTTGTTCTCTCTGGGTGCCGAATCGACTGACTGAAGAGCAGATGACGCGACGTGTGACTTGGTGCCGGGAGATGCTAAAAAAGTTTAATAAGGGACAATCTCGGTATGTGAACAACATCGTAACAGGTGGTGAGACTTGACTGTACTATTACGATATGCCGACCAAAGCTCAAAGCAAATTTTGGGTCTTTGATGATGAGGACACACCTGTAGTTGTCAGAAAATCCCGATTTGTAAAGAAGAAAATGATAGCTGTATTTTTCAAATCGAGTGGAATTGTGGAACGCGTCGTTTTTGGACAGACAGAAGACAGTCACAGCTAAGTGGTATACTGAACAGTGCCTGCCTAAAGTCATTGGTTCTATGAAGAACCTGCGGCCAAAGTCGAGAATGGACACCTAGTTCCTCCATCACAATAATGCTCCAGCTCACCGCGCCAAAGCCTGCACCGAATATTTTCCCACCACAGGATTTAAACTTCTCGAGCACTCTCCCTTCAGTCCAGATCTTGCTCCCTGCGATTTCGCACTGTTCCCGCATGTGAAAATGATGCTAAAAGGGAGGCGGTTTTCCAGTGATGAGGACCTTCTGCGGGCTTAGGACAACGAGTGTGCTTTACTCCCTAGTGAAACTTGGCACAACTGGTTTAAAGATTGGTTTTGGAGGATGGAGAGGTGTATTGAGTGTAGAGGAACTTACTTTGAAAAAATTAAATAAACAAAGCTGTATTGCAAAACTTTCTTAGTACCCTTTGTAGAGATAAAATATACATACAAGATTATTTGTCGGTGAAAGACCATTCTTTGAAACATACAATTGTAAATAACAGGAAGACATTAAGAACTAATGAAATTATTAGGTGTAATTGGAGTAAGAGATTGAAACAGAAATAGTGAATGCTAAGAATTAAAATAAATTTAAAAAAGGCGAATTGTTTAAATCCAATGTTCATTAAGAAGGGTAACAGAATCGAGTTACTTGTCACTTGTTAATCTCCATGCATTCCAAGAAATTTAGTTTCAGACTTTTGCTGTTATGTCGTTGTTAGGGTTCATCTCTATTAGATGTTGGCTGAAGTTTAGAATAATTTCTTTCCTATTTTAGGCTTCGGAGATGTTCATTTGAACAGAAGAATATCTACGAAACCGAAAATACCGTCTGAACAGAAGAATATCGACAAAGCCTAAAATACCAAAGAAATTATTGTGTGAAATTTAGACAAAATGTTTTATTTGTTTGCCTCTATTTCCTTTCTTAAACACATGATTGATCTTACTAATCTTCCAGATTGTTTGAACCTTGAACATCTAAAGAGATTTTAAAATATTAAGAATATTACGTAATTAGCGATGTCTATATTCGAATAAAAAAAAAATGAACGTTCAATTATGTCTAGAGATCGATCAATTTAATCTTTCCTGTAATTGTACTAAATTAATAGAAACCGGGTCAATGTATAAACAGGTTGATAAAAATAAGAAAGAAACGGTGCCAAAAATTAAATGTATTTAAATTATTTATTTCGTTCGTTCCCTTGTTTATATATTTAGAATCTCACTAATCGTAAATATATTTTCTAGATTCTTTTCATTCAATTCCATTTTACAACAAAACAGATTGCAACATATTCATCGAAAGAATTGTAAAAAGAAATATTTCAAGAACGCTTGCGAAATCTCTCCGTATCAGACAATTTTTTATGCGCCTCCGTCTTATCGATGACACGGAATTTAAGATGGCACAAGCTGATCATGCCAAACGATTTTTTTTTTGCGCGAAGCGATAACGAAAAAGGATTTCCACAGTGCAAAGTTCATTCGCAATACACACGCATATTAAACGTAGACAATTAGATATTTACAAACATTATTCGATAATTTTTTCGTATTTAAATGCGTCGTCATTTTTTTTCCGAATTAATAATTGTTCTAATTGTGTGTCTAGTCGACGTGCGTTGTAAATGTGCGTGTATAATTGTGAGTTTAAATAGAAGCATTTAGTTAGAAACCTGATAATCTTTACATTTAGTGAGTTACAAGTGATAAAAATATTAGTAAAATTAACATGATAGTACTTATTGAATTTGTGTCAATTGTTCACGTGTTTATTTGGGAGGGATGTGTATAAATTACATGCCGCTTTTTGAAATTCCTTCATTCAGTAAATGTTTTTCGTAGATTGCACACTAGCAGTTGTTTGTGTAAAAGTTTAAATATTTGAAGTTCATCTTTATCACAGTTACCATGGTAAATAACTCTTTTTTATTAGCTTTCGTTTCAATTATTATTTTATAATTTAAATGTCTATTTGATAATTTATTTCAAACAGTTGATTGTTGAGGTCGTTACTTTGCGAAATTTCATTAAATTAAGAAATAAAACTAAATAATTTAATAAAGTAGTTTGTGTAAATTTTACGTTATACTATATATTAAACGAGCGGCAATAAACATATAATATAGTGTGAAATTTAGAGAAAGTGTTTTATTTATTCTTTAGGATAGTTTATTTACTTTACATTAATATATTAACTGATAGGACTATATGCTTCACTGAAACATTTTTAACTAATAAATATAATTAAGTTAAAATACAACCATGCTCAAGTGTATTAGACACCTTGCGAATTTATGTACGTACATACATATATAGTTTATATAGTTTAGTCAAAAGAGAGGTGAGGAAAATAAAACTGTTTTGAAAATCATGTACAAAGTGTTATTTAGTAATATAGTACAATTTATCAATATTTTGTCGCTCCGCCCTTGGCTGTCAGCAGCTGTTAATTTTCGTAATTCTGTATACGTATTTCGACAATTAAATTGTCATAATCAGCAGATAATTAAACAGTGTCGCACCTGGAAAACTACGGCAAAATACCGGTACGAAAACAAATTCCGCACGCGAACCGTATCGCTGAAAGAGTTTTGGCTTTCAACTTTACTTTTTACCCACTCCTCCATAGTTACACCCTTCACGAAATCTCTAAACATTGGAAGAAATTGCCAAAATAAAATGATATCTACTACCTCAAAGTACAGTATGTTGTGAGAATTCTCTGATCATAGACAATGATCTCAGAGGAAATAGAAACAAATGCGTTCACAAGATATGGCCAATAAAAATCCAATAATTTTTATTTTCCGTTTCCCCGATGTGACAGAATCCCCGCGCCAACCTCTTATTCCCTGTCGTTCAGGGAAATTCCCCGCGATTGGGGGATTGCTGTCGATTCAGTTCGCCCTCGTCTCCTATTGCCACCGGCCATTGTTATGTTGTATTATTGTTTACGGTCGATTGCTTGCTTGCGTTGTTATTTTGATTAATTTATTTTATCCACCATGGGGTGCGTTTTGATTTTCAACAGTACAGATCGTGTGCGGAATTTTCTTCATACGTGTATTTTGTTGTAGTTTTCCAGGTGCGGCACAGTTTAATTATCTGCTGATGATGACAACTTAGTTGCCGAAATACGTATACAGAATACGAAAATTAATGTGGAAAGGGGTTATATATCAATCTCCAGTGATTAAAAAAAATAAAAAGATTCGATTTAAATAAACTTCTGATAACGTTACAAAGTGAGGTATTCATACAAAAATATAATTTTGTTAAACCGTCAAATATAATATTTTATTACTACTGAAAACAAATTTCCATTATCCACGAAATAATTTTTCAAAACTGCGATAAAGGAATGATGCATTTTACTAATTTTTGCGTGTCTTTCTTTGCAGCACGGAATGCCGAATACAACTTTAGCGGAGTCGCCGAACGCGGCACTAAACAAAAGTATAGTGAGCCGGTATTTGGACCTGCCGATTCCCGATGGACAGGTGCAGGCGATGTACGTCTGGATTGACGGAACCGGTGAAAATTTGAGAGCGAAAACGAGAACTCTCGACTTCATTCCGCAAGACCCGAAAGGTGAGTGACCCGTTTTTTTTTGGTTTCTTTTACGACCGGCTTGTATAATGCCGCGAATATAAAACAGCCGAATTTCTAGAAACGACGCCGATCTGTGTTGATATTGTTTACTGGTTGCCAAGCAAAGAATAACAAAAAAAATCTTGTTTTTATGTTTACTAAATTCAAAACAATATTACGGTTGTCGTTTCAAAACAATGTCATTTCTGTAAGAGATAAACAAGTATTTCAAGTAATTATGGAAAATATTTCTTATTTCGAATGTTTGTCAACATGTAGTTTATACAAGTCTATTCGGTTAGGTACACATACGTCATCAAATCATGCGCGGAGTGCGACGTCACGAAATCATATATCACTGTAAATGGCGTACCATTGGCGTACTGTTATAAAAGGCTACTAAATGTATTGCTTAGATCACATTTAAATTAGGCAGTAACAAAGAAGGCAGCACAAGTTTTATTAAACAACTGCATCTTTAAATACATTTTTAAATAACAATAATACAGCAGAAGTATTTTTAAATAAATTTATTACGCCAAAAAGAAATATAATAGAAAATAGGTAAATAATATCTCAAATTGAATTTAGCGGGTTATTTGCATCTGCTTCTTGCTTGAAAGTAATTGGAATATTAAGATGAGGCTTCCTAACGCGCAGCTTTAATTGATGCTTTGAATGAGCGTTTGTAATTTGGGTTCTTAAACTGGTTTTAATTGTTGTTATGAGAGAAAATGTTGACTCGCAGCAGTAAGTACTTCCAAAGTAGGAAAGTAAATGGCGTGCATTATCTCGTAGGTATGAATATTCAAATGCCTTTTTCACGTTTCTATGGGATCACTTTTAACGTCAAAAAGCGATTTGATGATACTGTCTTTCCCTAACCCAAATAATTCCATTTGTAATTCCGTAGGAGTCTCAGATATAACTACCAAATGTGGTTCAAATGCCAGCTTCATACGAAGGTAGCCATTTATATTTCGGGAATAATATACATTTAAATCGAAAATAGTTTTATTGCTTTTCAAAATATTCTCCTGGAAAATCAATGCACTTTTGCATTCGTTTAAACCAATCCGAAAAGCATTGCAGCCACTGTGAAGGCGGTATCTCTAAAATATGAGTTTTGAATGCCTCAACGGCGAAGAAAACCGTTGACCACGAAGTTTATTCTTCACGTGTGGGAACAAAAAGAAATCACAGGATGCTAGATCAGGACTGTATGGCGGATGGCTCATCAATTCAATGTTTTCCCAGTTAAATATGCAATTATTTGAACCAACTTGTGAGAGCTCGCATTGTCATGGTACAGAATGATCTGTCTTTTTCGCTTTGTTTTCCTTATTTCTTCAACAACTTTTGGCAAGCAAATAGTTGTGTACCATTTGGAATTGACCGTTCTGCAACTCTCTCAGTCTCGTTACTTGTGTGGCACATAGCGCCGTCTTGTTGAAAATAAACGTCGGCCACATCAATATCTTCCAATTCCGGCCATACAAAATCATTAATCATCGTTCGATAGCGTAATCCATTCACCATAACAGTTGCTCCAACCTCAGTTTCGTAAAAGTAAGGTTCAATGACCAATGAGTCACACGTTCAGGATGGAGAGGTTTTTCAATGATAATTCTTGGGTTTTCCGAGCCCCAAATGCGACAATTCTGCTTGTTAACGTAGCCTCCGAGGTGAAAATGGGCCTCACATCACTCAAGATGATTTTTCGATGAAATTCCGAATCAGTTTGATGCATTTCAAGGACCCAATCAGCAAAGACACGACGTTATTGATGGTCGGTAGTCGTGAGTTCTTGTGTTAACTGTACTTTAAAAGCCTTAAGTCTTTATGCAAAATACGGTGTAATGTCGTTTGTGGAATGCCCAATTCCAAAGATTGATGAGAAATGGACAAACCTGAGTTTTCCTCAACACTATGAGCTACAACAGCAGTATTGTCAGTTGTTTTTGAGTGACGTGCACGAGTTGGATTCTTCACATCACTAACTTGTCCCAATAGCTCAAATTTTTCCACCAGTTTCACAATTGCTGGCCGAGAAGGTGCTTCACGAAGACCCAAAAATTCTTTAGTTTTACGAATTGTGATCCCCAAATTTTCACCATTTTTGTAGTGAATTTTAATAATTTCGATGCGTTGTTGATGCGTATATCATTCCATTTTTATTAATGACGTAGTTTTTACTTGTCATCTGTCAAGTAGTTACAAGTTGAGTTATGACAACTGATAAAATGGCGGGCTATTGAAAATAAAATGTCTTATTGGAACACCTTTTATTACTGACAATTTTTTTATTAGGGACTTATGTTTTTCTTTTTACTTTACAGAACTACCAATTTGGAATTATGACGGCAGTTCGACATATCAAGCGGAGGGATCGAATTCGGACATGTATCTGTACCCCGTGGCCATTTTCAACGATCCCTTCCGCCGCGGAAACAACAAACTCGTTCTCTGTGATACGTACAGATCAAATGGCAAACCAGCCGGTAAGTTCGTCTCCTATCTTAAGTAATAATAGAATTTCGGTTCAGAAATAGCTTCCGACTATTTCATTTTCTACTTAAACCTTTTTCGTTGTTTTGTTTTTACGATTTTAACTTCATCCGACCTCATTTATTATTTTTGTAAGAGCCACATATTTACTCTACATGTTTTTGGTCCTTGTTATCATAAGGAGTCTACAATTTCTATAAATAAACGGGTTACGCATGTAAAATTTTTGAATTGGCAGTCGTAAATGTTTTCATTTGATTAGTTCTTTCGATGGACCTCAGAAACTACTATAAACTATAGTTTCGAAAATCGCGAGATATTTTAGATGTTCCCGATATAAATATAAACAGCTTACAATCTCGTTAATTCTTGTTTTTATTTATAACAACTTGTATTCGACGCTCGAAATAGGTGGCGCTTTAGAAAGAAAGCAAATGATATATGCCGTAAGTGGAAGATATACGAGGACTGCTCTGAAAAATAATTAGTAGCAAAAATAATGTCGTTTTTGAAAATAATCCTTATAAACCATAATACGCTCGTCAATTTAAGTTATCAAAAATATTTGTTGATTTTGTATAAATATCTGACCAAAGACATTTACGGCGCATTGCATGATCTGGAAGCTTCATTGTAGGTTACTTTATAGAACCGTATTTATTCAGATATGAATATAAAGGCTGTTTCAAATTTCGCGTTTTTTCTTTAGAGAATAAATAAAACATATAATTTTTATTGGTAATTGAAGTATCAGTTATGACATTTATATGCGAAAAAAATATCTGCCAAATGGCCTCCTCTTGCAGCTCCACTGACGTTCACTCCTTTGTTAAAATCTTCAATGTCATTTTGACATAATTGAGGCTCTGTCTCACCAATGACACGAATAATTTCATTTTTCAAAGCAGAAATTGATTGTGGATTGTTTTTATAAACCTGACTTTTCACATAATCCCAAAGAAAATAGTCTAACGGTGTCATATCACATGATCTTGGTGGCCAATTAACATCACCGTTTCTTGAGATTACACGTCCAGGAAATTTTTCTCTCAATAAATCAATTGATTCGTGTGCAAAGTGAGGTGTAGCGCCATCCTGTTGAAACCAAATATCCTCTAGATCAATATTCATTAATTCAGGTCACAAAAATTCGGTTATCATCCAACGATATCGATCACCATTGACAGTTACAGCTTCACCAGCAGCATTTTCAAAGAAGTAAAGTGCAATTGCATCACCTGACCATATTGCACACCAAACAGTAACTCGTTTAGGATGCATAGGTTTCTCACGAATAATTCGTGGATTTTGCTCACCCCAGATACGGCAATTTTGTTTATTAACATAGCCACCAAGTTCAAAATGTGCCTCATCGGAAACCATTATTTTTCGGGAAAAATCAGCTGATTGTTCATTGATGAAATTGACAATTGAACGGCGTTTTAAATGATTTAATGGCTTCAGTTCCTGTGTTATTTGAACCTTATTTGCTTTCAGAGCTAAATCCTTGTGTAAAATACGCCATGTTGTTGATCCAAGTTGTTGCGAACGTCGTCTAATGGACATTTCAGGATCGTCAGCAACACTTTCACGAACCAAACCAATATTTTCTTGTGAACGACCACTACGACTGTATTTTCCACTTTTTTGATCTTCCACGCAACCGGTCTCTTGAAATTTTTTAATAATTCGACAAATAGTGCTTTCGGATGGACGATTATGTAAACCATAAAGTTCGCGTAATTTGCTAAAAAGTCTTTTGACAGAACGCTGATTTTTTAATAATTCGACCAATAGTGCTTTCGGATGGACGATTATGTAAATCGTAAAGTTCGCGTAATTTGCTAAAAACTCTTTTCAACAGAACGCTGATTTTCATAAAATAATTCAACAATTTGAACGCGTTGTTGTACCGTGTACGAAGCCATTTTTATAAATGTCATACATCACACTTTTTAAATGCCCACATATCCAGACAAATTCAGTGCGCCATCTATATTTTATTTATTCATAAAAAAGCCCGCAATTTGAAACACCTTTTATAATACGAGCAATTTCCAAAAAAAATGATAACAAATAAAATACAAGATTTTTAAATAAAATAATTTTGTTGTTTTTAAATAATTAAAATAATTTTCAAATAAAATACTTCATATTAATTTCTTGAAGTTCTCGAACATATGCCACATATGCCCAAAATCATAACTGCACTACAAGCATTTGTAGTTTTAGATAACTCTTACTAATGCAGGTATTAAGTACCGCTGGAAAGAAAATTCAATAAAAAATCATTTAAAAAGAAGTCGCTTTATCGATTTAGTTGTTCAAAATGTTCATCCAGTTGCAGTATAGATAGTCTAGCTCTTCTTAGAATTGAAGGGATAGCTCTGTTAACAATTTCAGGACCAGCACGAATAGTTTTTATGGCATCCATCATTCTATCAGCAAGTTATTCTGCATAAACCAAATTTTTCAGCTTTAACCATAAAAATAATAATAATGGAGGATTTAATGAATAAACATTGCCTGCCTCTCTCGTCCAACAAAAGAATGTATTCATCGACAAAGCGAGAACGCGTCTATCTCACTGGTCGAGAAAAAGATTCCCAGAGCATATGTAGACAGACGCTTTATACCTCAGCGATTTGCTGCATAAATGAATGTTAAAAGGAATCGTTCGTTAATAACACAAGTCTACCTGATGATGAGTGAATCTCTGAAACATATGTAGTAGACAGGGTGTTATTAACATTTGAATGATTCCTTTTAACATTCATAGAGGATTTAAGTCTGGCGACAGTCGTCAATATTACACACACTAAATGGTCACTAAAAATCTGCTGTTCGTGTGTATGTAATCGCTGAGTGGACTTTGTTTTCTTCGACTTTTACATTGGTGTAAACAAAAGAACTAGCTTTTACTTTATGAGGTACATATTGAATATTTTTCTTTTCAAAACAAAACAACACTGGTTACATGAAATTATGATTCATTGTTGGGTTTCCCAGGGCGCATGCGCCTACTTCCTTCCCTGGTGGTTAAAGCATCGTCACTATAAAAATAAAAATGCTGGAACATCTGCCTTGAAAATGTTATTCCTTAGTTTATCGTAGATTTTCAAGTGTCCATCAATGAGAATTCCCGGCATTCATCACTAAATAATATTTTCCGACAAAGCTCTCGATTTCTCACTAACCACCGACTAAATCCAAGTCTTGATGCCTAGTCGGCTAGGTTTTAAAGCTTTTACAGATACGATATGGTACGGGTACAAACCTCAATTGTGTAGAGTTCTCTATATTCTCCTGCAGTCTACATTGAGTCTGCTAGCTATTCTTCGGTGACTAGTAGAAGGTGAGCGTCAACCATATTAAGTATTGCTTCTTCTTGAGCAAGTTCTTGTTGCATGGGACGTTCAGAAGCGTTCAGCTGCAGCAAGCTTGCCTATTTCTCTTAAAAATGGAAAACCCCCGGCTTTTTAATAAAAACGAAAACAACGGTGGTCCGTAATACATGCGTTAGTAGGACTATCTACAACTTATCGTTTTGGGCCTATGTTAATTAGACATTTGTAACTTGAAAGTGCCTCAGCAACACATCCTTAAGCTGTGGCAATCATATCATGAGACACCCAGTATAGCAGACAAACCTAGGGGGTTTCGATCAACATCCTGGTATCTCTAGATCACGATGACGCTAATTACAATCTGAAAAACTTACGTAATTTGATTTAAAAGTAATTAAGAACATTTTAATACGTTATTTATTCTAATAGATACGTATGCACTCAATTATATGTATAAGACATAAATATCGATAAATCGTGAAAGATGTTATTTCCATGTCAAAATTTTTTACGAAAAGTTGTGAGGCTAACGCGTAATAATTTTATGTACATCTAAATAAACGAGTTTCACCTGTGATAAGTACATACAGCGGTTATTTTTTGTTACCCATATTTCGTTGACCACGTCACGTGATTGTGACGCACACATTTCATTAAAATGTTTGAGTGTTTGCGATAGAAAGATGATGATTTAGAATATTTAATGCATGTAGTAGATCTAATCTAACATTTTTTGCCAGTTACGAACAAGGACTTATATTTAGAGTGTCCGCAGTCATAATCTAATCTTACTCCAGGATGATAATTCATCTACATGTTATTTCATTCAATCGGTCATATTATTTTCTAATAATTACTCTGATAACCTAAGTAACAACAAACTAAAAGATTTTTTGAAATTATTTCACATTTATGACCAGCTAGTTAAGTCGTATCTCTCATTTACACATATATACTTCATATTTTCTTCTATTGTGGTTGAAATTAATGAAAAAGTTTTTGCCTTTAAGTGAGGGAATCGAACCTCGATCGTCCACTTACTGGGCGGATGCTCTATCATTAAGCTACTCAGGAATGTGACACTCGATGTCTTTATTACACCATAAATTTCATTATGGAAACAGATTTTTAACGCTATATACGAGGATGGTCCCAGAAGTACCGACCCAACAAAAAAAACACAAAAGCTTTGGAAAGGAATATAATTATTTTTCAACATAGTCTCCTTTCAGCTCTATACACTTTTCCCAACGATGTTCAATAAGTTCGATACCCTTTTTATAATAAAAACTGTCTTTCTACACAAAATAGCCATTAACTGCCGACATCACTTCTTCATCGTTGGAAAATCTTTAACCATTGAGCCATTTTTTCAAGTTTGGGAACAGAAAATAATCCGAGGGGGCTAAATCTGGCGAATAGAGTGCATGAGGTAGCAATTCAAACTTTAATTCATTAATTCATTAATTTTGGCTATTGCAATAGCGGATTTGTGAGATGGTGTATTGTCTTGATGAAACAACACTTTCTTCTTAGCCAATTGCGGCCGTTTTTGCTTGATTTCATCGCTTAAATGTTGCAATAAGTTCGCATAATAGTAGATAGTTTTTCCTTTTTCAAGAGAGTCAATGAAAATTATTCCACGCGCACCCAAAAAAAACCGATGTCATGACCTTGCCTGCAGATGAAATGGTCTATATAGTTTGAGAGTTCTCCTTCCTTTGAGTTCTCATCACTTCCGAGCAGTCTAATGATAAAGCATCCGCCCGGTAAGCGGATGATCGAGGTTCGATTCCCTGACCTAAGGATAAAAACTTTTTCATTAATTTCAATCATAATCGAAGAAAATGCGAAGTATGTGTGTGTAAATGGAAGATACGACTTAATTATTTGGTCGAAAATAATGTTATGATATATTTTCGTTGAAAATTTTTTTCTTAAAACTCATTTCTTTCATGTGCTGACCGAATTTCTTAGGACAAAATGTGCGGTAGCACACTACTGTATCATTACATTTTTAATCCTTTCCTCAAATAGAAAATACACAATTAAATCTCGAAGTAATTCTGGTTTAATCGGTTGGTTTTATAATGCAAAGCCATTACTTAACGGTAATAATAGTAATGATTTTTTTGTGTTTATAAATATATGGCGAAAATAAAGTCGAAATTGCAAAACTAATATTTTAGGTTAATATTTCAAAAGAAGATAGCTAAAGTATGAAATAGAAGAATACAAAATCTACATTTTTTTTTAAATAAAATCGTATCGTTGCCAGATATATATTTACAAACACCCTCTGTCATAAAAGTTCTTTTTTTTGAAATATATTAAACTCCTAGCGCCATCTATTCAATATGTTTTTGCTAGGTTTGCTTGCGTTTAGAGAACAATCACAGACACCAGAATAAAAAACTTGAAAAGCCACATCAAAACGTGATATTTAGAATCTGTAAATGGATTATATATAGAAATTCGAAATTTAATATTTTGATGAAAATTTCAATTTTTTCAAAGGGGTATGCCCGCAAAAATTGGTATTTTTCGAAAGTTAATGTATCACTCCAAATGCTCGTGTGCGGGCACTTGCGAAGGACCTAAAAACAATATTGAGGTCAAAATTTATCTATCTAAGTCTTTTGCCTTAGTCATGAGAGAACAAAACACTTGAACAGCCGCATCAAAATGTATAATATTTTTGGAATCTCTAAACGGATTATCTCCAAGATTTGAATGTTTTTGTCGTGAACAATAGAAAATTCGTATTCTGCTGGTTGAAAATTATGGATTTTCGTTCTACGAAGACTGAATTCAAAACTTAATATTTTGATGAAAATTTCAATTTTTTCGAAGGGGTATACCCGCAAAAATTGGTATTTTTCGAAAGTTAGTGTATCACTCAAAATGCTCGTGTGCTGGTACTTTCGAAGGACCTAAAAACGATTTTGAGGTCAAAATTTATCTAAATCTTTTGCCTTAGTTATGAGAGAACAAAACACTTGAAAAGGCTCATCAAAATGTATCATATTTTTAAAATCTCTAAACGGATTATCTCCAAGATTTGAATGTTTTTGCTGTTAACAATAGAAAATTCGTATTCTGCTGGTTGAAAATTATGGATTTTCGTTCTACGAAGACTGAATTCAAAACTTAATATTTTGATGAAAATTTCAATTTTTTCGAAGGGGTATACCTGCAAAAATTGGTATTTTTCGAAATTAATGTATCATTCCAAATGCTCGTGTTCAGGTACTTTCGCAGGACCTACAAACGATTTTGAGCTCAAAATTTATCTAAATCTTTGGCTTTAATCATGAGAGAATAAAACACCTGAAAAGAAGCTCAATTTTTGGGTTCTCCAGGAAGAAGTTTACTTGATGGTGCTTATAAACATCTGCATTAAGCTTCCTAAATTAGAGAAAAATGATCTTCTTTTGACTGATAGATTGGCGATTAGAAGAGAATTGCTTACAACAATGTGGCATGAAAATGGGTTCGGTCCCGACCTGAAGATACACTTCAACATCATCGAAAGCAAACTTTCATCAGAGACAGAGTATGGCTCTTTGTGCGGAGAGATTTTAAGGATGTGTTTATTCGAGCTCTTACCAAGAAACGCAACAATTGGATGTCGTGCAGAATCGTTAGTCGTAAAGAAATAATATTTCATTGAAGCAACGCGAAACCACACACAAGTTTAATCGCCCGTCAAAAATTATTGGATCTTGGATAGGATGTACTGTTACACCTACTACAACTCGCTGTGTTTTGAGCCTTCAGACTTCCACTTCTTTCTTTTTTCTTTAAAACACTCTGAGTAGTATAACGTTCGATTCAAATAAGATTGGTCGTCCCATAAATGAGGAATAATAAACTTATCGAAAGATGGAAAGATGGCAAAAGATTATCGATGAAAATGGGCAATTAATTGATTGATCTTTTTTCCTATGAATAAATGATGTATAAAAATATGGAGAGTCATAAGTGTGGGTTTTGGCTTTCGACAGTACAGATCGTGTACAGAATTTGTTTCGTGCGGGTGTTTGCTGTAGTTTTCCAGGTGCGACACTGTTTAATTATCTGCTGGTGATGACAACTTAGTTGTCGAAATACATATACAGAATAAGAAAATTAATGTGGAAAGCGGTTATATATCAACCTTCAGTGATTAAGTCATAAAAATACCTGAACTTTTTTGAAATGGGCGAAATTCCTAGCGCCAGCTATTAAATACCTCTTATTCAGGATGAATAATAAGAAAATGTGACAAAATGATATTTATATCAATATATCGTCGCCTACTAATTAAGGAAAATACATTATTAAAAGATCTACTATGTTATAATTCGGTTCAAACCAGATATTATTATTTTTTGTGGCAAAGTTTTTTTTCTTAGATCCTTAGCGTAAATATAAAAACGTTTTTATGCCTTTAAGGAATTAGACCAAACTGTAACCTTGACTAAAATTACGCATTCATATTCAAGGTGTTCACGCAAAAAAACTAGGGGACTCTCCCTAATTTCTTTTCCAAAAAAAAAAACGCGACATGTGGGCTGACGTTTTTGTCGAGTTTTTCTAGTATTGCGTAATAAAGACAATAAATCAAGAAATAATTTATTCCAGTCTAGCTGCATTAGCACAACGATTGAATGAAATATTAGAACTAAAAAATAAAAACGGTGAAAACACGAGATATTATGTAATATAATAATAATAATATGAGGTTTTTCAATAAGGGCATAACAATTTTGTATTTAAATAAAACACAGAATAATTGAGATATTGGACTGAAAGTTATTCCAGGTGCAGCACACATGTTACATTTAACTATGGAATTCGATCTCGTTCATACGACCACCGCGTGCATTTTTGCAGCGATCGATTTTTTGGAGACAATTTTTCACCACTTTTTCACACATATCGGCCAGAACGTTATCAATTTTGCGTCCGATATTGTCCCTGAGCTCCTTTAACGTTGTTGACTTGTTGGCATAAACCAACGATCTAACGTAACCCCATAAAATGAAATCCAACGGCGTTAAATCGCATGAGCGAGGTGGCCACTCGACGAGATTACACGGTTACCGAACTTCCCATTCAATAGATTAATTGTTTGACTAGCTGTGTCGTATGTAGCCCTATTTTGTTGGAACTGATGTCAAGTCCATCCAATTTTGGCCAAAAATAGTCTTCGAACATGACACGATAACGACCTCCATTGACTGTAACATGGAGATTATCTTCATCGATGAAAAAATATGTCCAATGACACCTCCGGTATGAAATTCATACCACACAGTCGCTTTTTATGGTTGTAATGGAGTCTCTTGAAGCACATGTGGGTTTGATGCTGTTCAATAATGCATATTTTGCTTATCGACAAAGCCAAAAGTCAAAAATAAGCTTCATCGTTGATGATGATTTTTCGATGAAATTCACGATTTTCTTCAAACTTTAGCAGAGCCCAATCGGCGAAGTTTCGGCGCTTTAAATGATCAAGAGGCCTCAATTCTTGAGTTAATTTGATCTTGCAAATGTGTAAGTCAAGATTCGCCACAATATGGTTTGAAAGATTCCCAATTCCTGTGAACGGCGTAGAATCGACTGATTTGGCTCATTTTGAACTGAAACACTTACGGCTGCGATATTTCGGTACTTCGACCGGTGCGTTGTCTCATTGGCACAAGAACATCCAATAGTGAATATTTTGATTCGAATTTATCCACCATAGCACGCACAGGCTATCTGGTGCGACGATTATTATGACCGAAAATTGGAGTAAGTGTTCTTAAAGTTGCGACCACCGACTTAGAATTGCGGACGTAATTCTTAATAATTTCCAAACTTTGCTCGTTCGTGAACTCCATCGTGATAAAAATGTTAGCCTTGACTGACGTTTTGACGTTGACAGATGATGAAAAACGATCAAGAGTATGTTCATATTAATAGACAAAGTTGTTATGTCCCTTTTGTCCCTGTTTAAGTAATTACTGTGCAGTATTTTGGAATTTCTTTTTATTTTTTGTCGCCGCAGTGATTTGCCCAATTCTAGGAATTCAGTAAAATGTATTTCCTTTCAAGTGATATCTATTTTTCAACTTTAAATCATTTATATGTTCTTTAACAGAACGGAACTGGAACGTCTTGACTTCTGCAGCCAAGAAGTTCCAGTTTCATTCCGTGTTAGCTTAGGCCGACGAACTAAAGATTTTCAGTTGTATTAATTCACTTAACGACAGTATTAATCTTCAATCTAATCTGTGCATTATTAACGATTGGTGTACCCACAATAAGATGAAGTTCAACATCGACAAATGTGCTGTTCTCTCTTTTAGTAGAAGTGATACTCCACTTTACTATAACTACAATGTTCGGCAATCCATTATACCTAGAGTACACAACTTCAAGGATCTTGGAGTTTTGTTCAACTCGCATCTTATCTTTTCAGAGCATATAAGTAGTATAACTTCATCGTCTTCCAGAGATCTTGCGTTCCTTATTCGTTCTTGCAGGGGGTTTAGTAGTTTGCACACTTTGAAGGTTCTTTATGGTTGTCTTGTCCAGTCCAGGTTGAAATATGCTTCAGTTGTGTGGTGCCCGCTTTACCATTACCAGCAGTTACTCCTGGACCGTGTTCAAAAGATGTTCCTCAAATATTTATCCCACAGGATTGATGATCATTATCCTGCCTTTGGTTCGACGTATGAGGGTCTGCTTGCTAGGCACAATTTTGATTCTCTTGGTATACGCAGGGAGAAAGCTGATGGCGGTTTTCTTTATAAATTAATAAATAATTTCGTTGATTCTTCTGTGCCGTTGTCCCAGGTTGATTTCTTCGTGCCTAGTTTTGACACTAGATCATCGACGACCTTCTTGATAGCTAGGGCAAGAACCAATGTTCTCTGCAAGGCTCCATTGGTACATATGTGCAGAAATGCCAATGTATTACACATGGATCACTTTCATTAATTTGCATCTATTATTGTTCGTTCAGTTTTTTTTAATGACTTGAATTACATTATTATAAGTGTGTATATTTTTTTGTCAATTGGATTTTTATTTTTCTTTGTATTACGTTAACTGCACCTATTTTTGTTTCAATTTTAATTTTATTCTTAAGTGAATTATGTCCTGTAAATGGTCTGTGTAACTGTTGGGCATTAAAGATTATTATTATTATTATTAAACCATATTGGATAAGGACTTACACAAATACGCTTCAGCGGTACAAATAAGTTAAAGAATCATATATTTTAGCACAGAAATCATTACACACCAATTCAGCACCAGTATATGCAGTTAGAGATGGCAAATCTGTATTCAATACTGCTTAATATGTGTCGTTATTCAAATAATCGAGATAAAATACGACGACTGATTATAAGTCTTGCATCTTTAGATCTAAAAATTAATAGAAAATGCAAAAACGCAAACTTAAATTACAAATAATGAAATGTATGTGTAGACAATTAAAATATTTTAAAACGTACATAGAAATATATTCCTTTCCTTTTCTTTTTAATTCGTCATATAGCATTTAAAGCACTTAAATGTTATATAATGAAAGGTTAATGTATACGATTTGTTCTTTCACGCAGTGATTCAGTGTAAGTGAAAGGCGATTATTGTTAGATTTTTGCTGTTAAAATGTACAACTGTAAGATGGACGATGATGAAATATTGAAGAAAAATTTGTAATTGTCGTAATTTAAAAATTAAACACTATTTTGTTTTACACGCTCTGCTTCGGTGTAATTAAAAAAACTGCGCTCCTGTTCGTATATTTTTTTTAATTATGCAATTGTAGATCCAATTAAACTTACACAAATTAAAACACAAAGAAGACGGACTAAAACGTGATTTTATAAAAATTGTAAGCACTGCTTTCTTCTCAAAATAAATTGTAGAGAATTAAAATAAAAATTCTAAAAATGTGCGACATAAAATGGTCATGTAACAAGTATTTAGAAAATATACATATTTTTAAACGGTAGCAATAAGTTCTTGCGAAAAAAACTACTCTAAATGCAATTTATTTATAATTTACAACGTACATACGTAAGTCTACACACCTGTGTCTGACACGCTCAAGCTAGTCGACGAGCAAAACATAATTGAGAATCGAGAACGTTTGCGGAGCTTTTATATCTACACTCACGACGTGTAACTCAATATTCGCGTCTTTACTGATTATAATTTGTTTCTTAACACCGGGGCAGTTTAATATTAAGTAAACTTCCATAACCTTTAGTTTGTTTAACTTGGAACTTCTTGAAATAAAATCTTTACTGATAGTAAGTATTAATATTTAGCAATGTCATCACCTTTATACTAAAATAATAGCCTACTGGTCAAAAAAGAATTTTCTCTAATTTGCTGCATTGGTAAACTTCCTGGCAACCTATGACGGAATTCGTTTCTAAGACGTGGGTTGTCTTTTAAATTTTGCATATAAAACTGGAATAAAACAGCAGAGAGCTTTTAAAGACTTCATTGTTTTTCGAAATATTCTCCACGAAGATGCACTTTTGTATGCTCTCGAACCAACTTCGGAAGCAGTTGTTCCACTCGTTTGTTGATACAGTCAGAATTGCGTTTTTGAAGGCATCGACTGCTCCTTCTTCCGACTGGAACCTTAGACTACGCAGTCTGTTCTTGATTTTCGGAAAGGTAAAGAAATCGTTGGGACTTAGGTCCGGACTGAATGGAGAATGACCCAACAATTCGATGTTTTGCGTTAAAAATTCAATTGTCTTGCGTGCTGTGTGCAAACTTGCATTGTCTTGGTGGAGGATGATTCGTCGTTCGGGATTGATTTTTCGAAGCTCAGCGATGACTTGCGACAAACAAATGGTTATATACCAATCGGCAGTAATAGTTCTTTGATCTTATAGAGGAGGTTACCCCATGACCTGCTTTCGAGATAAATGTCGCGACCATCTTTTTGGAGACACTTCAAGAACGGATGATTTTTGTCGTCTTTTCTTAACCATGGAACACCCAAATAGATGGCTAGCGTTTATTTTCTGGCTCGTATGAGTAAATCTATATCCCACTATGCAAAAATTGAAATACATTCCACGTATTGTTTAAAATATTAGTTTTTATTCTCATTTCTGTTGTAATTCGTTTTTTTTTAATTATCTAAATTAGTTTCACTTTTTAAATAACCCTATTGAAAGAAATTCAATGAGGTTAAACCTGAAAATTTAGCTGGCCATTCCAGAAAACTAATTTTCCAATCCATCTGTTAAAAAGCTGTGTTTAAATAATAAGCATAATGAGCTGGTGCTCCTTCCTGTTGAAATAAGCTGGTGTCATTTGTAATATCTGAATCTTCTGGATTCGGGTATAAAACTGCTAACTCTGGAATAAGTTCATCTCTGAAAAGTTTTAAGTATCTTTGCCCAGTAAGATTAACCAAAAAGATAGGCCCCACGACAGAATTATTTATTATGCCTACCCAAACGTTGATATTTTGCGGACGTTGGGTAATTATTTCTCTGTCAATGGAGTTCGTGGAGTTCGTTATATCTACAGATATAACGGTTGACATCCTCTTTACTTGTTATCATTGTCTGCGTCATATTCTCGTTCACCTTCATGTTTTACCGTTAGCTGTTCCGTTGAGAGTATCTGCTATCGTGGTTAATTTTCCAAGTTCGATTGTCTTCTAAAAGTCTCATATTTAAAGAGGACAAAAAGGCTGAACAAGCCTAGCTTTAAGTAACTGATGGACCAACCATTTCATCTATAGATATTGCTACAATATCCGGTGTTGTATTATTCGACTTCTTTCTTTGCCTCCTTAATTTCTTCGTCGAAAATTACGTTCAATAGTATCGGGTTCAGTGTACAGCCCTGTCTTACGCCCATTGTAGTTTCGAATGTGTGTGAAGTTACATCCCTGGTTCTTGTGTATTACTTAGTTGTTCTATTGTATATAAATATAGATATATTTTCTTCTGCATCTCTTTTCTGTAGAATCTTCCATATACCATCTCTGTTTATTTTATCAAAGGCTTTCTCTAACTCCACCAAACATAAATGAACATTCCTTTCTCTAACTCCACCAAACATAAATGAACATTCCTCGATTCTTCGATAGCTTTTTTACTTAATTGTCTAATGACAAATACGGCATCTTGCACACCTATTGGGTCCGAAACCGAATTGGACTTCCTTTAAGGTAAGTTGTGGTTTATCTCTTTGCCTTTTTTTCAAGTATTCTGGCATTAATTTTTCCGATTGTGCTTGGTAGTGTGATAGCTCTATAAGACTTTGATTTATTTCGCTGGCAAGTACTTAATCTTGGCTTATGGGTTGGAGTTGCGTCCGCGGTGTTTCTACTGTAACATTTCGTCTTCACTTGCATGAAACGTTCTTAGATTTTAATTTCTGCTTGCTGCTGTTGTCGTTCAATTTCAATGCAACAACGACAGAAGTAGCAGCAACCTTGAGGATACCTCATGCAAGTAAAGAGGAAACGTTACAGCAGAAGCACCGAGGACGCTGTCTCAACCCGGAAAACAACATCAACGACCGCAGAAGTCCGTAAGCCAGATCTCTGGTAGCACTAATTATTCGACTCCTAACTTAAGTCTTTAAAAATATGCAAGTAAAATTTAATTTAAATCTAGGTAAATTTTAATGAAGATTGTGTTTGATTCAATTAATCAAAAAAAGATAAATGAAACCCCTTACCACATCAATGTTCGTATTCCGTATTTCGACAACTAAGTTGTCACCATCAGCAGATATTTAATCACAATGTCGCACCTAGATTTGCTTTAAAATTCGCACAGACTATTTCCGCACAGCTTTCCCCGCTAATCGCCAAATACGCACACCAAATACACTTAGCAGCATTGATGTGGTAAGTAGTTTTGTTTACCTTTTTTTGATTAATTTTGATTTGTTTTATTTTATACAAGTTTTAAACCATATCGAGGTGAGTGTTATCGGCCCTCGACTTTACAATAGAAATATGTAGATACGAGTAATAACATGCATGCTACGATATTAATTTGTGTTTTGTAAAGCGTTTCGCGGTCTTGCGTGTGAATTATTTTTTCATACAAAAACTACACGTACAACCTCCTTTGCACACAACACTATTTCTGCCTAAATTGCTATTATTACTTTATAAAATAATAAAAAAGAATTAGCTTATTTGTTAAATGTTTGTGATCGTTTGCTTGCTAGTTTTAATTTGGAATTTATTTCTTCCACAGAAAAAAATGAGAGAGATGGTATTTTCGTTGCTGGTAAGTTATTGTAAATACTTAAAAGAAAAAACTTCTAGCCTTTCTTCTGAAGCTTTGACGCGTTTCTGTTACGCTATTTTGATACGTATATGTTTCTTTTCAAACAAACACTGTGTAATATATGTACGTCTTACTTTTATACTGTACTGTTTTTGCTGCTAGTTGTTCAATCTTTTTTAGAAGGTTGGCCTTTTGTTAATTTTCTTAGCGATGTTTTGTGTCAGCTTCTGCAGTCAGTAAAAAAATTATATTTAAACATAATTCATGAAAAAGCTAACAGAAAAGAAGTGATGAATCGGTTAAGAAACGCGGCAAGATGGCAAAATTTTGAAAAAAAAAGTTGTATCGTTGTGCGTGTGTAATGTTGAGTATAAATGAAAGTATATTGTTTATATTCATCGATTTTAAGTAGAGTTGGGATATTCTTCCCGTGGGTCAGGATCGTAACAAATGTACGAATAAACGGCGCTATTTATATCACTTACGTTTTGTTTCATAAATAACACACGTATATTATTCACAGCTGTTGTTGCGTAGCGCAAAATGGATAAAACTGACAAAATCTCTACAGCATGACGGTAAGTGTCCTTGAAGTGTAACGTACTCCGTGCCGAAAAGATCTACTAGGAAAGTTTTGCAATACAGCTTTGTTTATTTAATTTTTTGAAAGTAATTTCCTCCACACTCAATACACCTGTCCATCTTACGAAACCAGTCTTCAAACCAGTTCTGCCAAGTTTCCGCGCCTCCCTTTTAGCTTCATTTTCACATGCGGGAACAGTGCGAAGTCGCAGGGAGCAAGATCTGGGTTGAAGGGAGAGTGCTCGAGAAGTTTCAATCCTGTCGTGGGCAAATATTCGGTGCAGGCTTTAGCGCGGTGAGCTGGAGCATTATCGTGATGGAGGAACCAGGTGTCCATTCTTGACTTTGGCCGCAGGTTCTTCATAGATCCAATGACTTTAGGCAGGAACTGTTCAGTATACCACTTAGTTGTGACTGTCTTCTGTGTTCAAAATGACGCGTTCCACAATTCCACTCGAATTGACAAATACAGCTATCATTTTCTTCTTTACAGGTCGGGATTTTCTGACAACTACGGACATGTCCTCATCATCAAAGACCCAAACTTTGTTTTGAGCTTTGGTCGGCACATCGTAATAGTACAGCCAAGTCTCGTCACCTGTCACGATGTTATTCACATATCGAGATTGTCCCTTATTAAACTTTTTTAGCATCTCCCGGCACCAAGTCACACGCCGTGTCATCTGCTCCCCAGTCAGTCGATGCGCCACCCAGAGAGAACAAAGTTTCTGCACGCGCAAATGATCATGCAGAATCGAACGAATTGCTGGTGCATTTAGGCCTGAAGTACCCTCTGTCTGTTGGTAGGTCACTCGCGTGCCCTCGCCAAGCATTTTCCTTACAGTAGTAGCGTTCTCCTCCGTAACTGACGTTCGTGGCCTTCTCGGCCTCTCAGCATCCTTCACAGTTCAATTTCCCCCTTTGGAATTCTCTATACCACCTGAATATCGTTGCGCGATGTGGACAAACGTCACCTAGTGCAAAAGTCATTTCTTCGAAGCACTGATCTATGTTTAAACCACGCACGAAATTATAATGCAAAACTGTGCCTTTATTTCATTTCGTGACCATGATGCCATCGCAAGCACTTCACACTCTCACTGGTAATAAATAATTGAGCCCTCAACCAATGGTCTCGTTTTTCCCTTAAACACGTCTGTCATACTTAGTAATTATACGTTCACCTTGTATAAAGATGCTCTTGATAGCAACTTATAATTTTACACTTCATCTGGTTTATTACATTACAACGGTGGGCGCGCTGTATACTCAGTATGATCCTGGCACGTCGAAAGACATCCCAACTCTGGTTATAAGTCAAGAATACATACTTCGTTAAATCTTATAATTCTATACAGAAATACATCTCATTGTAGAAACAGATAATTGATGCAGATTTTCAATTAAACATCTATTTCCATGAGATTTATGACGTAATTAATGAACCACGCAGTCCTTGGTAGCTTAATTTCTGTGTTAATTATAACAATGTAGTGAGCAGAAAATTACTAGTTTTCATATCTATTATTCTTTCTGTTGTTTTTCTTTTAAACACATTGTAAATTCATACTTAAGAATACTCGGTATTTATTATACTGTGAACAATAAACAATGATGAATTAATCTAAATTTGTTCTTCCTGTATCGATATATTCTGCAATTCTTATCCTATAAACCCTTGAATACAAAGGAGAAAACTCATGTTTTCGGCTGTGAATTCTTTAGAACTTGTAATTGTGTAGAATATAAAACAATTAGAAGTAAATTTAAGGAATATAAGTATGCATTACAACCTTCATTATTCTCTTTGTAACTACTGCTCAAGTCCTTCAAGAATTTTTTTTAGGTCCCTTGCTTTTCTTATGAGTCAGTGATAATTGTAATGATATAAAACTCTACTAAACAATTGCAAATATGAATGTATACGTGTGTGAGTGCGTATGTGTGCGCGTACATATAGAGCAACTTAACTAAAACCTATTGGTCATCTACTAAGTTATGATTTCATTGCTTTTTTATATTCAAAGTTATCTTCATTTAGTCTCACACACTTTTTACCAGGTCTTCTTCATCTGTTCATTACAGCTTTTTGATATCTTGCAGAAGTCGATATCGATACGGGAGCCTTTTGTCGTCTTCTGGCTAGAAAGGTTAACCCTAAAAACAAATAACTAATTGGTCATGTGTTAAATTATGATCTCCTTGATATTTGATTTTTAAAGTTATCTTTCTTAAGACTTAATCACTGAAGGTTGATACATAACCCCATTCCACATTAATTTTCGTATTCTGTATAGGTATTTCGACAACTAAGTTGTCGAAGTACGTATACAGAATACGAAAATTAAATAATTGATAATTATCAACCTTAAGTGATTAAGTTAATCAACCACAGGCTCCATCAAAATTGCCTTCCTTAAATCTCTTATATTTTTGTGCGATCCTCTTCATTTGTTAATTACAGCTTTTTGGTTTCTTCTAGAAGAAATTAACCAATACGGAAGCTTTTTTTCGTCTTCTAAATAACTAATTGATCATCTGTTAAATTATGATCTTGGTTTTTATCTTTAAAATTATGAAATAGTTAATTTTTCTGAAACTCCATTACATTAAGAAATAAATAAAACACTAAGGAATAATTGAAATACTTTGTCAACATTTCGAACTATTTTATCTATTTACCGACTGTTTTGTCTGGTAGGACATTACCGAGCAAGTACAATACAGGTTACAATCTCCTTTGTATAGGAAAACCAAAAGCAATAATTAAAGTCGAGTGCAAGAAAGGGGTAAAGGTAAAATATACATACAAGGTCAGGAAAGACCATTCTTCGAATATCTATAAATATAAATAACAGGAAAACATTAACAATTAATGAAATTATTAGATAAAATATGTAATATATTCTATATATATTTTACCTCTACCACTTTCTTGTAATGGGATTTAATTATTGCTCTTCGTTTTCCAAAACAAAGGAGATTATAACCTGTATGTACTTGCTCGATAATGTCCTAACTTACGAAACTAGTCGCAGTTAATATATAATATAGTACAAAATTTAGACAGTGTTCTATTTATTCTTTAATGTTTCATTTGTTCCTTAGTTTAAAATTATCTTCTTTTAGTCACACATATTTTTGTATGATCCTCCTCATTCGTTAATGACAGCTTTTTGATCTCTGGTAGAAGGGATTTACCGATATGCAGGCTCTTTTTTCATCTACTGAGTTGAGGGGTTACCCCAATAAAAACAAGAACAAAATACAAGGTAACTAAATTTAAAAAATGGCTCAACCCAACAAAGAAACTGGTCAAGCGCAACTGACTCGATCTCCCAATAAATAATAAACGTAACCTTGATCAACAAAAGTAATTGTTGTTTGTAAGGATGTCTGTTAGCGATAAGAGAAAGCATTTCCTCCAACATATCACATTTCCATGGAAGGATTTTTAATTCCAATCTAACTTATTCGTAAAACATATTTTCGAATTATTATTTAGAACACTTTTTCATAATTTCACTCAAAAACAACTTATCCCCTGTCTTCTCGTTTGCTTGCAAAATATTGCTTGTAATTTCTAAGAATTGACAAAAATACTTGACAGAACCCTTGCAATGGTAGATATTATATATGTTGCATGTCCTGTACTAGCTTGCTTTTGTAGTTATGAAAGAATTAGCAATTCAAGTTCCGAGTTAAATTATGTAAGTTGTAGTACATCTCCCTGCTGGTTGGTTAAGGTTGTATGTTCGATTCTTATTTCGAAAAGATATAATTTTTCTGAAAATTCTTGTAGCAACTAATGGTGGTGGAAAATGGGGAAATATACATCAAGTTAATTTAAAGATACGATATTGTCAAGTGCAAAATACAAGGTGCAAATGTTATTTCCAGATACCAACAAACGAAACTCGTGCCTGAAGGCTATGGAGGCGGCGAAGGAGACAGAACCCTGGTTCGGTATAGAACAAGAGTACACTCTGCTAGATATGGACTTGCGACCTTTGGGATGGCCGAAGAACGGTTTTCCGGGACCGCAGGGACCCTACTATTGTGGTGTCGGTGCTAATAAAGTGTATGCTAGAGATATTGTTGAGTGTCACTATAGGGCCTGTTTGTATGCCGGCGTTAAAATAGCTGGAAGTAATGCCGAAGTAATGCCCGCACAAGTAAGGAAATAACAGTTGTTCTGGGACAGTGTTGTCTTTAGAATAAAATAATGTCATTTTGTAACAGTGGGAGTATCAAGTAGGACCGTGCGAGGGCATTAGTATCGGGGACCAGCTCTGGATGTCTAGATTTATTCTGCATCGGGTCGCCGAAGAGTTCGGTGTGGTAGCCACTTTGGATCCAAAACCGATGCCTGGCGATTGGAATGGAGCTGGTGCCCATACCAATTTCTCCACCAAACAGATGAGGGAGGACAATGGTATAATGTGAGTACTTTTTACTATTATTTCGGCAAACTATAACAGATTTATTGAGACTATAGAAATTTGACGCATTGGAGATTTATCAAACCTTGTCAAAAAATGCTAAAATTTTATGAAAACGTTAAATAATTATTGTAATAAAAATAATACGTTTATGGATACTTTTCCAAAACTTTAAAAATATGAAGATTTTTATCATATTATTCTAAAATGTACTTGTTCATTTCGTCCTGGTATTACGATCAAGGCGAATAAAATACTTCACCACCATACCCTTGATTAGTATCCTGCTTTAATAAGATATTCTGTGGACATGTTGAATAGGTCGAGTAGTTGAACGCAGCATATTTACGTGCTCTTAACAGCCCCCCCCCCTAAATTGATTACGTGTTCTTAACACCTCCTGTAAATTGATTACGTGCTCTTAGTAACCCCCTCCCCTAAATTGACCGTACTGCGCATGCCCGTCTTAATATTGTTTGACAATATTAAAATTAGATAACTTTCATATCCTAAACCGTGCAACGTTTCATCCTGCGCTTAGTAAGACAATAAATAAACGCCCGTATCTTCACCTTAAACGATCTCTTTGCTTCACCTTCAAGGTGCTGAAACTAGTTCTAGAAATAAGCTTCCTGTTAAGCAGATCTAATAGGACGCCACAGTATTGTTACTCGGAAAGCCCGAAGCCAAACTTAAAGTATTACTAACGAGAGGGCGCTAGTGATATCACAAAGTAATAAGATAAAGAACAAAGCCTGCTTACGAGCAGAAATTCGATGAAGCAGGACCATAACAAGATAAATCTGATAGAAATTTTCCATTTAAGAAATTTCTATAAATCAATAGATTGCTAACACTAGTTGAAAATATAAAAAACGTAAAGTCCTTAATACAGATACACGTTTGTGTCGTGGATATTAAAAAAGTCTTCGGTAGAATAAAAAGGGAAAACATTCGGGAACCGCTTAGAAAATAAGGGAGTAAGAAAAGATTTAACACAAAACGTACAAATCCTACTAAAAACGATTATTTAGAATTAAACAATGGAAAAGCAAAAACATTTTGCAATAAAATTGAGCAGGGATGCATTCTGTGAACTCACTATTCTTTAGTTTAATGCTGGATAAAGTTATTAAACAAAGAAAGTACGAATTAAAGCTTTATAATGTCGAATATTGAAAATTAAAGCACGTTCGTTTATCAAAACAATGCTATGTAGATGTCAAAAGCAGCTGTAAAAAAATATTATTTTTGATGAAAGATTAAAATCACACAACATACAAATGGACAACGACGTATTAGAACAGATAACTGAATTGATATACTTAGAAATAATAATATAGAAAAAGAAAGAGAATAAGAAGATACGAATAAACGAGAGAATAGCGAAAACGGACAGGCTTTACGATAGAGTAAAGAGCAACTTTTTAGACAAAAAAAGGAATGCCGAAACAAATAGAAGTAGAAATTGAAGAGTTGTAAAACCGACATTAACAGCACAAACAAGTACATAGATTAATAAGTATGGAAATAAGTTATTGAGATAAATTGAAGGCGAAACAAGATAGGATAAAATTAGAAACTCGGTACTCATAGAAACTTAAACATGATCCATGTAATAAGAAGAGAATCCATGTAATAAGAAGAGATCAGAACAGACAAATGAAACAAATATTCGAGGCTAAAGAAATAGGAAAAAAGAAGAGAGGCAGGCTAAGATGAACGTGGAAGGAAAAGGGGTGGACACCAACCAAGAAAAGGGGAATAAGATGGAGAGATATAAAATTTTTGGCAAAACAACAGAAAAAAGTGGAAGGAAATATACAGTAAAACAGCAAGGTGTACATAGGTTTCAAGATTAAGTAAATAAATAATTTACGCAATTTTAGTAAATTTTGAAAGAGTATATGTGAACAAACTCTCTAAAACGCACTGAATAACTGTGTAATGTGTTTCCAGTGATATAGGTTATGTTTCTTGACATAAAACTACTGTCAGAACTGACCTAACAATGTTGCCGCATGCAGAAAACTAAAAAAATAGTCATGATTCCATTAATTTGCACAATACTGTATCTAAATACAAGAACTAGCACACGATAGATAAAAAAATGCAATTTTATGAAACAATTATAAATAAAAGAAAATAGATTCAAATTTTATAAAGAATATTTATAGATGAATTTATGTTTTCGCTTGTGACAGGATACAATTTTTTTTAGTAAGATATAGGGTGCAAAAAAAATGGACTCTAATAGAAACTAATATCAAAAGTTATATGCCTTTCCATAGATGGTTCATCAAATAGTACGGAATATTTAAGTTATTACTAATCCAGATACTGCCTATAATGTAGCAAAATGAGCTTTGAGATAATACATATACTTTCAGTAAAACAGCTGACCTGCGCATAAAACCCAAGTCACTAAAATTTTTTCGAATGACAACTTGCCTGATCGGTGGATTGGTTACCGTTTCGATCCTATTTTCTTACCACCTCACTCGATCTATCTCCCATGGATTTTTTTATGGGGATTAATTAACAAGTCACATTTTGACAAAATTACATAAATTCGAAATGGAGAACGAGGTGGAGAACGATTATCTCTGTCGGATAACCTCGTTTTAACAGAATTTTATGGCGTTTGTTATATTACTATTATATTATTTATTATATATGCCAATTTTTGCGTGAGCTTCTGTTTTACCAGACACAATAATGAATAAACATAAACACGTTTTATCTTGACATTTTATTTATACACCACTGTTTATTGAAATTGTAGCACGGGGAAGGAAAAGTGACAGAAAGATTAAACATATTTATCGATCGTTGAATATGTACGAGACGCAAAATTTGAGCACAATTTCTAAGTTATTTAATAACGTGAAATTCTTTTCCGTTGCTTTAATTATTCTATCGATTATTTCAATAAAGTTCACTCGCAAAAATTGGCAATTTTTCAAAAATTATTAAATATTAATACATATGTTAGTTCCGTGCTGGCAATTTTTGAGGTTCTAAAATATGCGCACAATCATTCATCATAATCAATGGTCATTCCGATTCCATGTATGTTATAACAATACTTCAAATTATTTTTAAAATTGCAACATCTGCAATCAAAAATAGAATAAACTTTCTTATTCGTGCTTTAAATAAATAAATAATAACAACCTTTATTGTCCAACAGATTCTATGTAATCTGTTGGGTAATAAAGATTGTTATCTAGAATCTATTAAGGACAAAAGTTAAAAGTTAAATTACAGACTACAAAGCCAATTCGTACTCAAAACAAAATTACGTAATAAAGACATGCAAAGAAGAAATTAAATACAAACAAAAATATGAAATTGCAATTAACAAAAAATGAAGAAATATATGAATTAAAAAAATTAACTTATTTAAACTATTGTAACTTATTAATATAAATATAACTTAATCACTAAGGTTGATATATAACCCCTTTCCACATTAACTTTTGTAATTCTGTATACGCATTTCGACAACTAAGTTGTCATCATCAGCAGACAATTGCAAAGTGTCGCACCTGGTAAAACACGGCGAAAAACACCTGTACGAAAACAAACTCCGTACGCGATCTACACCGCTAAGAACCAAGATGTACACTATGTTTGTTTCACAAGATTTTTAACAATACTAGTCGGTAAAAACGTGCCAACACACTTCAAATTTCGCAAGCGTATTTTGCATACTTCAACAATAGAATCGATGCGATTTCAATGTAAATTATACACTCAATTATAGTAGGTCTGAAACATTGGCATCGTAAATATTAAAAACTAATTAAAATAAAGAACAATATTTGGTGCAAAGTCCCGTATATCATGAAGAACATTACATTGAACGAAAGCTAATACAAAGGGTACTAGGAAAGTTTTGCAATACAGCTTTGTTTATTTAATTTCCATTTCCTCTACACTCAATACACCTCTCCATCCTCCGAAACCAATCTTTAAACTAGTTCTGCCAAGTTTCACTAGGGAGTAAAGAACACTCGTTTTGCCAAGCCCGCAGAAGGTCCTCATCAATGGAAAACCGCCTCCCTTTTAGCTTCATTTTCACATGCGGGAACAGGACAAAGTCGCAGGGAGCAAAATCTGGACTGTAGGGAGGGTGCTCGAGAAGTTTCCATCCTGTCGTGGGCAAATATTCGGTGCAGACTTTGGCGCGGTGAGCTGGCACATCGTGATGGAGGAATCAAGTGTCCATTTTTGACTTTGGCCGCAGAGTTCTTCATAGATCCAATGACTTTGGGCAGGCACTGTTCAGTATACCACTTAGCTGTGACTGTCTTCTGTCTGTCCAAAAACGACGCGTTCCACAATTCCACTCGATTTGAAAAATAAAATCATTTTCTTCTTTACAGATCGGGATTTTCTGACAACTACAGGTGTGTCCTCATCATAAAAGACCCAAACTTTGTTTTGAGCTTTGGTCGGCACATTGTAATAGTACAGACAAATCTCGTCACCTGTCACAATGTTATACACATATCGAGATTGTCCCTTATTAAGCTTTTTTAGCATCGCCCGGCAACAAGTCACACGTCGTGTCGTCTGCTCTTCAGTCATCCGATGCGGAACCCAGAGAGAACAAAGTTTCTTCACGTGCAAATGATCATGCAGAATCGAACCAGTTGCTGGTGCATTTAGGCCTGAAGTACCCTCTATCTGTTGGTAGGTCACTTGCCTGTCCTCGCCAAGCATTTTCCTCACTGTAGTAACGTTTTCCTCCGTAACTGACGTTCGTGGCCTTCCCGGCCTCTCAGCATCCTCCAGAGTTAAATTTCCTCTTTGGAATTCTCAATACCACCTGAATATCGTTGTGCGATGTGGACAAACATCACCTAGTGCAAGAGTCATTTCTTCGAAGCACTGGTCTATGTTTAAACCACGCACGAAATTATAACGCAAAACTGCCCTTATCTCATTTCGTGACCACGATGCCATCGCAAGCAATTTACACTGTCACTGATAATGAATAACTGAGCCCATCGGCATGGCGTGGCGGCTACTATGCACGTATGAACATGTCTCAACATGCAGCAACAAGCAGCTTCCTACGATTTATTGTTGCGTCATATTGCGAAACTTTCCTAGTATCCTTTGTACATGACCACAAGTGCCATAAGTACACAAAGCTTTGATTTTAAAAATGTCTGTCTCTATAATTAGAGAAAATATCGATCATAATCACAGAAATAAAGACAGCATTGTTCGGTTTTTTTTTTTCCAGTAACACATACTCTTTCTAGTTTTATATCGTTACGGTTCCATCTAAAAATACAGACCAAAATTTATGACTTAGGTCGTAAACCTTTTTGTGTTTACAACTGTATGTAAGGGCATAAAATGCGATTTAAATTTTTCAGTACGTTGAATGCACTGCTGCATTTTACGCAAGTATTTACTTTCTATAAGACCAATCTCAAAGACATAACCATACGTATTTGTAAGGTTGTTTTCCTTTAATTCTTTAGATGCGAAACATTGTTATTACCAGTCAACTGTACACAGAATAAGCACGTGATATTTGCCTAAAAAATACATTGAGGTAATGTAAACTACGTACTTTCTTATTTTTATAAGGAAAATTTCATTTCTACAAACATACAAGTAAACAATCTTTGTTCAAACCCTATTTTTCTCGAAACAACTTATAAATAACAATTACACTTATACTTTATTGATATTGTGTTGTTTTTGTGGATGTCACGATATATCATAAAAAGGTTAGACCGACGAGAAGAATGTTCCGTTGATGATCAAAGGCTAATGCAGTGTAACCGATGAAGTTCCGTGTTAAAAGATACTTAAATGATGTTTATTTTGTTGAATGGATACGTAAAACATCCACGCGATTCGATGTATTACGTAATGCAAAGAGATAAAAATATCGAGATTAATATGTTTCTATATTTTTACGCTCCGTAGACACATGTATTGGAACACATTAAGTAATTCCCTTTGATTTTCTCAAATGACATGCTTGTTTTTTTTAATATAATGATGGTGAGTTCCGATTACAAGATAAAGTGGAGACCTGGTAAGAGTCCCGCGGTCGACGTAACTTCCTGTTTGTCCATAAAAGTCATTAGTTTGCGAATATATGGGGCACAATAATGAGGATATGATTTGTACCAGGGACGTTAATTGTCACAATTTATTTTTTTTTGCATGGACTCTTCCTGTCGAGTCTTGCGTAGTCCCATCACGTGAACCGAATTACCGGTCTTCATTGTGTGACCGCAAGATAACATGCATAAATATCACTAATTCGCGGCCTTATCTCCGCGCCAATTTTTTCGCGCCTGCCGATGTGACGTTATAGTTTTGCTCGTGGGTAAAACAAGGGGAATTATTAGTTGTCGCGAGTGTTAAATGTGAGTTTAAAACAGTCAGAATAAATTCTAAGAAATTTTGCGAATGAAATTAGAAAACTGTTGCATCAGCGTGCTGAAACTTGACTCTTAGAATCGTAGCGGAAAAGCTTTCGTTTCGAGGATGTAAAAAAACGTAAACACTTGCGGTTTCTTTTTCTTTAATAGTAACTTACTCGTAAGTAGTACTATGAAATCAATACTAGGGACTTGTTAATTAAACATCGTAAAATTGCATCATTGACGTGCGTAAAGATATTTCTTCGGAAATCTGCTTTTGGTAAATACAAACACAACCATAGGTATACTTATTCAGGGACGTATCTCTTTGAAGTAAAGCTGGTTAAATATGGATGTATTTAAGGTTAATAACTAAGAACTAGAACTATGAATTGATATATCTCAATTTTTTTATTAAGAAAATTACGAATACACAAGGTGAATCATTGAAACTGCTCGTTAGAGGAATTAGGAGAGCTGCTTTATTCCTTTCTAAATTTTATAGTAAACATAAGGATTCATTAATATTCAAAGGAATCATTCTATTATTAATAACACCCTATCTACTACATATGTTTCAAGGATTCACCGATCATCAGGCAGATTTTTGTTATTAATGAACGATTCCTTCATAGCGTTTATCATATCATTTCGATACAGAAAAATAATTAATACATATTAACTGCGACTAGTTTCGCCTGTTAGGACATTATCGAGCAAGTATTAGGTGCGCAACTAAGTTCTCGCTGGTTTTTTTGATGAAAATGCAACTTTATTGTGAAAAAATGTTTACAAATGAATCATTCAAAATATTGCTCATCGCTAGCGACAACTTTTTCCCATCTTTCTCGCAGAGCTCGAATACCGTCACTGTAGAAGTGTTCATCTTTTGAGGCTATCCACGAATCAAGCCATTTTGAGATGTCTTCATATGAGCGGAACTGCTGATTAGTCAGACCATGTGCCATCGAAAGGGACAAGTAATAATCGGACGGCGCAATATCTGGGGAATATGGCGGGTGGGGTAGAACCTCCCATTTGAACGTTTCTAAGTAGGTTTCAACGGGTTTGGCAACGTGAGGCCTAGCGTTGTCATGCTGTAGAATCACTTTTTCGTGCCTCTGCTCGTATTGTGGCCGCTTTTCGCATCAATTGAGTTCGATACCGTTCCCCAGTGATGGTTTCGTTCGGTTTCAACAGCTCATAATAAATAACGTCGGCCTAGTCCCGCCAAATACACAGCAAAACCTTCGCAGCGTGAATATTCGGCCGAACCGATGACGTAGAAGCATGACGGGGCAGTCCCATGATTTTATTTTCTTTGGGTTGCTGTAGTGAATCCATTTTTCATCACCCGTAACGATGCTATGAAGAAAACCCTTCCTTTTTTGCCGCTGGAGCAGTTGTTCACAGGTGAAAAAACGACGCTCAACGTCTCTTGGCTTCAAATCATAAGGAACCCAAGCTCCTTATTTTTGAATCATTCCCAACGCATGCAATCGCTGGGAAATGGCTTGGCGGGGTAACTCATAATGCTCCAAAGAAGATGGAGACCGTTCTATCGGCAGGCAAGCTCATGGCATCGATTTTTTTTTTGGAATCGCGTGGAATAATTTTCATTGATTATCTTGAAAAAGGAAAAACTATCAACGGCGAGTATTATGCGAACTTATTGCAACGTTTGAGCGAAGAAATCAAGCAAATACGACCGCATTTGGCTAAGTAGAAAATATTGTTTAATCAAGACAATGCACCAGCTCACAAATCCGTTATTGCAAAAGCCAAGATTTAATGAATTGAAGTTTGAATTGCCACCTCATTCAACCTATATGCCAGATTTAGCCCCTTCGGATTATTTTCTGTTCCCAAACTTGAAAAAATGGCTCAGTAGTCAAAGATTTTCCAACGATGAAGAAGTGATGTCAGCAGTTAATGGCTATATTGAGGAGCAAGACAGTTCTTATAATAAAAAGGACATCGAACTTATTGAACATCACTGGGAAAATTAATAAGGAGATTATGTTGAAAAATAAATATATTTCTTTCCAAAATTTTTGTATTTTCTTGTTGGGTCGGGTACTTCTGGGACCACCCTGGTATACGTGTAAAAAGCGGTTAAAATTAGAATTTTTCAGTTTCACATCCTAAAAGCGCATAATTACATTGAAGGACGTGGATTTGTAAAAATTCTAGAACACGTATCGCAGCATGTATGGGCACATATCATGGACAAAAAACTCAAAGCAAAGTATCACGCGATTTGAGAAAAAAGAAACGATAAATCAAGCCAATCAAAAAACGGAAAAATACGGCTGTTTGGGAAATCCAAGTAAATATTTACCACAAACGATAATTAAGGTCGCTTGCTATTACTGTTATAAACGAACATAACAATTTAATAAAACACCTGTATTACATAATTTTTTTTTTCTAGTTTCATATTTAATTCTTATATTGAAATGTAAACAAGGTCAACCACAATTGTTGAAATAATCGATTGCTTGCGGTTAGCTATGCATTTGTTATTTCTTAATGGCCCATCTGTAATTAGATTCAAAAATGTTTCCTTTTAGTTCATAATACAAAAACGTACGTATAAAATGCGTAAATTGAATCGACAACTTTATTCTGAATATAAAACGTTACATTTTTATTAAAATATTTTTGAAGATAAACAATTGTAGAAATTCTTTTCCCCTTCTCTGTGAATAAACATATCCAGCAGCTCCGAATATTTCTGAACAGTTTACACTTATTGGTATTTAAGCAGTAGGTTTATGATATATGTACATATGTACACTACAATAGAGCTTGATGCGGTCGGAGTACTCCAGCCGTCAGCATCAGAATCGATAATAAATAAGTAACAGGGCATACATGTAATAATATATAAAATATTCTGAAATATTTACCCACCTACGAAATATCAAACGCGACAATACACAAGTAGCATTTAATATGTATCCAAAATCGTTTCACTTAGCGATATTCACCGCAGTGAAAAAATATTCTTATACAAAAAAACCTGTTCGACATCTAGTGATGTAACACTTGCATATTTAAAATAACCTTTGAAATACAGTAAGCGACCTGTAAATACACTGTCATTATCACTACACATTATTCTTAATCTGATAAAGTCCGAATCTTTATTTAGAACACTATTCAAGGTAAATTCTAATGCAGACTGTGGTTAATTAAATTTATCGCCAAAAAAAGGTAAATAAAACCCCATTGTACGTATTCCGTATACGTATTTCGACAATAAAGTTGCCATCATCAGCAGGTAAATTATTCACAGTGTTGCACTTGGGTCCACGACAAAACTAGCATAGAATAATTCTGCATAACGTCCTCCGCTAACCGCCAGATACACGCCAGATTTATTAAGAGCTTCTCGGAAAGGTTAAACTGGTTATATGAACAAAAAGACGCAATCTCTTAACCCAGAGTATTATTCTTCTATATGCTCTTCCTCATACAGTCCATCTAACGAACAATACATTGGCTAAATTAGGTTGGGAAGTACTGTTTCACCCCCCATATGGTCCAGATATGATCCTGAATGACTGTCAGCTCTTTGGGCCACTCAAAAAGTTCTTGGGACGCAAGCGATTTGCCTCTAATTGAAAAGCGAAGGATGCGGTGTAAAATTGACTGCGTCGTTAACTGAAAGAATTTTTTTCGACGGAAATAGGGAAGCTACCGGATTGGTGGGGCAAGTATATTTTAAAGAGGGGGTAAATATATATATATATATAGAGATTGTTTGTTAACGAGCGGATTATACACGACATAAAATCACTTGTTCAATTGATAATCCAACCACGGCGTTTACCCCGCTACACCATCAACAATCGCCTGGAGCATGGGATAGTAACTACCATTTAGTATACTGTGGTTTGTATCCAAGTACAGTTGTCTTTGAGGAGAATGAACTATTTTACGATCGAAGAACGTGTTATATAATTATAAAATTACTTTTTATAAAAGTAATTCTGCTCGAAATATTCGTGACTTATTTGCAGGCACTCTTCCTGGTAGACCTATTCCCAGCATCAGTACAATACAGTATACTGTAAAAACCTTTGAAGAAACTGGCTCCATAAAAACATACAAGAATAAACTTTCCCACTTATCAAACTAAGATGATAATGTAGAAATACCGCCTGATGTCGACAATGAATTAATTTTCACCTCGCTCAAGGGAATAATGGTTTGCTAGAAAATATTGAGTTAAATGGAAACACAAATGAATTAGAAATACGTGTTTGCGTATTAACAAAATTTCAACCGACTCTATCATTACGTTAACCCCTCTAGTGGGGATGATCAAACAATTACCCTATGGCTAATGCTGGAGGCGACCGCTGTAGGCGGAACGAAGTGTGAATTACAGTCAGTCAAGTGAATATTTTATCGCCTACGACCCGCATGTTAACAAATATACGGTATAGAATATGTAATGGGACGCGTAATTTTTTTGGATAAAATATTTTTATATTCAATTTTCGTTTTAATTTCATTCAAATAAAGATATTACTTAATTGGTATTTCTAAATGTATATGTATTACGATAATACTCAGAAGGGCGGTCTTAATACTTTATGGTGTTTATATTAATTTAGTTAGTGTATTTGTGTATTAATGTACTATTAATGTAGTTTTCCGAAAGGATCTAATAATACAAGGGGTATAAGGGCATTGTATAGTCGGAATGCATTTATATATTTGCATTTTCCTGCACGTAATCCCGGAAAGGTCTTCTTGATATATTCGTGGTTATATATTTTTCTATTTTGTATATTGTCGGGTCCATTTGAAAAGAACATTTATTTTATATAATCCTACACTTTTAATTTTAGGTATTGAATCTATTACGCATTTTCTTTAATGTATTCCCAGAAAAGTTTTAATTTTACAGTTTAGTTATGGAATGTATTATGTATATTGCCTAAGTTTATGATATGCACTTAAAAGTAATAACCCAAGTGATAGGAAGAGGATAATCCCTTTGTATTTAGAAAGTGTGACAGAAATTGGTGATTTTATAAATAATCTGGGTATTTTAACAAGATTAAGTGGGCTTTGAGAGCTCAAAAGAGAGAATCGGGCGTAAGTGCTCAAGAAGAGAGTTGGTCTTCAGAACAGATAGAGAAGAGACATTCAAGAGGTAGAGTTAGACCTGTTTAGTAGGCCATTCTACTCAGAAGGTATGTGAGTCGTCTGATACGAGGCATATCAGATAATTATTTGCCAGTACGAGTATTGCGATTACATATATATATATATATATATATATATATATATATATATATATATATATATATATATATATATATATATATATATATCAGTCCTTACAAGTGGAGGTAGATAAGCATCGTTTAAAATTATTCAAGTACGAATCAACGCATTGGGCAAAAGAACATCCGAAGCGGAGACCGCCTTCAGTTGAACGAGATAAGTGCATATACTTATAAACAGGCAATATATAAGGTAAAAGTAAAAAATTGTATGTGTACCAGGTGTACTGGAAAGTCATTACCGGTTTTTTCGAAAAAAAAGCTACATAATTTTCAAGAAAATGAAAAAATTTATTTATTCAAAGTATTAGCCATTTGATTCTACATGTCTTGCCATTTCTTCAGGCAATTTATGGACACCGTTCCAAAAAAAAAACTGTCCTTTGAGCAAAACCATTCATCGTGCCATGTTGTAACTTCTTCGAAATTGGCGAAGTGCTGCTCTGCAAGCGCGTGTCCCATTGACGTGAAAAGGTGATAATCGAACGGCGAAAACTATGAAAAGTACGGCGGGTGCAATATTATGTCCCATCTACATAATGCTTTCAACGCTTCTTTGATCGACTTTGCTGTATGAGACGGTGCGTTATCGGGCTGTAAAATCACTTTATCGTGTCTTCGGGACCATTCTTGACACGTTTTTCTATCAATGCATAATTCAAATTGATAATTTGTTGTCGGTAGCGGTCAGTATTAACTGTTACGTCAGGTTTCAATAGTTCGTAAAACACCACACCACTCTGATCCCACTGAACACAAAGCATTGTCTTGTGATCAAAACGATTTGACCTTGGAGTCAATAGGCCGCCTTCGACAGGTGATAACCATGATTTTTTGCGCTTAGGATTTTCGAAATAAATCCATTTTTCATCATCTATCACTATTCGATGCAGAAATGATTTCCGATTATACCATTGAAGCAGCATTTTACAGACGATTTTTCGATTTTTCCATTTGCCTGTCATTCAATTGATGTGGCACCTATTTTCCCATCTTTTGGATTTTTCCTATTGCTCGTAATCGGTCGCTAATCGTTTCTTGGCCCACATTTAACGCTTCCGCCTATTGTTTTTGAGTTTGGGTTAGGTCTTCATCCAATAACACCTGCAGTTTCGCATCTTCGCACCTTTTTCGGTCTTTCAGAACGTTCTTTGTCTTGCACATCGAAATCACCACTTTTAAATTGTCCAAGCCACGCCTCACATGTTTTATGGTTGGAGCACGCTTGTTGTAAGTTTCTACCACCAAACGATGACTTTTCGCGGTTTTTTCTTTTGATTAAATAAGAAAAGTAATGCGTGCCGCGAATGCACTATTTCAGGCACGAAATTCGACATTTTCAAAGAGGTATTAATCTATGACAGTGAAACTTTCGCAAAATGTAACCTGTACAGCTTTGAGGCTTGATGTCAGTAGAATAAAAAGATATATTGGGTTAAATCATAATATTACATGCTTAAGCCTAGGGACGTCTGTTGAAACAATCGGTATTGACTTTCCGGCACTCCTGGTAGTGTTAATTTTGTTCTGTTTTCTTTCTTATTATTTATAAGAAAGCTCTCCTAAAGCGATTCTGACACTCGTTGAACTCGTAAATATTTTATCTTTCCGCTATTTAAATAAAAACGGTGTTTATATGTGTGCACCTCCTTCGTAATCTGAATCGTCCTGGGACTTATTACTTATAAAGGATGTAACATCTTTATGTAATTGTAAGGTCACATGTTTAATCCAGTTTGTTAGCCGGTGCATTGTGTTAAAATCTAATAAATTGTTGCATCACCCCAGGTCCTTGTATTTTTACTGTTTCTATTATTATACCGTGAATATATTTTATAATGCAACATGCACATACATAACGTAATAATGAAATGACAGCAATGTATTTTAGCGTGTATTTTATTTTGCAACATAGGATGTGAAATACAGTAGTTGAACAAAATTTAAAAACTAATTTAACAAATTTTCAAAAATGTCACCATTGACGGCCAGACAGTATACTAAGCGATTGTAGAATTCATTTATTGTATTTTGTATCTGCTCTGGAGTTATTTCTCTAGCAGCAACTCGTATTCTATTTTTTAATTGGTCAATATTGTTTAGAGGTTCTCCATGAAAAACTTTATTTCTGATACATGACTAAAGAAAGAAATCGTTTGGAGACAGGTCTGGTGACCTTGCGGACCATTCTACTTCTCCTCCACGGCCGATCCAACGGTTTGGAAATCTTTGGTTCAAAAATGTTCTAACCATATGAGAATTATGTGCCGGCGCGCTATCATGCTGGTACCAAATCTCACCATCAATATTTAAAGCGTGGAGAGCTGGCATAACTCTGTACTCAAGCAATTCTAAATATTTTTCTCCTGTAAGAGTACCCTCAATAAAAAACGGTCCTACAATATGGTGTCCAATCAACCCAGTCCAAACATTGACTTTCTGTGGCCGCTGAGTCCTTGTGATATGATATCTATGCAAATTTTGTCTACTTCAGTAGCGGCAGTTCTGTGAATTTACTTCACCATTTACATAAAATGTTGCATCATCTGTAAAGCAAATTCTGCGTAGTAAAGTATCATCGTTATGAAGCTTATCCAACATGATTTCACAAATTAGTTCCTGATGGTTTTGAAAATGATACGACTTAAAATGTTCTCGTTTTAGTAGTTTATGCACGGAAGATTTGCTTACACTTGTAGTTTGTGCTAAAGCTCTTGTGGAGAGCATATTATTATTTTCGATTGTTTGTAGAATTTCATCTCTTTTGGCGTCAGTAATAACATATCTTGGCCTAATTCTTTTTTTTTATGATTAGGAACGATGCATCCATTATTTTTATACTTCTGTACTAACCTACTTATTGTAGTTGGACTCGGTCTTGGACGGTCAGGATATGTAATTTGAAACAAATCTGCTACTCTCCTCAAACTCATATTCGAGTTATACCAGTTCACTAATAACAGTTTTTCTTCTACACTATACATACCTCAAAAATAGAGTAACTTATTTTGACATCCTATGTTGCAAAATAAAATACACGCTAAAATACATTGCTGTCATTTCATTATTACGTTACTCTAGCAACTAGTGTATGTATGTGCATGTTGCATTATAAAATATATTCACGGTATAAGATGCCAAACAAAATATATAATAGATATATATAAAGCAGGGATTGGGAACAAATATTAATTTGTAATTCGTATCTACCAGAAGAAAATAAAATGCAGGTCAAGTTTAAATCACCCTCGTATCATTGTAAAATTATACAATATCTAAAGTATTTGGAAGCATGACAAACTATGATTATTTAAATATTTTACATGTCAATGTTGGTAATTTAGGCGAAGGCCACGTGATAAGATTATTAAATCCGAAGAATTAACTTGAAAATTACTTCAATTAACGAAACACGATAGCTCGAAGGTTTGGACAAATCAAAACAATGTTAATTGAAAAAACCCGGAAAAAACTTGACATTGCCAAAAAAAAATTGCGATGACATAATATAAAATTATATTACAAACATTCGTAGTCAATTAAAAAATAATTACCTGGGAATGTAATAAGATAAAATTTAACTCTAATGTAAATGATAATTTATTTAAGTAACAATAATTTTTAAATAACACTTCGCCTTGTTTATACAATCGAGAAAACATAATTACTTTGATTTAATCGCGTGTTGTTAAGTCTATTACAGTAACAAAGAAGAAGATCAAAAAAATTATCTTCTTTAAGTAGGCGCTGGTTTTTAGACTCAAAAATAATCGCTTTGTTGTATGCGTTAACAACGCATTTAACAATTAATGTATACGGCGATGGAAAAAAATAAAAGCAAAGATTCAAAATTTTAAAAAAATAAATGAAACACAAAATCTGAGTTGTGTGATCACATAACTGTTTGTGTTTAATTTTGATATGGATTTTCATCGAGGAAAGGCCACATCAGTTAATCAAAATTTAAAAATACCGATGATCTAAAGGTGTTTCAAATTTCGCGTTTTTTTAAGGAATAAATAAAACACATAATTTGCATTCACTTTCAAAAACTTTTTGTTGGTAACTGAAGTATCAGTTTTGACATTTATATGCGAAAAATAATATCTGCTGCCAAATGGTCTCCTCTTGCAGCTCCACAGACATCCACTCTTTTGTTAAAATTTTCAATGACATTTTGACATAATTGAGGCTCTATCTCACCAATGACACGAATAATTTCATCTTTCAAAGCAGGAATCGATTGTGGATTGTTTTTATAAACCTGACTTTTCACATAACCCCAAAGAAAACAGTCTAACGGTGTCAAAGCACATGATCTTGGTGGCCAACCAACATCACCGTTTCTTGAGATTACACGTCCAGGAAACTTTTCTCTCAATAAATCAATTGATTCGTGTGCAAAGTGAGGATCCTTTTAAAACCACATATCCTGTAGATCAATATTCATTAATTCAGGCCACAAAAATTCGGTTATCAGACGATATCGATTGCCATTGACAGTTACAGCTTCACTAACAGTATTTTCAAAGAAGTAAGCTCCAATTACACCACCTGAACATAATGCACAAACAGTAAATCGTAATGCATAAGTTTCTCATGCACACCAAACAGTTTATCTAGCCACCAAGTTCAAAATGTGCCTTATGGAAAACATTAGGAAAAATTTCTCATGATGAAATTGACAAATGGATTTTCCTTCACCCCAAATATATGCAGCAATTTTGTTTATTTGTTAACATAGCCAAGTTGTTGTGAAGTTCAAAATTTCAGTGCAACACTTTCAGAAAACATTATTTTTTGGGAAAAATTTTTCAGCTGGTTGCTTCATTGATGAAATTGACAAATTTTCCAAAAACTCTTTTCACAGAACGTTTTTCATCATCAAGTGATTGTGAACTAATGGACATTTCAGTTCCTGTGTTATTTTTTTCACTTTTTTCTTTCGAACCGGTCTCTTGAAATTATTTGCTTTTTTCAGATGGACGATTATGTAAACCATAAAATTTACATAATTTTCCAAAAACTCTTTTCACAGAACGCTGATTTTCATCATCAAGTCCAAGTTGTTGTGAACGTCGTCTAATGGACATTTTAGGATCTTCAGCAACACTTTCACGAACCAAACCAATATTTTCTTGTGAACGACCACTACGACTGTATTTTTCACTTTTTTGATCTTCCACGGAACCAGTCTTGAAATTTTTTAATAATTCGACAAATAGTGCTTTCAAATGGACGATTATGTAAACCATAAAATTCACGTAATTTTCTAAAAACTTTTTTCACAGAACGCTGATTTTCATAAAATAATTCAACAATTTGAACGCGTTGTTGTACCGTGTATGAAGCCATTTTTATAAATGTTATACATTACACTTTTTAGATGCCCATACCCAGACAAATTCAATGCGCCACCTATATTTTATTTATTCTTAAAAAAAACCGCGCAATTTGAAACACCTTTAGGATACCACTATTTTAAATTTAAAGTCGTTTCTTATAATAATGATAATAATAATATATATATTGCCCAACAGATATACAATCCTGTTATAGGACAACACAATGTCTAATTACATATGCTATGTCTTATAGTGAACACCAAATATACAAGGAACTAAATCTATTAAATACTAATTTGTAATTGCATTTCATCCAAATAATTATATGTCATGCACAGGAACCCACCAACACAAAAAGTACTTGCATATTCTATAGACAAGCGATCCAACTAGTACATTTCTCCTTGGAATGGGCAGGCGAAAAGTGTTTGCGATTCTAGTTGCTCTCCTGGAAACCAAAAAGTTTATCTTTGACAGAAGAACTACTTATTTTATTTGCCTTGTTAGTCGGCAACTAAAAACGCCTGCGGTACGCCGGCCATATTGCCCACTCAAATTATAATTGTCTGAAAGTCTTTGAAAGAAGCTGGCGAAATTATCTTTATCATCAAATTATAGTAATTTTTCTGAAATATCAAATCTGAGGACGAATTTTTTTACTCAGCATCAACTCGCATTTTAAATATGAATCTTCTACAAAAAAAAAACTATCCAGCGCGTTGACAAGTGAAGACGTCGAATCTAAGTTGTAAAATCGAAAATCAAAGGTAACACTGGTAGTATTCTTTGAGTCTTATGGTATTATCCGTTCGAAATATTGTATAAATATCTTAGTATAATACAAATTTTATTTTTTAATATTATTCCATTCATTTATGATTTATAAATTATAAATTTCAAATGGAAATAACACGATCATACTGCATATACTCTGTCGCATTATTGGGTAAAGTTGCCAAAAATTAATTGACCAAGTGAAAGTCAATAAAAGTAAATATGAAACGAGCTTGAAAATTCGCATAATTATTACTTATTTAGAAAGTATGTTAGGCGTGGGCATTTAGTTATATGCTTCGACCTTGAGCAATAAAATTCTAAAGTTAAAAAATAGAAAGTATTCGGTTCGAATGAGCATTTCTTTAAAAAAAATTGTGTGTGTATATGTATGTATATTCACGTTGTAAAATATCAACTTAAACAGTATTATAATTTAAATAATTCCAAGTTAAAATTTTTGACACAGACCTTTACTTTTCCTTCTTCGACAGTTATCTTTCAAACAGTTTTTCAGACACCAAATATGTATGAATGTATCATTTCTTTTACTCGAATCTCTTTGAAATAATTATGAAATCTAATTGGATATTGAATTAACCAAACATGGTATATTTTATGTTATTTTATGCAAATTTGGTAATATTGTCTAACCTTACAACGTCAAAAATATAACCTATATTTATTTTTACATTTATAGTCTTATTGAATAATTATAACGCAATATCATTTCAAATTTATTAAGAAATTGTTACATACGTAAGTACATACGTTGACTACGACGATACAAGTGTTTTATACCTTGATTATTTTACACTTCGGACATGATTAAAGTTATTATCAAGTATGTTTCGTGTTTGCTGTAATTTATAAATAACTGTGACTAAAAAGTGAAGTTATTTGAAATAAATAATAATAATAATATTTTATTTCAAAAACCAAGTATACATAATATCAGAACATTCAATAAATAGCGGCTCAAACATATTACACATACCATACGCTAGAAATACGTCACTAAAAGAAAAGGAAATACTACATATTTCTACATAAAAAATCATTTAAACTATAACAGTTTATCGCAAGCAAGTACTGCTTAAGATTGTTTATAAAATTTGGGAAGTTATTGATACTTTTAATATTATGAGGTAAGTTATTGTATAGTTTGCAGCCCATAAAATATGTACCTTTTTGGAAGACAGTGGTAGAATGAGAATTAGGCAGTAGATAACGGTCGGCTCTTGTTTCATATTTGTGTTTTACATTCCCATTCGAAAATGCCTCCTTGTGCTTAAACACGAAGCAAAGAAGGTCCAGTATATAAATATCGTAAAATGTTAGAAGCGAATCCTTTCTAAAGCGTTCCCTGCACGAGTCCCTGTAGCCCATCACAAAGATAATTCTGAGAGCCCGTTTCTGCAAATGAAACACTCTAACTACTTCCGGCGACACATCCCAGTGTATCACCCCATATCTCATAGAAGACACGAAATTGGCGTGATAGAACGCTAGTAGAGTACTCCGATTGCACGTTTTGCGGAGCAGTTTCAGGGTGAAACACACCTTAGCCAAAGTACTGCACACGCTATCAATATGAGTGGCCCACTTTAGGTTTTCGTTAACAGTCAGACCCAGAATCCTCGCAGAAGAAACGCAATCGAAGGTCTCATTATTTATTAATACATGAGGTAGATGCTTAATTTTATTATGAAAGTAAACCAATTTGGTTTTTTCCTTATTGAGGCTTAACTCATTGAACATCATCCAGTCATTAATTTTAGTGAAAGTGTCGCTTGCCAGATAAAACAAAAGACCCTCCCCCCCCCCCCCCCCAAGAGACCTGACAACCACACCCACATCATCTGCATAAAGAACGACACGCTCCGCATTTTGAAGCGTGTTCGGCAGATCATTCACATAAACCAGAAAGTGTTGGTCCAAGGATTGAACCCTGGGGTACACCCCTGTTAAGATTAATGTAGTCAGATTGACAGGTTCCTAAACTGACACTCTGCCTACGGTCAGAGAGATATGACTGAACCACTTGTGAGCTGTACCCTAGTGATAGCTTGTAAAGTGTGATTGACCAAGTCGAATGCTCTCGAAAGATCAATGAATATCCACATACAGGGGAGGCCAATGTCAAGCGAGAAATAAATAGTGTTCAGGTACTCAAAGGGCGCCATATGGGTAACCCCGTTCACTGCGAAAACCATGCTGGCTAGGGGATAGCGAGTTGAAATGAATTAGATAACTCATTAGGCTCTTATTCACAATTCGTTCGTATATTTTTGAGAAGGTTGTTAAAAGACTAATGGGCCTATAATTTTCTAAATGATTTTTATCGCCATTTTTATATATGGGATTTCGAAAGTTTTAGATTTGAAGGAAATATTCCTTTTTCAAACGAAAAATTTATGAGATAAGTCAGCACCGGTGCAATTTCTATAGCGACGCAATATGCAATTCATTTAATACTATAATATTTGAGTGTCTTCAATTTTCTTCTGACGGAGGTTTCACTATAGCTTTTCGGTGTCAAAATATCAGGTTGTTACATATGAAATGTCCGATTTTGTAAGGAATAAAAAAAGGTCTAAATTTAAAAAAATATAAATATTTATTCTGCAAAATAGTCTCCATTTACATCAATAGTTTGTTGCCAACGGCCTTGCAAAATTCCCTTTGAAAAGAAATCTAGGTTTTGACGGCTCACATATTGCTCAAATACTGCTATTACAGACTCCCGGTCAGGGAAGTCCCTATTTTTTAAGTGATTGTCTAAACTTCGGAAAAAATGAAAATCAGTTGGCGAAAGGTCAGGTGAATAAGGTGGATGAGGGAGAATTTCGCAACCAAATTCCGAAAGTTTTTGGATTGTCTGTCGTGCAACATGAGTTCTTGCATTATCATGAAGAAGTATGGGTCCATGTCTATTGACTAGTAAGGGCTGCAAGCGGCTCAATTTTCCATGCATAGTTTCCAGTTCGGCACAATAGGACGCTGCCGTGATGGTTTCACCAGGTTGCAGAAATGAATAGTGAATAATACCCTTACTGGTCCACCATACAGTCACCATAATCTTTCGCGGGTGAAGTGATGCTGGTGCATGCTGTCTTGGGTGCTTCATCTCGATCTAACCATTGTCCTGACCGTCTCCGATTATCATAAAGTATCCACTTTTCGTCATACGTTACCACTCGATGAAGAAACGGTTCAACTTTCTGTCGATTAGCCAAAGAGGTAGCCACTTTAAATCGACGGAGCTCAATTGGTGCGGTACCCATCATCGAGTTTCTTCAGTTTGCCAATTGAAGAAAGGTGACGACTAATGGTGGCAATGGACACTTGAAATGTTTCTGCAAGGCTACGCACTGTTGTCGTCGTCATTAACGGTGCTACGCGCATATCCGCGAGGCTCATTTTCCAAATCAAAATTTCCCTCGCTGAATTTTTGAAACCATCGCCGTAATGTGCGTTCATTACACGTGGTTTCATTCTGATTAATTTCTCGCGTTACTGCAGCTGCATTTAATCCCTTTTTAAATTGAAAGAGGTAAATTGGCCGAATATCTCTTGCCGACAGCATTTCCATAGGCGAGACAAGGACAGGTGTATTAATCTTTCCAAGAAATGGAACAGGTACACACTTCAAAATAAATACCCTTTTCTACAAATACAATAATAATTTTCACCAAAAACATACACGTCTTCACACCGCTAGACTGAAGGAAAACGGACATTACATTTGTAACAATCTGATACTTTTGTCACCAAACTACTACCTAGCTTTATTTACTAAACGTAACAGATGGGAACGTTTAAACCAAATTTCTGTCTAAAACTCAAAACTAGGAAGTTTAAGAAGATTTGCACCTACTTTTAATAGGTGTTGTATTAATCATATTTGTTTCAATTGGACTTTCGTATTCGGTATGATGTATGTAAGTATTACCAAGAAGCTAATTTTATTGTTTCAAATTAATATACTTTTTTTATTAAGTTAATCTATGGTATTTTTGCTATTGCACATAATATCAATACATTGGCTTATATTCCAGTTAAAAACCCATAAATAACCTCAACCTCAACCTACACGTATTATACTCAACTATCAAGACACGACTACAACAAAAAACTCATAATACGATGATTAATTCTTTAATCAATTCCTTTTCGAGACGATCCATAAATCTTAAACTACTTTTATTGCTAAATATATTTTATTATCACTTTTCCGTGTAAAACGATTATTTTTGAAGGAAATTTTATTTTAAATGAAACTCCATTGTATGTTAAATTCTTTTCGTAATCAATTAAACAGTGTACGACAAAACGAAATTGGTGGTAATATAATACAATAGCAACGGATATAAAATCGGCCTGATTAATGAATGTTTTCCTTTTAATTAACTTATTGCTTCGATTAAAATTTTTGGAGGAATGGGTGATAGTATTACTTGAGATTAAACACGAATTACACATTCTTTTGTTCTTTATTCTTTGTTATTTTTAATGTTTCTGAATCTAATTATAAAGCAGAGACAGTATTTAGTACAGTTTTATTCAATATTAATTAATTTCAATTTTAATAACCTCTTTTATTTAATATTTGTAAAAACGATTGCATTCGTTTACATTTTTTGAATGAATTCGAATGCTTCTTTAGTGTGATGTCATTCAGGATCTTACAAGATATGTTTGCAAGAGAGATAAGAGAAATATTTATTATTTAAGTATACTTTTATATTTAAATAATCGAATACTGGATATACATGTAGTGTTGTTATTTATATGTACACCGGTCATATTTATTTGCCCGCCCTTAGTTTTAGCCAAAATTATTAAACTATCAAATGTGTACTGTAAATTTATTTATTGTACCAATACAGTAGTGTAAAATAAACATAAAGTAGTTACATTTTTCTTATATAAAAACTTTATCATTAATTATTATTAAATTTTACTCTCATCCATGTGCACACCTTTATTTTTGATAATTGCGGCACATAACCGCGGCATCCTTTCAATTAATTTTTGCAGTGTATCTTCTGTAGTTTGTGCCCAGGCTTCTTGAAGTTGTTTCCACAGTACAGTGGTGAATGATGGAGCACGTTCTCGAACCTTCCGGTCCAATTCTTCCCAAAGAAGCTCTATTGGGTTCAGATCAGGACTTTGAGCTGGCCATACCATTATATAGATTTGCCCTTGCTCTTCTAGTTGACGCAAGTAATCGCCACACAATCTAGAAGTGTGTTTAGGATCGTTGTCCTGTTGAAATACAAAGTTTTCGCCAAGAATCCTTAGTCCTGAAGGACCAGCGTTATTTTCTAAAATTTCCTTGTAGCCTTCTTTTCTTAGGATTCCCTCAATTTTGACGAGATCGCCCACAGATCTTCCACCAAAACACCCCCAAATCATTACTGAACCTCCTCCATGTTTTACGGTAGGCGCAATACATTCTGGCAGTACTCTTTCTCCTGCGGATCTTCTTACGAATATTCGCCTTTTACTACCGAAAAGTTCAAACTTCGATTCGTCTGTCCACAACACATTATTCCACTGATCAATCGTCCAATTCTTATGTTCTTTAGCCCAATTTAGTCGTTTTATCTTGTTTTGCTTTCGTAGTAGTGGTTTTCTCAGAGCAATTCTTCCGTATAAACCCGCTTGCCTTAACCTTCTCTGTACCGTGGACACACTAATTGGTTTAGCACGCGCTCTATTCATTTCAGCAGCAATTTCTGGTGCTGTTTTTCGTCTATCGCGTCTACTTATCCGTATTAGATGCCGGGTCATCTGCAGATGTCGTCGCTTTGCGTCGTCCAGATCTTCTTTTGTTGGAAAATGTACCACTTTCTTCAAATTTTTTAACGTTATAATCAACGGTTCTGCGATTTAATCGTAATTCTTTTGCAATTTCGCGATTACTTTTATCCGAACGATGATAAGCAATTATCATAGCACGCACTTCAACTGATAATTCCTTCGTCTTCGGCATTGCATTAGAATATTCACAATAACTCTCTATTTCACTGTTTTCGCAACAAAAGACGAACGATGACTAACATAAAATTTATTTTTCTTTTTGAATAACACATCCTAATATTGTAATTAGTTAGTACAATAACACAATATTGGTAATACCTTTCGGAAATGCAGGTAAAACTGTTAATACTGTAGGGATTAGCCTATATAATATTTATGGTATTTTTCCAATTTATGACACCTTTATCATAAACAATTTAAGATTTTCGTAGAAATCCATATGGAATTACTTCCATTAATAATATTGTTGAATAATTATAATACAGATTTTTCGAAAGATGATCCGTATTTCAGGAAACACATAATATTGGGGTGGGCAAATAAATATGACCGGTAGTGTACATTTTTATAGTTGTAATAGACTCTCCATTGGGTTCTCAGAAAACGTAAAGAAATAATTACTTTTTTCTTTTATTTGTTTAATATTCTCTCATTTAGTTTGTTGATAAAGACTAATGTTGGTGACTTAATACACTCGAAATACATACGCATTTTCCACTCGTTTCATGAGGATTAGATTTTTATGTCACTTCTTACGTAAGCGTCATCCTTAGCGAAGAAACAATTCAGTTGTTGGAAGGGTCCACTATGTTACTGCTTGACGAAAGTCTTAAAACCACAGATGATGAAAGCTCGGATGATGAATTTAATCACCACTAATATTTATGTTATAACGGGTGTTTTTTTTAGAGGTATAGAACTTTAAGTTGGCAACACTTTTTTAACTGGCGGCCATTTTGTCAGCTGTTAAGTGATTTATATTTAGTTTGGTTTGTCATTTCAACATGAATAGACTGACGCCTGAACAACGCTTGCAAATTGTGCAAATTTATTTTGAAAATCATGGTTCTGTTCGAAATACGTATCGCGCACTACGTGAATATTACGGTCAACATAATCGTCCATCAGAGCAATTAATTCGATTAACTATGGAACGTTTTCGCACCACGTATACTCTAAATAATAACACGCATCCAGAGAGACGTCGTACAGTGCTTACAGAAGAAGTCATTGCTGCTGTAGAGCGTAGCGTAGAGGAAGACCCGAATCAGTCTATCCGCCATCGTGCACAGGAATTGGATATGTGTCCATCCACTTTATGGAAGATTTTGCGGAAAGATCTAGGTTTGCGTGCTTACAAAATCCAACTCGTGCAAGAATTGAAGCCACACGATCACCTAGCAAGGCGTAGATTCGGTGAATGGGCCCAAAACAAGATTGCCGTTGATCCCGATTTTCATAATCGAATTTTGTTTAGCGATGAAGCTCACTTTTGGTTGAATGGATATGTCAATAAACAAAACTGCCGTATTTGGAGTGATGATAATCCTCAAGTGTATGTTGAGACACCGTTATATCCAGAAAAACTGACTGTTTGGTGTGCTTTATGGGCTGGTGGAATAATTGGTCCGTACTTCTTTAAAAACGAAGCTGGCCAGAACGTTACAGTCAATGGTGACCGCTATAGAGCCATGATTACTGACTTTTTCGTTCTTCAATTGAACAATCATGATGTGCAGGAGTTGTGGTTTCAACAAGACGGCGCAACATGTCACACAGCTCGTGCCACAATTGATTTATTGAAGGAAACGTTTGGTAACCGCATAGTTTCACGTTTCGGACCCGTGAATTGGCCTCCAAGATCGTGCGATTTAACGCCGCTTGACTATTTTCTGTGGGGATATGTGAAGTCGCTAGTCTACGCCGATAAGCCCGAAACGATTGACCACTTGAAGGACAACATTCGCCGCGTTATTGCCGATATACGGCCACAAATGTTGGAAAAAGTCATCGAAAATTGGCCCTCCAGATTAGACTACGTCCGAGCCAGCCGTGGCGGTCATATGCCAGAAGTCATATTTAAATTATAATGCCAGAAGATTATCTTTCGAATAAAGTAAATTTCATGTCAATTTAAAAAAATCATATTTGTTTTATTCCATTTCAAAGTTCTATACCTCTAAAAAAAACACCCTTTATGTCTATTACATATCCATATCCATAAACTTGTGTATTATAATTATATAATGTACAATAAATCTTTTTTTATAAACAAACACAGTACCTCTGCCTGTAACATAAAAACTTCTTTGCAATATACATTTATTGCCACATTTAAAAATTAATTCTTTTACATTAATATATTGTTATCAGATTTAGAGATTGTTGGTAAATTATGTTATAAAACTTTAAATAGTACGTCGAAAGAATTATGGCCAAGAATTCAGGTGTTTGGCCCACTGTTCGCCGTGACAAATGTCAAGTTTAAATATTGTCTAAACGGCTTTACTAGTACGTATTCAAAATAAATAAAAGATTTGCCATGTTATTTTTATTACAATAATTTTAAACAAAATTAAAGTAATTCGTAGTTCATTTTTGTAGGTATATTTACAAAAAAAATACTTGTGTATATTGCAGTATACTTAATCTATATAATTTATTAAATATTATTACTTTTTTTGCAGTGAAATTGAGAAAGCCATCGACAAACTGAGCAGAAATCACCTAAGACACATCCAAGCTTACGATCCAAAAGGCGGGAAGGACAATGAACGTCGTTTGACAGGCAGACACGAAACATCATCGATTCACGATTTCAGCGCCGGTAAATATTGTTTATATAATTACATTTTGTGTTTAAATATAATAACGAAATATGAATTTCTGACACATGATTTAAATTAGTTAATACGTTTAAGATAACATTTTATTGTTGGACACATGCATAAATATCAGAAAGAAATCGGGTTGGCAACAATGAGTAAAAATTAGAACAGCTGTTTAATGTGTGTAGATATAAAAACAAACATCTCATAACAAAGCAATGATACTATCGTATCATTACAGTCTGTCTATATAACCGCGTGTACAATTTAAATAACTCCACAGGTAAATATCGTAATCTAATTATTTATTGAATACGTTTAACATAGATGAAACTTATCGCAATTACAATTTACACGTTGAGTTCGTACATATTTGCTGCAGTTCCTAACCAACAATTAAATTGATTATTCCAAATGAAATTATTAAAACATCACTTTGATTGATGATGATGATGATGAGACGTCTTACAACGTTTAGATGTCGGAAAAAATAGTAACAATTAAACTAATTTGATTGATATTAATGACAATATATATTGTTAGAAATCGTATTTTGTATTCACGTTTATAATCTCTTAATTTCCTTTATTTGAGTGCGATTGCTAATCTATTTAATTGAAATCTTTCTTATTCACTTATGAAATTCAATTGAATCGATAACATTTATAATATTGGTGATTTATGGTCGAGGTTGCTTTATTTTTAAGCCTGTTTTATGATTTTTGTGATTTTGAATAAAACAGGAAATCTACTTAGTAAACGTAGATAGGTTAGGAACTTACGTATTCTTTAATTGATAATAATGGTTGTTTAGGCGATTCTCTTTATAAATTATTTTAAATATGAGAAGATACAGTACCTGGCAATCGAATTATAGCTCCCTTCTGATCTTGACATTTTCTCAAATTTATCAGAAATAAGACGGATACCTTTTAATTTATTTTTGTGTATATTTTGCCAAACAGAATTTGTTCCATTGATAGAGCAAAATCAAACGTACATACATGACACAAATATGTTCAGGACATGTTACAACAAAAAATAAATATTAAATTTCACAAATAAGGAAATAATAATTGTTTACATGTAAGTACATGATAAGAATATATGAAAAAATGCAAGAAACAAGTAGAGAGAAGGTGAAAACATAATTCCACAATTGCCAGTCTGAGTAAAGCTCCCATTGAGTAATGATGAATGTCTCACAAAATATTTTATTAAAATTGCTGTACATTGTATATAGAGGCGACTTTAAAACTATATTAATTTAGAAGGTGGACAGGAAAACATAGTATAATAACGAATCGGCAATCGAGGAATGTGCGAAACTACTTTCTTCGTCAGTTATTGACTGATGTCAAATCATTATACAAAATAGAAGCAGTTCCAAATTTGAGCCCTGAGGCGCACCCGAGGTTGCACGAAAATGATAAGATGTATGCCCATTATAGTATACAAATTGTCTCCCATCCTGCAAATATGAGGCGAAAAACTTCAACGGGGCGTCACCGAGCCCAACTGATTTTAATTTATTTAATATCAAAAGATTTATTCCATCGAAAGCTTTAGAGATATCGTGTTGATCCAATATGTTTACAACGTACTGAGTGAAGTGCCCTGAATTAGAAACGTTGTATATTTCATAATCATACATTTGGAGAACGATTCGGCCTTGGAGTCGATGGGTCGGATTCGCCAGGTGATAACCATGATTTTTTGCGCTTATGGTTTTCAAAATAAAACCATTTTTCATCACCCATCACTATTCGATGCAGAAATGACTTCCGATCATACCTTTGAAGCAGCATTTCACAGACAATTTTTCGATTTTCCATTTGCCTGTCATTCAATTGATATGGCACCCATTTTTCCATCTTTTGGATTTTTCCCGTTGCTCGTAATCGGTTGCTAATTGTTTTTGATTGGGTTGGTTCCTCATCCAATAACTCGTGCAGTTTCGCATCTTTAAACTTTTTTAGTCTATCAGAACGTTCTTTGTCTTGCACATCGAAATCACCACTTTTGACTTGCCAAAACCAAGCCTCACATGTTTTTATGGTTGAAGCATGCTCACCGTAAGTTTCTACCAACAAACGATGACTTTCAGGGGCTTTTTTCTTATGATTAAATAAGAAAAGTAATGGGTACAACAAATGCACTTTTTCAGGCACGAAACCCGACATTTTCGAAGAGATATAAGTCTATGACAGTGTTACTTTCGCAAAATATAACATGTATGGCTTCGAAACTTGATGTCTGTAGAATAAAATGACAAATCATAACATTGCATACTTAAGCCTAGCGACATCTGTTAGAAAAACCGGTAATGACTTTCCGATACACCTGGTATTGTGTCAATTTCAAATACTAAACCTTCTTTCGAAAAACTTTCCTCTGCAAGACAGGCCCAAGGGAATCACTGATTATTATTATTATATATTTTTTTCTATATTCTGGTGCCCCCCAGGTTGAGAATCACTGTTCTAAACCAAATCTATTATGTTCATCTTAGTTCATTTGATTTTATTATTACGAAAGTTGAACACGACTAGTATGCCAAAAATTCTACTCCGAGGCAAGTTGTTTTCTTCAGTATCTCGTGGCAGATAATTATTTCCACAAACCCATTGTAAGAGCAACTTATTATATTAAAATATTTAACATTTTATTATCGAGTATTTGCATTGTGTCGATTATTTTACGTAATAAATCTTGTTTTCGATACCCAAGTTATTTATAGCGAAATGGGCATTTATCGCGGAAGAATTTTAAAGCCATGATGTATTGTGATTAACTACTAACAGATTGCAACCATAACACGCGCATATTCCACATTATTCGGAAGATTTACTTTGGTTACGCCATCACATAATACTAGGAAATTTATTATACAGCAGTGAATATCGAAATAACGGTAAGTGTACGTCTACTAAATGTAAAATTGAATTGATATTGCGTTTATCAGTTCATTGTGATCATACAGTGATGAACTTATCAGTTTCTACGAATATTTTGATAAGGATGCATCAATAGTATCACCCTGAACCAGAAATACTAGATGTACCCAGATGATCGCAAATTTGGCACACATAAAAATACAACGGTCAAGTTTAGACAATGATAAGATACTTATTTCGTTATTTATTTGGGGCAATATTTCACATTCTTTCGAAAAAGACGAGAGATACACTATTAGAGATATAGAGTTATTTAAAGTTTGTTTAAATATTTGGAAGTATTTACGAGATTCGACGGTTTGTTTTTTCAGAATATTCTTTTGAACAATGTACAAATGAAACTGGACAGTAGCGAGTTCGTTAATATTTGATACTAAGTATGCAACACAATATACAGGATTACTCTCAATGATTCGGTAGAAACGGATGTCTTTTAATAATTGATGCTGCCAATATACAGGGTGTTTCAAAAAGAATATACGTATTTCGAATCGTATATTAAACTTTAAGACATACGAATATGAAACTTTACACACATATTTACGAACCTATCAAGTTCAGATTACAGATGTTCAATATGTCCTCCATCAATGACATGAACAATATTACATGGATACTCAAATCCTTCCCATACTCGGGCAAGCATGTGCTTCGTCACTGATATGGCACTACGGATCCGGTTCTTCAACTCTTCCAGTTTCTGTGGGAGTGGCGGTACATAAACGTTGTATTTAACAACACTCCACAGGAAGAAGTCACAGGGTGGCAAATCCGGTGACCGTGGAGCCCAGGTGGGTCATGTTAAGTCGTCAGCTCCTTGACGACCAATCCAACGGTTCGGTAGAGTTTCATTCAGATATTCACGCACTTGGCGACTCTAGTGAGAGGGTGCCCCGTCTTGTTGAAAAATAAAGTTGTCTTCAGCCTCGGAAATAACCAGTTATGTAACATAGCGAGATACTGCTGACCGCTATCCGTGTTTCCATCAAAGAAGACTGGGTCGTAAACAGATGATCGGGATATCACACAAAACATTGATTTTAGGCGAATGTTGTACATGTTCAATGGCTGCATGTGGGTTCTGTAGATCCCAAATTCGAACATTGTGTTTGTTTACCAGACTACTAACATGGAAAGTCGCTTCATCACTGAACACGATACGCGATAGCATCATGAATCTCGTTACAAAATGCCACACGTTTCCATTTGTCATCAGGACGTAGAGCTTGTAACAACTGTAACTCGTACAGCTTCATAACAAACCGACATTTCAAAACACACCTTTTAACATTCATCTATTTTGGCAAATCGCCGAGATGAGAGTGTTTGTTCTGGCAACCTTATTGTCGACTTAGCAAGGTAAACGCGTCCGTGTTCTGTCGTTTATTACATACGTGCGTTGTACGATAGAAGGAGGCAATGTTTTTCATTATTTTTCTATATTGAAAAGATACGATAAAGCCCTATAAAGGAGTTGTTCGTTAATAACACAAGTTTACCCGATGATAGGTGTTATTCCTTGAAACGTACGTAGCAAATAGGCTGTTATTAATATTTGAACGATTTCTTTTAACATTTGAAAAACTTAGTTCGTGGTTTCCAAATTTTAATCAAGTAATAGGTATAAATGGTACCATCCGTTCACAAAAAATGAAAAAATAAATTCGCACAAAGTACATCATTTAGTAGAGTATGTATTTTTAATATTCTATTATTTAATTGGATATAAACATAACCTCAAAATAGGGAACAAATTCGTAAACAACGCAGGCATGCCAATCTAAATTTCGAAAATCTATATGTTGCCAACTCTTGCCCTTTAATCAACCGGTAGATAATATAGATTCCTTTTTGTCCGCAGGTGTTGCCAATCGCGGCGCCAGCATACGCATTCCACGAGGCTGTGCGGAAGCGAAGAAAGGTTACTTGGAGGACAGACGACCTTCCTCGAACTGTGATCCTTATTCGGTCGCCGAAGCCCTAGTCAGGACGTGTATACTAAACGAATAATCCAAGTATATCGACTTCTAAATTAAATCGTTCCTGATGAGCCTATTTATGTCAATAAATTTTATAAGAAAACTTGTTCAGAATCATTATGACGTAAGATTCAGATATCCTACATATATACAGTGCCGTTCATTATACTTTGGAACATTTTAAATTAACCGTATACTGGATGAAAATTATAAAATTATAAGCCTGTTCGATAACAGTTTTAAAGTTATCTGTTCCGCAGCATAGTATACTTTTGTTATCTAATTTTTAATATAATTTCAATTTCCGATGACCATTCCCTTGGTTATCCGTTTAGTAAATTCTATATATAATGTATTAGTATAATTATTTTACAAAGTAGGATAAATTTATATTTATGTTGTTCGATATAAGCTCAAATTTACCACTCAATTTGTATAATACATATTATTAATTATATATATACATATAAAGGTCTAATAAAGATATTATTTTTAATAAAGCTCAATCCAAAACCGATTTTATATAAGTGTACTGTAAAAGAAAGCATTCATAAGCGGTTTAATCGTCAATTAGTGTGTGAATGGTGGCAGTTCTATTATATATAATATAAATATACACCGACCAACATTTAAAATTAAAATTAAAAAAATATAAATTCTAAGTAAGTTATAATATACCAACTAATATATCACAGCTATGAATCATATCATAAAAATGCTACGTATATAATGTATTTTATTAGATTTTTAAATTTATTATGTACAGATTATTATTATATTGTTATTTATGAATTGTTGTGTTTTTGGATACACATCAAAAAAGAGTTTGAACTTTTGTACGTTGTAGCTAATGAGTGATATGTAGAAATATGTTGAATATAATAATATCCTAGTATATTTATTATATTATTGGCATGACATTTAACCTCTTTTTTTTATATTTATTTTATTGGGGAGGGTGCAATTTTACAGAAAGTAAAGTGTCATCGCACAATACGTACAGACACAGGTACATAGTGTAGCAAAAATCTATGTGTTAAGCTTCTTCGTAATGTAAAATGTAATATCAGTTGCCTATTATTGTTATCTATAATTATAATAAAAATATATATATTTGATTAGAAAATGTTTCTTTTTTTAAATTTATTCCTTTATATAAAGAATAGAAATACCAAAATACATAAGACTTACAAGTATGACACTGGAAAAGGCTAATATCAAAAAAAATTCATATTTAAAAAAACCCTTAGACAAGGGGACCCAGCAACCACAGTTTTATTTAATCTCGTACTAGAAAAAACAATAAGTGATAGTAAGGAAAAAGCGAACTCAATATTTAGGTTTAGCTTTTACAAACGATATAGCCTTGGTAGATACGTCCAAGAAAGAACTAATGAAAATTACCAGAATAGAAAAAGAAGCAGGGAGGCTAGGTCTACTAATCAACCAAGGAAAAACCAAAAATATAAATAATAAGACAGTTACGAGAGCTTCTTTATTGTGAAAAATAAGAACCATGTGCTTAATGCTGACAGGGGTTCGACACCATATTCTGGCCTCTGGAAGAACCGACCGTTATTACAAAGGCTCGTAAAATGATTGCAGGGATGTACAGCAAGACCATCATATCCTTAGAAAAATCTGCGCACACTTTCGGTATTACTCGTACTCAGTCGCCAGTGTGTCGCTCGCTTCGGTGATTAGGTACATTCCCAACAGAAAGGCGCGGTTTTATTTTGTACTACGCGACGCCAAGAATAAGAATTTAGAAAATTTTTATTTATTAATATATGTTATACTGGTCCAAATGGAATGTAAATTATTAATTAATGAGGCTGCTAAGTGTTATTTAATAGTGTTCTATTGAGGATGTACTATGAAAGTAAATCTTAATATGATTAGGTAGATAATGTAATTACAAAATTTTTTAATAATACCCAGTAATTAGAAGCAAATAGCTTTATTTCAAAATGATTACATAATTACATAATAAATTACATAATAAAACACATTCACAAAGCAATGATTACTAAGTTATTCTGAATCATCGCTGAAACCAAAATCACTGTCAGATGTATCAGCACCCACGTTTATAATTAGTGCCTCCGTAAGAACATCCATAAAAACTTCATTTTGTTTATATTCATCTTCGACTCTCTTCACGTGAGTGCAAAGTTTGTTCCAGTCATTTACTGTAATGCTTTTAAATTTTTCTTCCGCTAGCCTTTTAGCGTCCTCTAATTTAAATGTGACATTTTGTGATGCCACAAAATTTTTCACAGTCGCCCAAATCATTTCGATTGGATTTAGTTCAGGGTGATACGGAGGCAATCGTAAAGTTGTATGACCGTGTGCCTCCAAAATTGCGTCTATTTTATATCGTAAGTGTTGTTGTTTATTATATTTTATTAACATATATAACTGGGCTTTCGTCATATCAGATGTACAGGCAATACCTTTTTCGGTCAACCAGTGTAACATTTTTTGCTTGTTTGCATTAGAATTAGGCGCTGGATTTATCTGAACATTGTGGTATGGAGCATTGTCAATAACTAGTACTGAATTTTTTGGTAAATTTGGTATTAGTTTTTCAACGAGCCATTTTTGGTAATTTTCGAAATTCATTTCGTGATGGTAATCACCGGATTTTGTTCCGGATTTAAAAAGTAACAAAGCGTTTTCTACAAATCCATGGTTCTCACCTCCAGCGTGCAACATAATTAAACGCTGGCCCTTGGAGATTGTCGAAAATAACCCATTTCTTGACTTGTCTGTCCAACTTTTCGATTTTGTATGGCCGCTATGAATATAGGATTCATCCATATAAATAGTTGGCCGATTTTGCCGTCGATATACATCTATTTTTCGTAAAAAATTTGTACGAATGTTTCTGATATCTGGTTTTTCTTGTAATATCTTGCGATTGTTTTGTGTAGCACAGAATCTAAAACCAAGCTTCTTTATAATTTTTCTTAAGGATTCTCGGCCGCCCTGAAAATTTATATCTTCTTTAAGTTTTTGTAGTAAATTTTTAATAGTAATCCGCTGATTATTTGTCTTGTGGAAATTATAAATAATATGTTTTATTTGGTATAGGTCAATGTCGTCTATTGAATCCATTACTAAACATTTCCTCGATCTTTTCTTTTTTGGCGATTTGAAAACTGGTAGTTGTTCTGTGTTCTCTTTCTCATTTCGTTCTGGTTCTGCTTGATATTCGTTCCCCTCTTTTAAAATATTATAGACAGAAGCTCTTGAAACACCAGTTGCTCTTGCTACGTATTCCTTTAATTCGCTTTTTGTACAATTTCTTATGTCTGTTTCGTTATCTGAAATTGTCTTTAAAAACTTAAAAACATTAAACACGACTTCACGGGTTTGTGAATGCAGTCCTTTTCCACCTCCTAAGTTGGACATTATTAATTATAATAAATAAAACAAATAATAACCAATTATAATGCAAGACCTCAATTACTCACTTTGACTAACCGTAACTTAACAACTTAACCACGCAACGATCATAAGCACACTGAGGACACAAACAGCTTACCGATGACTCGGAGTGTACCACCCGGCACGCCTACGATGCGCAGTAGATTTTTGTCCAAGGATATGATGGTCGTGCTGTACATTATTGCAAGTGTTAGTTTTAAGACTAACAAATATTTACTTATAGGTGTTTTGTGAACATCAGCGTGTGTTTGGTTTTTGACGGTGAATGTCTGATATGGGTTTCTGTGCGATTTCTACGGCTGATTCAAGTGCAACACTGCAATTAATTATCTACCGATGATGACAACTTAGTTGTAGGAACACAAACATTGATGTGATTAATTCAATTAACTCCAGTCTCCATTAGAATTTTCCAGTTTATACATGGCATCGAGATATACCTTACAAATGATACTGTTCCAGTTATAAACGAATGTAAGAGAACTGATTGTATAATTGGAAAGAAGCTTTGGTAGAGCTAATTACTAATTTGTCACAAGCAAATTTAGAGTAAATATAGACGAAAGAAAGTATATAATACTTAAAATTTAACCTAACTAAATGTTAAGATGTCTGCGAAACTTTTAAACATATATTTAAGATACCTGACTGTAGTTATATCTTGTCTCAGAATAAGGAGTGATTCAAATATTGCGCCAAAATAATACATATTTTTAAGAAATTTCACTGGTGCTTCAACAGGCAAGTTTAATATGAATAAATGATATCCGCCATTTTTCATAACCTGTAAACGTTTAATTACATTTTTGCATTGTTTTACTATACTGTTCTGTATTATTTAATAAAATCTGTACTTTTGTACAAAAATAAAATGTGCGATCACCAAGATTCTAGCAAACAGTTGGTATCACCACCCAGAAAGCGTGAACGACTGGGACGCCTGACACATGAACGAAAATAAACAGTTTTGAATATATATAAAATGTTAACGCTGCAAACTCCACCAATGGGAACAACAGCAAAGTTAACGAACATCTCTGAAACGCTAAGTAAGTTGTAGGTGTTACTTCTACAATATATTATAAGAAATGTATTGTAGAGCTCGCCAAATCAACTGTATATCGTGCTATCCAAGAATATAAACATTCAGGTGAAGGCAGCCCTCCTAAAGAACGAGTAGGCAAGCATTCAAGGCTTCTAGAATTTGACGAATCTATCAAAAGTACTGTACGGCAGATGGTGCTTAGTTTTCTTTTTTAAAAACGAACTTCCAACACCTAATAAAACACTGGGAAAAATAACTAGCGATGAGTCCATACCAAAAGTAACTACACAGATTCTTGAAACTTATTAAGTTCAAATAAGTGTTAATAAAAAATTGATCAAGTTATAACATATCCATATTTAATTTATACTTCAAATATGTAAAGCGTAACAAGAAGAATATGCTAATAGAAAAGGATGAAGTTATCAGGTGGAGAAGAAAATATCTGACAAGAATAAAACATTACAGAGATGAGAGAACCATTTATTATTTGTGTTGGAAACAGTGACAGTGATTTATTATCATGCGCAAGTGAATTCGATTAGTTGTACTGCTAATGTTTCTATATTTATAATCTTTGTTGTATTTTTGACGTAGTTTCATAATAAATTTTAACAGTAGTTTACATTTTACCTTGAATTTCACAAATAAATTTGATATAAATATCAATAATTTATGACTTACAAATATATGTATATATACTGGGTGAGCAAACTCAAGTGAAGTGTGGTAGTACCATAAAGGTCCCTAGTTCAATTTCAAATGTTGGCTAAAAAATTTTATAGCAAATTATTTTCACACATGGTTCTTGACATTTGACAGATGAGAAATTTACAAATGTACTTACAATAGCCAAAAAATTAGTAAAAATACGAGGGAAGACAAAACTAAATAAAAAACGAACTAAATAATTTAACCAAAAATACGTAAGTAAGTAGAAACAGCGTATTGGTAATATTCAGAAATTCTTATGGACAACTTACGAAAACTAAAAAAGATGAAACTAGGACCTTTATGATGCCACCACACTTCACTTGAGCTTGCTCACCCAGTATATATATTACTTTTCTATTGGAAAGAAAATTTCATGAAATATTTATTTTAGTAATATTTAATCTTAATTTTGGATAGGTTGTACATATTAATCTGGTAACGTTTGTACACTCATACTTCCACTAATATGAATTTATTTTTATATAATAAAGAAAAGGATTAATATTGTTCACATTCACAAATGTTTATGTTTCATTTTTATGGTAAGTTGTGTTCCGCCTTTTAGAGGGATATTTGAATCACTCTTTCTTATTCTGAGATAAGGTATACCATATATGTTTTTTATTGTTTTATTTAATTTTGTATTTAGATTGCCATTCCTCTATTTTATCGACACATGTTATTTTGACTTCCATTACCTAGATGGGGTAACAGTCGGTTTTTTTTTTTTTGTTAGATGAGTAGAGGTACAACAATAATCAACAGTAACGAGAGATGGAAGGTGTAAGTAGTAACTACAATTAACTTGTCTTAAAATTGTTTCATGTACAATAAAAATTGAAACATATTTTATTTTATATGATTGGAATAGGCAACATCATTTATCACGTAAAGAGAAAATATCAATCGAAACAGTAACCATTAATTTTTATAGATTAAATTTAAAAATCTAGTAAATGAAACAATCTCGTTTACTTCATTGACGTTTCTATGTTTATTAATTCAAGAATTCCATCATACATCTCTTTCACAGCTTGATATTCCGTTAGACCTATTCTGCGTTTGTTGGAGATATCGTAGACACCACCTTTCGCATCGGAATGCTCACCGCTTGTACCTCTCACCTGTAAGTTATAAGTTTCCGCTATGCTTTCCAATTTGCTTTTGTCCGCCGACAGTTTCGGAAGTTTAATGTGAACCGATGCCCGTATTGTTGTTCCTAAGAGAAAAAAAGACATATTGCATTGTCCGATTATCATTTGTTTTGCTCTATACAAAATTCCTTTAATGGGAAAAATTTTGAATCTTTGGAAAACATGAAAACTTACCTTGACATATTTTTCGAAAGCAAAGACGAAACTTTTTCGAGAGATGGCATTGTGAAATTGTCTGAACAGTTTGACCAAAGTGATAGGAAATAATGCAAAGTACATTTGCTAAAAAGTTCTTGTCTTTTATAATATGAATTTCGTTCAATAAATAGTATAAAACCTGATTTGTGTAACAAACCGATAAAATCGGAATAAAGTATTCTATGGAAAACAAACGGCAGAAACAAAAACACTTCTTGCAGCGCAGAAAGCTGGATAATATGAAAAAGGTATACAACTAAATTTAAAACAGGAGAAATTAAGTTCCTTTGAAAGACTCTGGGAACGATAAAGATGAATAGTTGTAAAATCACTTATGAAGCAACAGCTTGGTGTTGAGTCCTTGGAAGAGATCATCGCTACAAGACATAGTGGAATCATATGATACGAATGTCAGAAAGTAAAATGTAAAAACAGTCTGGAAAGAGAAAGTAAAGGTGGATAAGCCAAACTGGGCAAATTAAATATTACGAAAAGGATGGCAAAAATAAAACAGTGGAAAGGATTCATTCAAGAGAGAGAAAGCGCATATTAAAAAATATACAGAGTGTTTACTAAACACCCTGAAAAAATTCACCGTTTGCTTAGTAAAGAGACTGTATATACTGAGACATAGAATAGGAAGAAGATAATTAAATAACTTGATGATTACCTAAATTTGTAGGACAAAAAGTCAAATAACCCAAACGCGTGCTCCTAGCAAATTTCAATTTCTTTTCCAGCTGTCTCACACCCTCCACTAATCTACCATAAACCTGACCCAAGTCACCACCGTCCTGCATAGAGATAATCCTTAAGTGGTCTTCTTCGTTTACCCAAACCAGAAAAGTTTTGTTGTTGTTATAGAAGATTCCACGACCCGTCGGCCAAAATCTATTGGAGTTCGCCGCATCCAAAAAGCGATCGCCCTCTTTGAACAAGAAGTGGTCGTTTATAAGTTTATCTTGGACATCCTTCGTCATTCCTTTCAGTGGAAAATACGTCCCTTTCAGTTCACCTTTTAGTTCGACCAGGGCACCAGCGATTTTAGTCTCCATTTCTATATATTGTTCTTCGGTTAATTTTGGGTTGAAAGGGTAACCCAGTATGGAACGCCCGCATCGCACGCGTGTGGAAACGACATACGTTGAGGTGGGATCTAAATTTCCCAGCGTTTTAACATTGCCCCAATCTACGGGCGGCTGCCGATCGGTCCTTTTGAAACCCATATGATAATCTTCAATTAATTTGTCGAAGAGTAAAGAAAAGACTGTGTAAGCTTGGGCATCTGCTGCGTAAACACCTACACCAGAATCCAAATTTATAACTCCTGTAACAAGTTTTTTATTTAATTTAATACGTATAAATAAGTAAGCGCTAGTCACTAAATAATTTTTTAAATTAACCATCAAATATGAAGAAAGTTTATAAATTTCAACCGTTGTAGACTAAATTATATACGAGGCGAATTTATTCCGATAGTATGAGGATCTCGGAAACTAGCAGAGTTATAGAGACTTCGAAATATGGGACAAAACACTGACGAGCCGACATCAATAACAAACATCACTTTGTTTGTTGTCAATTTATAATTTTGAAATGTACTTAATATCATACTGTGAATAGCTTCGCCGGTACACTTTGACAATCTTTTATTAGCTAATAAAAACGAAAGTGACTGTTGACCTTCCTACAATCTGTGATCTCATCACAACTTAACCACAGCTTATTTCAGAGTAGATTTAATACTGGTCTCCATTTTTCGCATGCAGAATGTATTTTTTGACCTTCGAACGCTTGGCAATACATAGTTTGCATTGTATGTACTCCAAAACTGATGGAACAGTTATTTCTCTGCTGTCCTAAATGGCAGATTACAAGCAGGCAACATATATATAAATTATACGAACACAAACTCCTGAGATGTTGTATGGCATTTTGTATGTTTGTGTTGCTGTGTATTTAAGTGTCTAACGCAGTATCGTAGACAGAGGAACGATATACTACACACTAAACAAATTACTTTAGCACCATCGTATTTCAGGTCTGGTAATGGTCCGATAAATTTATTTTCACTGCCCACGGATAACAGACTGTTATTACTCTGTTTTGCACTCATAATTACGCTACAACACAATAAAAATCAGTCCTTAACTAAACTTATTTCATTCTACAAAAAGCCCGATATACGTCGATGATGGCCTTGACTAGCCGGAGACATCCATGCCATCTCTCGCCGCTCATTCATGTTGTGTAATCTAAATATCCCCGCGTTACTTATGGCACAAGTTCTTTATGTTATTTTTTCCAATTTACCGCTTTTATTACCTTTTCTACGATATATAAATAATAATAAATTTAAGATATGGTAATTTTCGTGGTGATTAACTGCAGACGATGATCATTTCTAATTTTAATTTGTCAATTTCTATTGAGTAATTTATATTTATTAAATTTAACGTAAAATGATTGAGAATTGTAATGTTTTTTATTTTTTAGAAAAGAAGGTAAATAGTTTCTTAGTGTTCGGGCGCTTGGCAGTACGTAGCCTGCCTTATACGAGGGAGCGTTTTTATATTCGTGGAATGAGCGGGTTGTAGAGGGGTGAGTAGGCGCATTGGGGGCGTGGCCTGTGCAGCGACTCATGATTAGTATAAATACGAAGTTTCATTGATATTAGACAGTTAGTCTTTGAGCTATCGTCAACCAAGTAACATAATCAGGAGTGAAAAGTGAAACATGGAAAAAATCAAATATTGTGCCGTTATAAAGTTCCTTACCAGGCAAGGAAAATCAGTCGCGACCATAATGAATGAGATGTCATTGGTTTACGGCGACTCTTGTCCAGGAAAAACCATGGTGTACAAGTGGCATAGTTTATTTAACAAGGAAGGGAATCCCTTGAAGACGACCCGAGGCCGGGCAGGAGTATTGAGGTGACCACGCCAGCACTTATCCAAAAAGTTGAACAAATTGTACTCGAAGATGCTCGACTAAAGAAGAAACAACTCGCAGAAATGGTTGGAGTATCCGATACAACAATTTTTAAAATCCTACACGATCATCTGGGCATGTTAAGGTCAGCGCAAGATGGGTGCCGAGAATGCTCACGCCGCCGCAAAAACAACAGCGCGTAGAGTGTTCGCGTGCATTTTCGGACCTCTGTAATGAAGACAAGGATGGTGTATTGAGTGGAATTGTTACTGGAGACGAAACTTGGGTTGACCGTTATGAACCTGAGTCCAAACAAGACTCCATGCAGTGGCATAAAAAGGGCACAGCACCTCCCAAGAAATTTAAAGTGTCACAATCAGCTGGGAAACTCATGGCAACGGTATTTTGGGACTCGGAAGGAATATTGTTGATTGATTATAAAGATAAAGGTGTTTCTATAACCGGAGAATATTACGCTTCAATATTAGAGCAACTAAAAGAAGCCATTAAAGAGAAAAGACGGGGAAAATTGACAAAAGGTGTTCTGCTTTTGCACGACAACGCGCCCGTCCACAAGAGCCGCGTTGCGTTAGCTGCCCTGCATAAGGTGGGCTTCGAAATTGTGAATAACCCACCCTACAGCCCAGACCTGGCCCCGAGTGATTATTACCTGTTTCCGAAAATGAAAAAAGAGCTGCGGGGTAAAAAATTTACTGCCGATGATGAAGTCAAGGAGGCAGTTTCGGCGTATTTTGCAGATAGAGAGAAATCATTTTTTTATGAGGTTATAAATAAATTAATTGAAAGATGTGAAAAATGTATCCGTTTTGCAGGTGAATATATTGAAAAAGAAAAATAATTTCATATTTCACTTTTCACTCCTGATTATGTTACTTGGTTGACGATAGCTCAAAGACTAACTGTCTAATAACAATGAAACTTCGTATTTATACTAATCATGAGTCGCTGCACAGGCCACGCCCCCAATGCACCTACTCACCCCTCTACAACCCGCTCATTCCGCGAATATAAAAACGCTCCCTCGTATATGTATATCATGACAACATTTCGAATTATCATTAAACGAAAAATATATTTTTCTACAGCTAGATCGGAAAAAATATGCATGTATTTATATATTCATACCTGAACGAATACAGTCCCATAAAGTAGCTCCCGAAGGCGTTTCGAGATCACGTAATTCATTGAAAACATCTCTGGTCAGATATTTCTTCAAGAGCGACAAGTGCTTGGATTTTTCTAATGTTTCAAATGCGGAATCTAATTCGTTCAGAACTTCTTCGGGTACCTTCCCTTTACCGCACTTTTTGTGACACTCGTCACAGCCTTTCGGCTTCGAGGACGCCGCCATCTATTACTCGTAAATTTGCCTTATCGTAATTCGAAAAACATTTTAGAATTGTGGCCGAAAAAGCAATCTGAAATTTTATGACATTTTTCATTTATCGATAAATGTCAAATGCTGTCAGTTTAAAAATATATACAACTCTCATTACACGACCTTTGTTCTTCGTTTACACTGTTACTGTGTTTGGTTTTCCTGGTCTTCCATTAGGTGGCAATTTGTCTGTTTCATGAAGACTTCGATGAATATTTTGGACGGTTTACCTATTAGGAACGATTGGAAAATTATAAATATATATACTCAACTCTCGTTACACGACTTTTATTCTTCGTTTATACTGTTAAAATATTAATTTATTAGAGGTTATTAATTTATTATTAAATTTAATAATAATCAATCGTTCCTGTGGTATACTTTTAAAACCATTTACAAAGGGTACTAGGAAAGGTTTGCAATTGTTTATTTAATTTTTTCAAAGTAATTTCCTCTACACTGAATACACCTCTCCATCCTCCGAAATCAATCTTTAAACCAGTTCTGCCAAGTTTCACTGGGGAGTAAAGCACACTCGTTGTCCCAAGTCCGCAGAAGGTCCTCATCACTGGAAAACCGCCTCCCTTTCAGCTTCATTTTCACCTGCGGAAACAGTGCAAAGTCGCAGCGAGCAAGATCTGGACTGTATGGATCGTGCTCGAGAAGTTTCAATCCTGTCGTGGTCAAATATTCGGTGCAGGCTTTGGCGCGTTGACCTGGAGCATTATCGTGATGGAGGAACCAGGAGTTCTTCTTGACTTTGGTCGCAGGTTCTTCATAGATCCAATGACTTTAGGCAGGCACTGTTCAGTATACCACTTAGCTGTGACTGTCTTCTGTGTGTCCAAAACGATGCGTTCCGCAATTCCAGTCAATTTGAAAAATACAGCTACCATTTTCTTCTTTACAGATCGGGATTTTCTGACAACTGCGGGTGTGTCCTCATCATCGAAGATCCAAACTTTGTTTTCAGCTTTGGTCGGCACATCGTAATAGTACAGCCAAATCTCGTCACCCGTCACACGTCGTGTCATCTGCTCTTCAGTCAGTCGATGCGGCACCCAGAGAGTACAAAGTTTCTTCACGTGCAAATGATCATGCAGAATCGAACGAATTGCTGGTGAATTTAGGCCTGAAGTATCCTCTATCTGTTGGTAGGTCACTCACCTGTCCTCGCCAAGCATTTTCCTCACAATAGTAACGTTTTCCTCCGTAACTGACCTTCGTGGCCTTCCCGGCCTCTCAGCATCTTCCACAGTTAAACTTCCCCTTTGGAATTCCCTATACCACCTCTGAATATCGTTGTGCGATGTGGACAAATATCACCTAGTGCAAGAGTCATTTCTTCGAAGCACTGGTCTATGTTTAAACTACGCACGAAATTATAACGCAAAACTGCCCTTATCTCATTTCGTGACCACGATGCCATCGCAAGCACTTTACACTCTCACTGCTAATGAATAACTGAGCCCATCGACATGGCGCGGCGGCTGCTATGCACGTATGAACATGTCTCAACATGCAGCAACAAGCAGCTTCCTGCGATTCATTGTTGCGTCATATTGCAAAACTTTCCTAGTACCCTTTGTATTGAAAAGGTGAACAAAATTTAATTGCAATTATTTTCGATTACTTCGGGCCAACGTTTCGGTAGGATTTTATTGGGTTGTCGGAAAAGTCACGATTAGAGACAACTGTAAATATTATATACGATACGATTATTACGATCTTGGTGTGCAGACAAATGTGACCTGTCTGCACACCAAGATCGTATCAAGCATGTAGTGAATATTTACGGTTGTACAAAGTAGATCGCTCTGTTCAGTCGATTGTACAGTCAATCAGGATGTTCACATTTGTTGATGATATTCGATATTCATGTGGTGTACGAATACTTTTGTGTTTGATTGTATGTAAGTACAATAGATATAAGTTAATTAGTTAAAACATACTGTAACATAGTAAAACAAAAGAATATATATTGAAATATATTCTTTCTAAGGTTTTGTTTCACACGTTGGATCGAATTGAATTATTAAATGCTATTTGAGAACTATAATTTATTTTGATAAAAATGTTGATTTTTTGGTGCTTAAAAAGTATTTTCCGCTTGCAATATAAATGCCCTTATGGCAACGACTGCATCTTGTAAGCAAAATTACTTCTTTTCCAACATTTAGTCAGTCACTCTTTAAAATCCTCTATTTTTTGTCATTGATGTTTGTATTTTTAAGAATATTTGGATTTTTTAGTTACAGAACTACGTCCAGATATTTCATTTTCACAGCCAAAGAGGCACCTCGAAATTATAGAATGAAGATGATGCAAAAATCACTTGTGGGCCTTTGATTAAAGCCAAAAACAATAGAATATCAAGACGGTTTGGTAAATCAGTACATTTAAAGGGAAATCGATAGATCTTCTGAGAAGTGGTAGAAGTGGCTGTAACCCTTGTGAAAATGATCCAGCTCAATTTATCACACGTCATGACTGCTTGGCAACCCATAATTGAGAAATAACGTTACCAATAATTCACTTGCAAGGAAAATGTATCCTTAGTTCCCCTTATTAAATATGCTTAAGTACCACCACTTACCAGTAACAATATTATCTTTTCATGTACTTCTTTTACAAATAAATATTGCTATAGTATATATTTTTATAATAATAAACATCTAGATGTATATAAAAATGTATCGGACACATCTTGATTAGTATTTTACAAATAAATCAAATGCCTTTTAGGAAACTAAGTCATGTATTGCGTGTTTTAGTAGTTTTTCAAGAATCCAATAGCTACAGCCAAATATACTACATACATATAGAATATGTATATTTAACAAATTATATCATAACATCTCCATATTTATTAGTTCTTATTGGAGGTTGTTGGACCTCTTCTTCTGGCTTTTGCGCATTTGTTGCTGGTAATTGATTAGACGATCTAGTATCTTGTGCCCTGAAGAAAACAATGAAACATTTGGTATAATTTGATGTTTTTAAGTCTAGAATCGCTACTCAAAAGACAAAGTTCTACTAGCTTTACACATCGTTTAATTAACCGGTGATGATGAGTGGATTAATGTTAATATTAACTACTGATTATAAAGTTGTGTTACTTCATTAAAGAAGAATTTCAATCAAAAACGAAACTTACTTTAATAAGTACATACCTGTAAGAAGCAGTTCTCTGTTGTTGGTATTCTTCTCTATTTTGCTTTCTTAATTCATCATAGGAGGTTGTATGTTTTTGTACGGGAGGCATTTCTTCTTCATAAATGGGATCTGCATAAAAAATTTAATTCATTTTCCATCAAAATACTTTATAAAGTAAATTACTATCAACTGATGGTCTAAAATGATCATCTAAACCTTCGTAATCAGGACGAGTTGTATCCATATCGAGAGAATTTGATGGACCTACATCAGTATATGTTTCGGTAGGACTGCCGAATGGAGCGAGAGACATTCCTGGTCCAAATCCAGTATCTAAACTAATTAAGATATAAAACTGATTTATATTTATGTGTTCATATTTATTACCTCTCTTTAAATAATCCTTTCTTTCTCTGTCTTAGCATCTCTCCAATTTGACTGTTGGGCAGCTGCATTAGTTTTTCTGCACATTTATATTGATATGAGAATTTCCCAAGGAAATAACCTACTATTACAGAAACAACGACTTTTGGAGTCGCTCCATATCTAGGGTTCCCTTTTAAATATCCTGTACAAAAACAAAAGTACATTAAACTCAATTATATTATTTCGTTTCTTATCTACCTGTATTAACTCCATAATAAGTTGCTACTCCTAAAGCTGTACCCAAAGGGATACATCTTTTCCAAAAGCTCTCTATGTTACATTCTTTTATTACTCGCAGTTCATCTGGGCTAAATTTATACTGCAGAGTACATATTTTTAAATATTTACAACTAAAACGTAATGCACAAAACTTACGACATTCTTCGCTAATTGACTTTTTCTACGTTGGAATTCATCTTGATTCGAAATTGCCGGATCCATTTTCTTTCTTAAAATAGGAATTTATTTACCATAGTTTCATGAGTTAGGTTATGTATTTTGCATTTATTCCTATATGCAATGAACTCTTTTGAATACTAAAAAAAATTAGAAAAATAGATTTCTGATTCGCTTGGTTTTTTTATATACTAAAGTAGACGAATATTATGTACTGGATTCTAGATGGCAACTACATATGAATATTTAGTGAATCAATTATATTAAACGCATTTAGCAAATCAAAATTTTAATTTATTACAGGGTATTGGTAATATTTTGCTTTCCTTAAAATTGATCATTATTTAATATGCGTTGAACTATTATGAAAAGAAATATTGAGCCTGCCATCTATATTATAGAAGATAAATTGCCAGTAGCGCTACATACAAATTATAAATCTTTTGCATAATTATATTTAAAATATTTGTAGTAGTTACACTGTACGCTTAAATCAATCTAACGTTAAGTTATTCTTAGATTCTACTTTTTTTTCATTTATAATTGATTTCTTATCTTAACCTAAACATAACCTATAAAATTATGTCTCCAGTTGTAATCAAATTAATATTATTTTCTTTTGAAACAAGTCAAGAGCGTCTTCTGATGATGAACATTAGTGATTTACTTTGGTTTTTATTAATATTGGGTCTGGGAAAAAGTTCGTGGCGTTTTTTCAGTAAAATTCAACTGGTCCCCGCATGGCGCGTGGACGAATTCATTTAAACCGAATATGCTCCATTATTATCGACAATGTTTCGCCATTTTTTTGGTAGATCCATGATCCCATCGGTGAAAAACTTCTGTGGTTTCTGGTCGAAAAACTGAATCAAGTAGTTTTCACAGGCTTCTTTTGAAACCAACTTAATTCCATTGAGAGAGTTCTGCAGAGATCGAAACAGATGATAGTCAGAGGGTGCTATATCCGGACTGTAAGGTGGGTGCATCAAAACTTCCCAACCAAACTCTCTCAATTTTTGACGGGTCATCAAAGAAGTGTGTGGTCGGGCGTTGTCATGATGGAAGACAACACCTTTCCTATTAATCAATTCGGGCCGTTTTCTTTCAATCGCCTGGCGTAATCTCTCTAGTTGTGCACAGTAGAGTTGAGAATCAATCGTCTGACCAGTTGGAAGTAGCTCGTAGTGGACGATTCCCCTCCAGTCCCACCATACACACAGCATCACTTTTTTTGGCGTCAATGTTGGCTTAGCGAACGCTTGTGACGGCTCACCATCCTTTATCCACGATCTTTTACGCTTCCGATTATCGTACGTAATCCATTTTTCATCTCCGGTTATTAAACGTTTCAGAAACGGCTCGATTTCATTCCGTTTCAGCAGCGCATCGCAGATGTTAATTCGGTCCATCATGTTTTTCACGCTCAACTCATGAGGAACCCATACGTCAAGCTTTTTTTTGTAACCAGCTTTATGTAAATGGTTCAAAACAGTTTTGTGGTCAATGCCTAGCTCCATGCCAATATCGACACTGCTGATATGCTTATCTTGTTGGACTTTTTCAAGAATTTCATCAGATTTTTCAGTGATTGGACGACCGCAGCGTGACTCATCTTTCACATTGAAATTTCCAGAACGAAAGCGAGCGAACCATTTCCGCGCAACAGATTTCGATAAAGTACCTTCACCGTACACAGCACAAATTTTATCACAAGCCTGCGCAGCGTTCTTCCCCTTATCATAATAATATTGCAGAATATAGCGAAATTTCTCATTATTCTTCTCCATTTTCAAGTGCGAATAACTTTCCAACCACTGCACCGATTACAATGTTTCTACGCTCAAACTAACGTTCGGAAGGTCATCTAAAAAACGAGCCCTCGGTGGTGTCGCTGTGACTTGTTGTTCTTTAGTTATCGGCAACCAATGCCATCTATCGGGAAAAACGCCACGAACTTTTTCCCAGACCCAATATTAAGATATTACTGTCACGAAAATCTCAATTGGCGTTATTAAAATTACAATAAAAACTGTTAAATACTCACATAGATACATAACAATGTAGAAATTCTGTATATGACAACTTCAATAAGTATTTCAGGTTAATAATACTCAATTGGTACGATTGTATAAATTTTTAGTTAAAATTTGAAAGAAACAATTACAAAACTTGGCAACAATCCCAGCTGAATGTGAAACTGTCCATAATATTATGTTGAAAAAGTTTGCTAATATTATGAAATATATTGTAACTTTTAATTTTCAATATTATTGTTGTTAATATGAAAGAAAAACTGCATTATAAACACCTAATTGAAACTTAAAAAATTAAGTTTGAATTTGTCAGAGATATATACGTCTATTGAGTATAGTCTAGTATTTACGCGTATTGAGTATATCGAGTTTAATACTATCAAGGTGCCAAGTCAGAATGATGCTGCGTTTAATTAATTAATACATACCTGCATGATACAGCATATCCATGAAGATAAATTATATTTTGTTACATATTTGGCACGAATTATACATATCATTTTCCACGCTATGATTCAGAGATTATAAATATTAGATAAACATCTATGTAAATAGTACTGTAAGGTGATAATTGAATACGTTGGTGGTAAACAATTTTATCATTTATTCAAAGTATAATTTAATTTTTTTTTGTTTTATAAATTTCTATTCTTTAAGTTATTGCTTCATAAGTTCAACTTATATTTATACTTTTCTTATAAATAACACATACAATAGATATATAAACAATGTATATTTATATCATTCTGTAAATAAACCTTGTCGGATTTGAAAACATTAAAAACACGCATTTATTTTTATTGAAGCATATTAAAATGCGATATTTTAAGATCACACAAACGGTTCAGAAATATTGCTACATCTTGCTATTATTTGTAACACAAAAAGAGGTAAAATCTCCTAAGAGAAAAAGATTTTCGCATTGATTAGATTATATACAGGAAGTCTCCGATGACCACCCATTAGAATATTTCAGACTACTTCGATTTGAATTTTGATAATTTGGGTAAATCTTGTCGTATATGCGCTTTTCAAGGTAATGGCACTCGGATAACACTTCCAGTTATACCGGAAGTTGGCGTCATCTTCCTTAGTTTAAATAGAACACCCTATATATTATTGCGATTTTGGATTCTATGTAAAATTTTAGGTAGACTTTTATAAAATGTCCTTATTCTTTAAACTAACTGCATTTGAAATATTTAACTTAAAAAAAGAAAATAAAAAAAACAGTAACTAGCTTAGAACCATCTGTATTTTATAGGAAGAAGGACAATATTTACAAGCCAGACTGTTAGATCTACAAGCTTTCCATTTATACTTTCAAAGTGAATATAGGTGGCGAAAATTTAATGAAAGTTTAGTTAACTTCAAACTGTCATAAGTCGGTTTTTCCAAATAAAACATACTGTATATTTATTGATATTCTAATACACAGTTTCATTTTTTTTCGAATGGTGTTACAGTTTTCTATACGTGGGATATCTTTCAAGTTTAGCATAGAGGACGACACTAATCAAATGTCTGTACTAAAAATTAACCTCAATCTCTAGTTAACCTATATCCGAAGTTTCAGTGTGATATGTTTAGTGTTATAGCTACAACGAATTCTCAAAGTTGACAAGCTAGTTGAAAAATGGAATTAAACCGAAAACATTTTCACGGAATGATTTTTTATAATTTTCGAAGACAATTATCTCAAAGATACCTCGCCGAGTTGGACTCTGTTTTGAACAATGAAGCACCACATCAGTCGACAATTTCCCATCGGTATGGAGAATCCAAATGTGGACTGATTAGTCTCAGCGACGATACAGCAGGTTCACCAAAAAATGGCAGTCACTCAGGAAAACGTCGATGCTGTGACATATGACCAGATTGAAGCATTATTAGGGATTTCAAAGACCTCGATTCAAAAAGTTTTGTATAAAGAGTTAGTTTCCCGTTGGATACTGCATCTGTTGACCCAAGAACAGAAAGCAGCTAGGGTGAATTGGTGTCAAAAATTCTAGATCGCTTCAATGCCGGAAACTCTAAAAACGTGTGCAACATTGTCAGTAGTGATTAAGCTTGGTTTTACTCATACGAGCTGGAAAATAAACGCCAGTCGTCTATTTGGGTGCTCCAAGGTGAAGAAAAAGTCATCCGTTCTCGAAGTGTGTCGCCAAAAAGTTCCTCACGAAATTCGTCTCGAAAGCAAGTCATGTAGCAACAATTCCTCTACAAGATCAAAGAACTGTTACTACCGATTGGTATACAATCATTTGTTTGCCGCGTTTAACGCAGTAAAATGTCTAATTATTGGACCATTCTCCGTATAGTCCGGACCTAAGTTTCAACGATTTTTTTACCGTTCCAAAAATTAAAAACGGAATGCGTGGTCAAAGGTGCCAGTCGTCAGAAGGAGCAGTCAATGCCTTCAAAAACGCGATTTTAGCTGTACCAACAAATGAGTGGAACAACTGCTTCCAGAGTTAGTTCGAGCGCATGAAAAAGTTGAAAAATTAATCTTCACGGAGAATACTTTGAAAAACAATGAAGTCTTTAAAAGCTTTTTACTGTTTTATTCCAGTTTTATATGCAAAAAGACAACCCACGTACCTATCTCTTCCAGTTTTTAAATTATCTATTACTTTTGTACAAACAAGAAACTAAATGATTTATTTAATTTCTTGCGAAGATGACTGTGAAATTCTATGCAGAATTTAAAAATAAACAACTAATCTGTCTGTTGGCAGCTATTTGCAAATGATAAATTTCATTTATTTTAAATCGCGGTGGGCACAAGTCAAATATTCAATCACGTACGTGATAGCTTGGCCATTTAACATAATTTGAGGTCATTACATCGTTCGGTGGACCAGCTTGTTGTTCGATCCGTAAGAGGGCGTACAGTGCCTTCCGCTGATTTTTATAAAATACCTAAATCCTGTATATAATAATTAAATAAGTGCAAACCAAAGAAATGATGCAATAAAAAAAACTTTTTTTCAACTAAAACTTGATGATTGTTTATCGTTCTTCGTTATTCGAAGCCTCGTTCTTTTACAATACGTTTTAGCGATGTATTCGAAACGGACCGATATAAATGTTTCTTCAGTTTTTCACATAATGTATTTACCGTAAGTCGTTATCCTTCTGTTTTATGAAAGTTATAAATAGTGGTTTGTAGATCACGACGTTGATATTATTATATGTAATTCCGTTATACTATGCTCTAACATGTTTTCTTGGACGTAAACATCGTTTTCGAGCAATATTTTCTAATGCACATTGTCCTTCATTGGCAAATACGTTCCACTATTCTGAGCAAAGTTCCCGTGGCTTTTGCAATTTTACAGTGCTTTAACGTTTTTTAACGTAACTCCATCATTTTTTTTACTTTTTAGAGACGTATACACATGTCTTTGTTACTACCTGTTTAAATTGATTAAGAACATTTACTTGTACACACTGTTACCGCTACAAAGGTTAAATAATAATAAAGAAACTGTCCTGTCTCTTAAAATTTTATAGTAGGCCTAGTCACTTCATTAGTAGATGTCTACGGACTATAGCACATCTTTCTCACCATCAAGAGGCACGTATGCATACGTATCTGGTTCATTTTCATAGACATAAATGAAAAAAAATGTTACATAATTTTAAGGTAAAGTAACCTCTATTACATAATAATAAGAGAAGTTAATATTGAAGCACTTAAGAATGAAGAAGAAACAGTGCTTTTAATATTTTTAAGTTAAAAAATTACAAAACGGAACGGCCAAAATATTAAATCAAGAACTAAAAAAATTAATGGAATTATCAATCAATTCAGACTACTTAAAGTTAAGTGAATTTACACAATATATCGTAATACATGTATAGAGATGTAGAGTCCACATTTTTTATCTTATCACAATATTTAACGAATCGAGGCATCATATACGATTAAATTTTTAACACTCTTAATCATATGTGTACCAGATGAAACCTTTATTGATTTAGATTACGAAAATTAGAGATGTTAGTATAACCTCGAGAAATGCTAATTTTGTTTTCTAAAATTATAGGTCCCCAAGATTTATGTACATTTACGAATATATATTACGAATTGTCTCTAACATAATAGCCGTTGGCTATCAAATTACAACATTATTTCTGAGAATCCACCTTTCATTAAGCTTCGTTAATAGTTACCTACTGTAAAACATAGAGTACATATTTATTTACGTACAGTAGGTACCATAAAAAGGTTTACGATGTATACGAAAACATTTCCGCCGAATTCATGTAGAACGGCCTTCTAATAATGGTATGAAAAAAAAAACTGTAACGTAATAAAACCGCCTTATAGCCAGAGTCGTACTAGGTACACAACGCCCACATCAGTAATATGTAATAAAACAGATGAAGTGTAGAATTGTAAGTTAGTACCCAGCGGATCTTGATATAAAGCGAACGTATAATTATTAAGTATGATTGACGCAGTGTGAAAGTTTATTGATGAATTTCACGATTTATATTATAATGATTCCATGATATACTGTAAAGTTTGCGATAAACTGTTGATGTGCTGGAACAAACGCAACTGTAAAAGTCATATAAAGGCTGTACAGTACTAAAATAAGAAAAATAACGTGCCACTGAAAACGCCATTTATGTTTGATTTACTGTTCGTGATAATGGCGTGTGGTTTGAGACTTCATCTACTCGATAAGCAACCGTTTCATGACTTCTGGAATAAATACAATTCCAATTGGAAGCTATCATCCCGGAGAGTGTAAGGAGAAATGCCAACTATGAGTAACGATATTAAAAACACGGTCAACGCTGTAGTAAAAATAAGCAGTTATGGTTATGTGTCGACGAAATGACAGATCGGAAAAAAACATTGTATTTTGGAAATTATAGTGCGTGTTCTAGAACCTGTATTAGCTAGTAAAAAGTTAGAAAACTGCACTGACGAAGCAATTATGAAAGTAATGGATGCGCTAAAAAAAGTTTCAACTTTTAATTAACCAACTGTTGATGTTTTCTGAGCGATGACGCAGCGACAATGTGCAGTGTAGGCCGTTTTCTTAGACTGTGAGAGACTTTCGCATGTGACGTGTAAAGTTTATGCTTTACACCTTGTGTCACAAAGTATTCGACAATGTTATTCAGAGGTGGATGCATTGATTTCAAATACCAAAAGAGTGTTTTTGAAATCTCACAATAAAAATTAATCATAGACCTTCTCCATTAGCAAAAAAGTCTAAACTTGAATCATTTTTTTTTAATTTAAGAAAAGGTTTTATTGTAAACATTCTCTTTCATTTTATTCGTAAGATATCATATATTGGCAAGTAATGAACGCTGCGCGCTCTCGCATGACGAACTGCCCTTGCATTCACGACGAAACGGATAATTCTTTTCGACGACATTGTATGAATTCTGTATACTGCACGCTGATCAGGAAAATACAAATCACTTATGGAAACTGCATATACATTAGAGAGGAATTTATATTAACGTCCTTTTGGCGAAGCGCCATCTTGACTTTTAAGTTTATATTCATTACCTTTCGGTGAAGCGTCATCTTAATTTTCAAATTTATGTTAATGCCCTCCTGGTAATGCACCGTCTTAATTTTTAAATTTAGACTAAAGCCCTTTTGGCGAAACGCCATCTTGATTTTTAAAATTTTTCTTTTCCTCGTATATTTAATTACATTAGACTTTTTAACCGTACCTCGTATATAATGCGTCATAGGCGCGTATGATGTCACCAACAGTGGCCGCGGGCCCAGCACTCGCAAAAGTCTTCTATTCCCACTTTAGATATGACATTCATCGCACTTGCTCTTTGGAGCCCTTGTCGCTTCGTTCGCATTAAAGATAATGTAACTGTATTCAACTAAATATTAAATAATTACAAACAGAACAATTAGTCCATGTAATATGGTAAATTAAGTAATTACCATTGAAAATATGCAGATAAAACATTTTCCGATATAATTTGATTTTTGGCACCATTCTTCAAATTTCGTAAACTGCGTTTTATAACTGATACGAGAATTAAAATACAAGGTTTTCCAATAAGAGTGATATGATTTCTTTAAAAAAAAAACACTTATTGTTAAGAAAATTCAAAAGTTTTTTATTTAATGTGAAGTACAATCGATACAATTAAGTTCTAAATAAAATGTCATTCAAATGGCCTCCACGACTTCTTCTGCAATTTTCGAGCACTTTTTCCACTAAATCTAGTCGTATGTCATGAATGGCAGATTCAATATTGACTTGTAAAGCTTGAAGAGAGTCTGATTTATTTCGATAGACCAATGACTTGAAATAACCCCACAAGAAATAGTTTAATGGTGTTAAATCACAACTTCTTGGAGGCCATTCGATATCACAATTTCTTGAAATAATCGAATCTCCAAACTTTTCTCGCAATAATTCTATTGTTGCATTTGCTGTGTGGCACGTAGCCCCGTCTTGTTGGAACCAAATGTTGTCAAGATCAACTTCTTGTGTCTCAATGTCGGCCATAAAAAGTTGGTTATCATCAGTCTATACCGCTCGCCATTGACAGTAACGGTGTTACCAGCTTCATTTTGAAAGAAGTACGGATCGATGATTCCACCATACCAAAAACCACACCAAACTGTCAATTTAGGTGAATGTAATGGTTTTTCATAAATAATTTGTGGATTTTCTTCGCACCAGAATCGACAGTTTTGTTTATTTACCACACCATCCAGATGAAAATGAGCCTCATCAGAGAAGACGATTTTCTTAAAAAAATCGTTATCGTTTTCAACTGGTTCCAAGGCAAAATCAGCAAATTCACTACGTTTACGGTGGTCCAATGGTTTCAGTTCTTGAGTGAGAACAATTTTATAGGAATGCAAACCTAAATTCTTTCTCAAAATCCGCCAGGTTGTGGTTTGAGACAGTCGCAATTGTTGAGAACGTCTTGGAATCGACAAATTACGGTCTTCAGTAACACTTGCCTGAACGGCAGCAATATTTGCATTACTTCGAGCAGTTCTTTGTCTTATTGGCACTTGAAAATTATGTAAAGAAAATGTAACCTCAAAATTTTAACAATTCGACGAATCGCGAGCACACTTGGACGATTATTATGACCATAAAATGGCAAAAGCGCACGAAAAGTTGCAATTGGAGAACGATTATTTTGATAATAAAACTGAATAATTTGTAAACGTTGTTCTTGCGTATATCTCTCCATGATGGAATTGTAAACACTGTTGAGTACAATGAAAAACAAATGACAGATCATGACATATTACAAATGGCCGAAATGTCACTTCAAAATCATATCATCCCTATTGGAAAACCTTATATTTACGATGTTTCAACGATTTTTTCCAATTTCAGATGGAATGCATGAAAAATTCTCATTCATTATAAATTAAATTTAATAACTACAAAATATTAAGTAGAAATTGATAAATATAGATTTTCAACTCGACACCGAAAGGTGTAAGAGTCTATAGGATTAAGTAAGTATAAATTTTCAATTGACCAATATCGTGTATTGCCAACCACTGCGAAAATTCCCAAATTTTAAATTTACTTTATTTTATTAAGAAGGGGTAATATCATAATAATAAAAGACGTAAATTAAAAAAATATCATAGATATGTAATGTCATAAAGACATTTTTATTCTCTCCCAGTTAAGGACACGACGAGCGTATCGAAGAATTCTCTACACTGACTGAGTGCGAAAATAACCTGTCTTATGATTTATTACATTCGTTCTTTAATATACAATTACAGATTTATTGTCCGATTTCTGGCCAATTAATTGCTCAATGAAATAGTAAATGTAAGACGTAAAGACAGAGAAAACAATATTAGAGATTAAAAATACGAAAACCGCGGGTAATACTATCAAAATTAATCACTGAAGGTTGATATATAACCCCTTGCCACATTAATTTTCGTATTCTGTATACGTATTTCGACAACTAAGTTGTCATCATCAGCAGATAATTAAACAGTGTCGCATCTGGAAAATACGGCAAAAAATACCCGTACTAAAATAAATTCCGCACGCGATCTGTACTGTTGCAAGTAGTTCTCCAGGTGACACTGTTTAATTATCTGCTGATGATGACAACTTAGTTGTCGAAATACGTATACAGAATGCGAATCTTAATGTGGAAAGGGGTTATATACACTCCGCGCAACATGAATAGGACCAACTGCATATATGACATTTGTAGTTGGTATAAACATGGTAGCGCGCTGGAATTGTTATTTTCGAAAATAAGAGGGTTGATAAAAAGATGTATGTAGGTACCAAATATAATTTTTGTAAAAGTCAGTGCAAATGTACGTTACTAATGACAATAAGTAGAGTAATTAAACGCCAGTTGAATACGACCAATCTACAAAATAAAAGATTCGTTTGCAATAACAAAATACTTTATTGTTCAATAATGAGTACTTTTGCCATTATTTCTTATAACCTCAAATAGTCGGGATGGAATGGAATTATACAGGGTTCTCAAGTAGTCAACGGGAAGTTCCGCCCAACTTCGTTTCAGCGCCTGCTCTAGTTCGTCAGCGCAACTGAATTGGGTAGCATTGGAGTACAATTTACGCGACAACCATCCCCAAACATTTTCTATGATGTTCAGGTCGGGGGAGAGCGATGGCCAATCGAGAACCTCCATGCCTTGTTCTTGAAACCAGCGTCGAACAATGCGCGCAGTGTGAATACTGGCATTATCCTGTTGGAAAATAAATGGCCCACCTGCCATAACGTTGGAAAATTTGTCTTTCACCTGTTGCAGCAGCTGGACGTACTTTTCCGAATTCTGTCTGCCCTTCACTATTACTAAATCAACAGGTCCGTTATAGGAAATAGCTCCCCATACCATGACTGAACCAACATCGGCTCGCCTTCGTGACTGAATCACTTCATCTTTACGTAAATCGTGGAAATAATAAGAAAACCCATCCGGGCCATCTAAATTAAACTTCTTCTCGTCACTGAAAATAACAGTTTGCCATTCTCTTGTCCACCCCATTTTTGCTCGAGCAAACTGAAGACGTGCAGTGCGCTGAAATTCCCTTAAAGCAGGCCGTCGTTTAATTTTCAAACGTTTTAAATGCGGACAGGTCTTCAGTAACTTCTGTACAGTTCTTACCGATGCATTCGTTCCAACGTTATTCGCGATTTGTCTTGCCGTTAATGCCGAATTCGATGCTTCGCGTAATATGGCTCGACGTTCTCTCTTAGTTTAAAACGTTTTCCATAATTCTCGGGATCCCTAATAAAATTGTTCACAACCTGGTGTGATCGACTTATTTTCTTTGCAGTAGCCCTTGAGGAATACCCTTCTTGATGGAACGCTTTAATTTTTCCAATTTCTTCCATACCTAAGCACCTCTGTCGTCCCATCGTTGCACAATACCCTTAATTACAGATGTTTGTTTATCCGGATACACGTTGTAACTCGACACTCATCCGGTAGCTTACTATTAAATACTGGTCGTATCCAACCGGCGCGGTGCATTTTATATGTATGTGGTACTTACGTCACCCAATGCATAACGTTAGGCACTATTGCGCAATAATGCGTATTATTTGCCATATCATACCATTACAAACTTGCATTGTATTTTTAGTAAATGAATTGTTTTTCAAACCACCGAAAGCTTGCAACAAGTCGGGTGGTCCTATTCATGTTGCGCGGAGTGTATCAACCCATAGTGATCAAGTTAATCAACCGCGGGCTCCATTAAAATTACTTTATCCGTTTTTTATAAAACTTTTGTGTGTGTGATTATATATTTAGGAAAACCTTTTTTTAACGTTATAAATTAAAGATGAAAATTTGTAAAAAGAAGATGTATTAAAAATATAACTATTCCAACTATTATTTACAAATCAATAAATATCATATGTGAAATGCAAGATTACAATTTTATTCTAGTTTGGTATCCTGCGAATTTTCTTTGGGAGCTGTTGCCTCGCTGCTGGGAGGACTCGATGTTCCTTCCTTGGCTTTTGAAGCGTAATACTTTGAAGGCCCGAAGCCGAAACACATCCTAAATAAAAATTAAATTTAAAATCTTTATGGGTTAAACACTCGTAAAATAAACCTTTCTTTATAAAATCCTGAATTTTGTTTCTCTTTGAAGAACTTGCCCATCTGACTATCGGGTAGTTGCATAAATTTCTCGGCGCATTTGTGTCTGTACGAAAATTTACCGATGAAATAGCCTACTGCAACAGAGAGTAGAACTTTTGGAGCTGCTCCGAACCTAGCGTTCTTTTTTAAGTATCCTGCAAAACACGAGACCGGTAAAATTAAGACAATCAAAACACGTTTGCGATATGTTAGCCGGTGTTTACCTTCGTTAACTGCGTAATATGTCGCTACACCCAAAGCTGTGCTTAACGGCAGAGATCTTTGCCAGAAACTCTCGGATTTACATTCCTTCATTACACGGATTTCATCTCGACTGAATTTAAACTATAAACAATTATTTAAAGAGGTTTTGCAATATGTCGTAATTATATGTACAAACTCACGTCTTTTGGACACGGCCGCTTCTTTTTCGGTTCCTCTTTATCGTTGTTTGTTGGCGCCGGCTCCATTTTTTGTATATAAAAATGTTTACTGTCCTTAAACGCGTAATATTTCAAGGCGGTTCAACTTTAACTGGTGTAATACAAGCGGGTTTCGGTATATTTAAGCGCCTCTTATCCGATCACTTTCACTTTCGTCATACAAATGCGCACAGGCCTACCACAATATGTTTTACTGCGCATACGTGGTTCGGAGTTTTTTTAAACGATGATGAGAGTGTTGCTTCTTCCTCTGCCGAAAATTCTAGTTAATCTCGATTTGAGGTACGCGTCGCACTATTAATTTTTATCTACAGGGTGATCAAACGTAGCGAATAATATGAATGATTTAGTTGGATAAGTTTTGACCCCGAAGTCGTCTTGAGGGTCTTCGAAAATGTGAGCATCTTAGCATTTATTTATGTACAGTAAGTATCACATAAAGGTTTACAATGTACACGAAAATATATCTGCTGAATTCATGTAGAACGATTTGGTACGTAGACTTTTGCGGTCGTGGTCCATGCTATCTGCTTTTGAGCTTCCGGGCTGGAACAGCGTTACTTGTATGTCTGCCGACGTTTCGTACCCATTTGTATGGGACATCTTCAGGGCTCAACTACTGCACTGAAACTGACAGTTTTAGTGCAGTGATTTTCCAAAACAATATTTTTCGTTTTTTAATGAACCAACACATTACATAAAATACAAAGCAAATTAATTTATAGTTTAATATGTATTTTCAAGTTTTCTGTTCTGTCTCTTCTAAATCTTGAAAAACACCAATTTTTGCGAGTATAACCCTTTGAAAAAGAACGATTTTTTTGTGGAAATAACAAATTTCTGGACTTAGCCTTTAGAGAATGTAAAACAGTTATTTTGAACTACGAGGGAGCGTTTTTATATTCACGGAATGGGGGACAAGGGGTGGAAATAAAAAAACCAAATTATTTTTCTTTTTCAATATATTCACCTGCAAGACGGATACATTTTTCACATCTTTCAATTAATTTATTTATACCCTCATAAAAAAATGATTTCTCTTTATCTGCAAAATACGCCGAAACTCCCTCCTTGACTTCATCATCGGCAGTAAATTTTTTACCCCGCAGCCCTTTTTTCATTTTTGAAAACAGGTAATAATCACTCGGGGCCAGGTCTTTATAATCAATCAACAATATTCCTTCCGAGTCCCAAAATACCGTTGCCATGAGTTTCCCAGCTGATTGTGACACTTTAAATTTCTTGGGAGGTGCTATGCCCTTTTTATGCCGCTGCATGGAGTCTTGTTTGGACTCAGGTTCATAATGATGAACCCAAGTTTCGTCTCCAGTAACAATTCCACTCAATACACCATCCTTGTCTTCATTACAGAGATCCAAAAATGCACGCGAACACTCTACGTGCTGTTGTTTTTGCGGCGGCGTGAGCATTCTCGGCACCCATCTTGCGCTGACCTTAGACATGCCGAGATGATCGTGTAGGATTTTAAAAATTGTTGTATCGGATACTTCAACCATTTCTGCGAGTTGTTTCTTCTTTAGTCGAGCATCTTCGAGTACAATTTGTTCAACTTTTTGGATAAGTGCTAGCGTGGTCACCTCAATGCTCCTGCCCGGCCTCGGGTCGTCTTCAAGGGATTCCCTTCCTTGTTTAAATAAACTATGCCACTTGTACACCATGGTTTTTCCTGGATAAGAGTCGCCGTAAACCAATGACATCTCATTCATTATGGTCGCGACTGATTTTCCTTGCCTGGTAAGGAACTTTATAACAGCACGATATTCGATTTTTTCCATATTTCACTTTTCACTCCTGATTATGTTACTTGGTTGACGATAGCTCAAAGACTCACTGTCTAATAACAATGAAACTTCGTATTTATACTAATCATGAGTCGCTGCATAGGCCACGCCCCCAATGCGCCTACTCACCCCTCTACAACCCGCTCATTCGGCGAATATAAAAACGCTCCCTCGTACAAGCAATTGCTGCGCGCTAAACGAGAGCTACCAGCCCAGAAAAGGAAAGGAGAGGGAAGAGCAATACAACTGAGATCCAGACAACAAGTACTTCTTCCCTACCATAGGCTACGTACCACTGCTGCCCAACACAAACATTTGGAAATGTTTAACAGGTTGCCATTATCGTGGACTGAAAAACCCATTTTGAAATTCAGAAATGACACAAAAACATTTCTTTTACAAAACGGATTCTACACAATAACGGAGTTCCAAGATAAGATTAAATTAATCAAATATTAAACTGTACGTTCTGCTTTGTGCACACATATGTTTACACCACGCTTACACACAGTATATATACACGTACATACACACACACCAAATCATAGACAATGACGTTACCTCCTTATTTGTATTATAATTGATGGTAAAATAAAGGTTATTATTATTATTATTATAAATAAAATAATAATAAATATTATAAATAAATGAATATATATATATATATATGTATATATTATAAAATAATAATTTTTCTAAAACACTGAAAGCGTTAGTTAAATGTAAAATTATTAAAAATATTAGAGCCCCCTAATTAAGTGTAGTGTAACTAAATACTAAAACTAGATTCTGTATTTTAAATAAACAGCATTCCTTCCTAGACAACGTCGCTACTGGTTATATCTCGTTCCACCAGATGTCACTACCGTGAACTTCACGCTACCAAGATCAATGCAAATCAATGACCTCGTGTTTATTAGGTTGCATAAGAGCAAAAAATGTGAATTATTTGAAGGTTAGTGACAAAATTAAAAAGAAAAGATATAAATGTATTTAAACTAAAATTTATTAGTAAATAGGTGTGAAAACTTGAGTATATTTTACATATTAATATTGTTATTCTACAAAACTTTCGAAACATATGAATCACAGAATTTATATATTATTCATAATCATGTTTTGATTTACCTTGTGCGTAGTAAAGGCTAGCCACGATGTAAAACATTTAGCAACCTTCATTATAACAAAGGTTTGAATTAAATAAAAAAGAAGGTTAAGAATATGCATATATGCGCATATATTAATGTGGTTTGAAAAGATTATCTTTATGTTCAAATTAGCTACTAGAATAGTAATAATAATAATAATAATAATAATAATTATTATTACATGTTTACTTGCCTATATAAACAGATTTACCTATCTACGAGGGACCGTTTTTATATTCGCGGAATGGGGGGCAAGGGGTGGAAATAAAAAAACCAAATTATTTTTCTTTTTCAATATATTCACCTGCAAGACGGATACATTTTTCGCATCTTTCAATTAATTTATTTATACCCTCATAAAAAAATGATTTCTCTTTTTCTGCAAAATACGCCGAAACTGCCTCCTTGACTTCATCATCGGCAGTAAATTTTTTACCCCGCAGCTCTTTTTTCATTTTCGGAAACAGGTAATAATCACTCGGGGCCAGGTCTGGGCTGTAGGGTGGGTGATTCACAATTTCTAAGCCCACCTTATGCAGGGCAGCTAACGCAACGCGGCTCTTGTGGACGAGCGCGTTGTCGTGCAAAAGCAGAACACCTTTTGTCAATTTTCCCCGTCTTTTCTCTTTAATGGCTTCTTTTAGTCGCTCTAATATTGAAGCGTAATATTCTCCGGTTATAGAAACATCTTTATCTTTATAATCAATCAACAATATTCCTTGCGAGTCCTAAAATACTGTTGCCATGACTTTCCCAGCTGATTGTGACACTTTAAATTCCTTGGGAGGTGCTGTGCCCTTTTTATGCCACTGCATGGAGTCTTCTTTGGACTCAGGTTCATAATGATGAACCCAAGTTTCGTCTCCAGTAACAATTCCACTCAATACACCATCCTTGTCTTCATTACAGAGGTCCAAAAATGCACGCGAACACCCTACGCGCTGTTGTTTTTGCGGCGGCGTGAGCATTCTCGGCACCCATCTTGCGCTGACCTTAGACATGCCGAGATGATCGTGTAGGATTTTAAAAATTGTTGTATCGGATACTCCAACCATTTCTGCGAGTTGTTTCTTCTTTAGTCGAGCATCTTCGAGTACAATTTGTTCAACTTTTTGGATAAGTGCTGGCGTGGTCACCTCAATGCTCCTGCCCGACCTCGGGTCGTCTTCAAGGAATTCCCTTCCTTGTTTAAATAAACTATGCCACTTGTACACCATGGTTTTTCCTGGACAAGAGTCGCCGTGAACCAATGACATCTCATTCATTATGGTCGCGACTGATTTTCCTTGCCCGGTAAGGAACTTTATAACGGCACGATATTCGATTTTTTCCATATTTCACTTTTCACTCCTGATTATGTTACTTGGTTGACGATAGCTCAAAGACTAACTGTCTAATAACAATGAAACTTCGTATTTATACTAATCATGAGTTGCTGCACAGGCCACGCCCCCAATGCGCCTACTCACCCCTCTGCAACCCGCTCATTCCGCGAATATAAAAACGCTCCCTCGTATATAAAAAATACTAAATGCGGTTATAGCACAAAACATAATCAAGTATCTTACACAAAACACATTGTTAACAGAAGAACAAAAAAAAGCAGTAAGCACAGTCAAGGGTGTAAAGAATAGATTATCGTAGACAGTGTAATCCTGAATTAAACAGAGAAACAACGGAGAAGTTTAATAGCATGTTATATCTGCTATAAGAAAGCAACGAAGGGGCTGATACATAGTTTCCATAAAGTTAACGAAAATATACACTTAGGCGTATTAATATGAGAAAAGAGTCAAGAAGAAGAGTTGACAACAAGGATGGCGAAAGAAAAAAAGGAATTATAAAGCACTAAGACTTCAATGATATCGAAAAAATGTATACTCAAAGCTATAAACAAGAAACTACAAAATAAACATGAGATCGACTGCTACATATAGTGGGTGAGTCGTGTCAAACTTTCACACTACTATAGTTAAGTATTGTGTGACATTTTATTCTGGAAAGACAGCCTGTCACAGCGTCTTTTCGATTACGTTTAGAAAAACTCAACAAAGTTTCAGCCATTTTGGACGCGCAGTTGTTATTTGACAGTCGTTTGAGTGAGTCAATGTGGGTGTCGAGTATTGAGCAGTCTTAAATATTTGTTTTTGAAAGGTAATACGCCTACACAAATCAAAGACGAGTTGGACTCTGTATACGGGGACTCTGCATTAACATATACCACAATGAAATTTTGGGCGGCTGAATTTAAACGTGACCGTAAGAGTTTGAGAGACGATGAACGTTTGGGACGTCCAAAAGCTGCAACTATTGACGATAACATCGCTTAAGTTCACCAATTGGTGCTAGACGACCGTCGAATTAAAGCGAGAGAGATAGCAAAGTCTATGAATATGTCCAGAGAACGTGTTTGTTACATGTTTAGTCAAGATTTAGGCATGAGAAAGCTGTCCGTGCGTCGGGTGCCGCGTTTGCTAACGTCAGATGAAAAACGTGTTCGAATGAACATTTCCAACGCTCTGTTGGCGCAGTTTAGGCGCAATAAATCCGAGTTTTGGCGCCGATTAATTACTGTAGATGAAACTTGGATACACCATTATACGCCCGAAACAAAAATATAGTCAAAACAGTTGACTGCAAAAAGGGAACCGGCTCTAAAAAAAAGCAAACACTGTGTTTTCGGCTGGGAAAGTCATGGCGTTTTTTTTGGAGATAGCCATGGAATTATCTTAATCGATTATCTTCAAAAAGGAAAAACTATTACAGGAGCATACTACGCATCATACTTGACAAGCTGAAGGCAGAAATTGTGCAAAAACAGCCACATTTGTAGAAAGAGAAAATCCCGTTTCACCAAGACAACGCGCCGTCTCACACCATGGCGAAAATCCACGAATTACGATTTGAACTGCTCGACCATCCGTCTTACTCACCAGATCTAGCCCCAAGCGGTTTCTTTTTGTTCCCCCATCTAAAAATTGCGTTCGGAGGACACCGATTTTCGTCAAATGAGGAAGCAATCATTTTCTTGAACAATTATTTTGCAGAGAAGAACGCCGAGTACCATTTGGACGGATTAAAGAAATGGAAGCATCGCCGGGAGAAGTGTGTAGAGTTACAAGGAGACTATGTAGAAAAATAAACATAAATTTTAAGAAAAAATGTCTCGTATCTTTGTTACGTCGGAAACTTTTCAGATCACCCTCATAACTTACAGCAATCACCACAAGAAAGCTTGTAGACTTCCGATTTTTTGGATTTGTTTATTTTGTCTTTGTTTAAATCAATAAGTTTCTTCTGTTAATTGAATCTTTCGTTGGATAATTAATAAATTAATGAATAAAATAAATTACTAGTTTCTGGGTTTTATTTCTTTCATTTGTAAGCATTGCAAAAGGTACAGTTCCTAAAATTTTTGTTTTAAAAGCTTTGTTACACGCGTACATATGTGAAACCAACTTTCCAAAATATCCGTTTAATGGAATTTGTAATGTAACTATTGATTGGTCAGCTGATTCATATTATCCAGTTGCGTTATTATCTAATATACATTAACGTCATTTTAAAACAATAATTGGAAAACGTTAGTTCCTTGTTTAAGTAAACTTCCAAAAAATATTATTGCAAACAGATTTTAAGTCATTCTTTGATAAGATATTGGTATCACATACGTATTTGAAATCTACGTATACATAAATTTTATTTTGGGAATGGATTCTGATAAAATAGAAAACCACAAAGTTAGCATCGAATGATTTACTTCCTTCCATCAAAAAAACATCCTATATCTTCGCAAATTTTCCTACCGCAAAGTAGGTGTGCAATTCGCTCTGACAAAAAAAATCTAAAATTATCAGTTAAGTGAATTCGATTCTTGAAAATAACTTGCACTACCTACGCGCGTAAATATTTTTTATTTATCGAAGTCGAAATGTAACAGATCGTGACCGCACAAAGCGTCTTTTATTTTAAAATCAATCGGCCTCATCTGGGCGATGCCAAGATTTCTCACAGGAATGTGTATGTATGCGTCATAATAATGGTGTTTTCGAACCTGAAGAAAAATTGAACGTCCTTTTTTGGAAATGGGAAGTATGTTGAACTGGAAAATTATACCTTTACTGCTATTTATTATGTCTTTGCAATACGAGGATAGTTTGACAAGTAGTGAGAATGACACATAGGTGGCGCTCTATTTGGTAAAACAAATGCACTGTAATTTAGGTTGACTATTTATATGTTTACATTCCGATATTCAAATAAATCGGTTGCTTAGTTTATTTTTGACAGCTGATTGAAAAAGAAGCAACGCGTCGTTTTGTTAAAATGGAAAAAGCAGAGTATCGTGCGGTGATTAAATACTTCGTCATTAAGGGTATGAAAGCTACCGAAATAAAAGATGAATTACGGGAAACATTAGGTGAATCTGCTCCATCATCCGCCACAATAAGTAGATGGGTAAATGAATTTAAACGTAGTAGAACAAGCTGTGTTGATGAAGCGCGCTCTGGAGCACCCAAAATCGTGACTTCTAAGGAAATGATTATAAAAATCCATAATATTATTACGTAAGATTGACGACTCAAAGTGAGAGAGATAACAAACATGGTAAACATTTCAACAGAATGCGTACGCCACATGTTAACGAAAGAATTGGGCTTTCCAAGCTTCCGGCATGATGGGTGCCGCGATTGCTTACGACTGATCAAAAGTTCACTCGTTGGCGCATTTCAAATGAGTGTTTGGACCTTTATAAGCAGAATCCGGTTGATTTTTGTAGACGATTTGTTACTTGCGATGAAACTTGGATACACTACAGTACACCCGAAACTAAACAACAGTCGAAACAATGGTTAGAACATGGTTCTGCACCTCCAAAGAAAACGAAAACCACTTTATCGACAAACAAGGTGACGGCATCAATTTTTTGGGATTCAAAGGGCATTTTGCTCATTGATTACTTTTAGAAAGGTGCCACAATAAACGGACAATATTATGCAGAACTTCTGCAAAAATTAAATGTTGAGATTCGTGCTAAACGGCCAAGAATGGCAAAGAAAAAGATTCTGTTTCACCAAGACAACGCTCGCTCGCGTACCAGCACAGTTTCGATGTCCAAAATCCACGAGTTGCATTTCCAATTAGTACCGCATGCGCCTTATTCGCCGGATCTAGCCCCTTTCGACTTTCACCTTTTTCCAAAATTGAAAACGGCATTAGGTGGAAAGAAATTTTCGTCTAACGACGAGCTTATCATCTTCGTGAATGAGTATTTTGCAAGCCTTCCGGAATCGCATTTTAGAGATGGCATAAGGGCATTGGAGCACCGTTGGAATAAATGTATTGCTCTCTTAGGAGAATATATTGAAAAATAAAAATTATTTTGTATTTAAAAAATTCGTTTTTCTTTTCCAGTCTCACTACTTATCAAACTACCCTCGTATATATACTTAATAACTAATAGGTATAATAAGTGTATTTAAAAGTATAATTAGATACTTTCTGATAACTACATTACTAATACATTAAGGGAAAATACCCATAAATATATTAAAACTGAATTAATATAAATACCATACGGTGTAAAGACTTTCCTTCTGAGAATTATTATAAGACATTTATATTCGGAAATACCAATTAAGTAACATCTTTATTTGAATTAAATTAAAAATAAAAATCGAACATAAATGTATTCTATGCAAAATGTTCTCCATATCATTATACAATGCTCTTATGTTTTTCAGAAACTTGACGACAGTACTACTCTTCAATCAAATCTGTGCATTATTGACGATTGGTGTACCTACACACAGATAAAGCTTAACATCGACAAATGTGCTGTTCTCTCTTTTAGTAGAAGTGATACTCCGCTTTACTATAACTACAATGTTCGGCAATCCATTATACTTAGAGTACACAACTTCAAGGATCTTGGAGTCTTGTTCGATTCGCATCTTAGCTTTTCGAAGCATATAAGTAGCATAACTTCATCGTCTTCCAGAGGTCTTGGGTTCCTTATTCGTTCTTGCAGGGGTTTTAGTAGCTTGCACACTTTGAAGGTGCTTTACGGTTCTCTTGTCCGGTCCAGATTGGAATAAGCTTCAGTTGTGTGGTACCCGCTTTACCATTACCAGCAGTTACTCCTGGAACGTGTTCAAAAGAGGTTCCTTAAATATTTATCCTACAGAATTGATGGTCATTATCCTGCCTTTGGTTCGACGTGTGAGGGTCTACTTACTAGATACAATTTTGATTCTCTTGGTATACGTAGGGAGAAAGCTAGTGGCGGTTTTCTTTATAAATTAATAAATAATTTTATTGATTCTTTTGTGCTGTTGTCTCAGGTTTATTTCCTCGTGCCTAGTTCTGACACTAGATCATCGGCAACCTTCTCAATAGCTAGGGCAAGAACCAATGTTTTCTACAAGGCTCCACTGGTACATACATGGGCAAGGTGAAAAGTTCTCGGCCTGACACAGAGATGGCGTTACAATTAACAGAAATTTATGTTTCCTGCGTGGCTGCATGTATTTTTAGTTCATATGAAAACTTTCAACTTGCTCTCTCAAGTGGTTTGTTTGCAAGAATTATTGTAGTAGACGTCGCGCGTGTTATTTTTTGAAATGGATAAACTTGAATATCGTGCTGTTATAAAATTCTTTGTTTTAGATGGTTTAACCCCTATGGAAATTCATTCGAAGTTGACAAAATTGTACGGGGCTCTGCTCCTTCGATGTCAACCGTTAAAAAGTGGGCAGCTGAATTTTAACGTGGTCGTACGTCCCTCGAAGATGACCCACGTGAAGGACGGCCAAAAACCGCAACCACACCAGAAATAATCGAAAAAGTACATGATATTGTATTGGACGATAGGCGAGTGAAAGTGAGTGAGATAGCTGAGACTGTGGGGATATCGGAAAAAAGTGTGCGAAACATTTTGCACAAAGAATTAGAGATGAGAAAGCTCTGCCCAAGATGGGTGCCGCATTTGCTGAATGTAGATCAAAAGCAAATGCGCAAAACGATTTTCGGAGCATTCTTTGGACTGATTTAACAAGAATCCGACCGATTTTGTGCGGCGATTTGTCACCATGGATAAGACACGGGTCCACCACTACACCCCAGAAACGAAACAGCAGTCGAAGCAGTGGGTGGAAGCCGGTGGTTTATCGCCAAAGAAAGCGAAGTCGATCGCGTCTGCCGGAAAAGTCATGGCCAGCGTGTTTTGGGATGCAAAAGGAATCTTGTTAATTGATTACATTGAAAAAGGCAGAACAATTACAGGCGCATATTACTCTAACCTTCTTGACCAGCTGGATGCCAAAATTCGCTAGAAGAGGCCTGGTTTCAAGAAGAAATAAATCATTTTTCATCAGGACAACGCACCCGCACACAAGGGTGCGTTGGCGATGGGAAAATTGCGGGATTTGGGATACGATTGGCTCGGCCATCCTCCTTATTCTCTTGATTTGGCACCCTCAGACTTCCATCTACTCCCAAATTTGAAAAAAATTGTTTCTGGAAAGCGATTCACATCCAACGAAGAAGTTGAAAGGACCGTAGAAGAATATTTTGACAGCCTTCCAGACTCTCACTTCCGGGAAGGAATATTGATGTTAGAAAAACGCTGGACTAAGTGTATTGAACTCAAGGGAGATTATGTAGAAAAATAAAATCATTTTTTAAATTTAAATCGCAGTCTTTCATTAGCAGGCCGAGAACTTTTCACTTTGCCCACGTACATATGTCCAGAAATGCCAATGTATTATACGGGGATACCTTTCGTTAATTTGCATCTATTATTGTTCGTTCAGTTTTTTTAAATGAGTTGGATTACATTATTATAAGTGTGCATATTTTTCGTTAACTGGATTCTTATTTTTCTTTGTATTACATTAACTGCACCTATTTTTGTTTTTAATTTTAATTTTATTTTTAAGTGCATTATGTCCTGTAAATGGTCTGTGTAACTGTTGAGCATTAAAGATTATTATTATTATTATTATTAAAAAAGTCTAATTTTCGCGGAGGATATTATGAAGACTCCTACAGATCCCTAGAGAATTACAAAAGGATGAGAAATATAGGGGAAATACGGAAGAGGAAATTTTACGTGCAACAGTAATCGGATATATAAAAAAAACTTTTTATAGTTCGACCATGCATATTCATCGAACAGTAATTAATTCAATTTCTTCTAATAATCTAATTGTAGTATCAATTGATTACCAAATATAAGAAAATTCACTTAACGTTCGTGTTGGGAAAAAACCACAGAATGAGATCACGAGACAAGTAGTATCTACATATTAAACCGCAAAATATGGATACACATGTAGTTACAATATGTAACTGTAATAATGCGAAATTATATTAAGAATGTATGACATAGATGCTTATGCAAAAATGTTATGTATAATGCGATGTAATACACTTGGCTACATATTAGATGACCAATAAAATTATGCAAGTGACATGCAATGGTTTTTTAATAGCTAATTTATGAAATGATCGAAAAAACATTTAATATTTTCAATGCAAATTTGCTTTAGAGATGCTTCGTTTGTACATTTCAGACGACGTCTTCCAATTAATATTATTGTAAGTCATTTATTTTTTATCTACGAGTCAGTCCACAAAGCAGCATCTTTTTCTCATTTTGTTAATGACTTAACTTTTCTCAAAATGCAAATCTGCGTTAGCGATGATTCGTCTGTTTGTTTTAGACATCTTCCACTTAATATTATTGTCAGTTCCCTCTTCTTTGTTTTCAAGCCAGTCTATAAAGCAGCATGTTCTTCTAACCTTGTTAATGACTTAATTTTTCTTAGATTTGAAAACAGCTTCAGCAGCGATGCTTCGTCTGTACATTTCATACGACAACTGCCAATTAATGTCATTGTAAATTCTGTCTGTACGTTTCAAACGACTTTTTCTAACTAATATTATTGTAAGATATTTATTTTTGGTTTGCGATTCAGTCCACAAAACAACGTATTTTTGTAATCTTGTTAATGACTTGACAACTGTTCTCAGAAAGCAAATCTGCTTTATTGACGATGCGTCTGTATGTTTCAAACGACATCTTCCAATTGATGTTATTGCAAGCTTTATTTTTCGTTAACGAGTCAGTCCACAAAGCAGCATGCTTTTCTCATTTTGTTAATGACTTAACTTTTCTCAAAATGCAAATCTGCATTAGAGATGATTCGTATGTTTGTTTTAGACATCTTCCATTTAATATTATTGTCAGTTCCCTCTTCTTTGTTTTCAAGCCAGTTTATAAAGCAGCATGTTCTTCTAACCTTGTAAATGACTTAATTTTTCATAGATTTCAAAACAGCTTTAGCAGCGATGCATCGTCTGTACATTTCATACAACTTCCAATTAATGTTATTGTTAACTGTAAGCCATTTATTCTCCGTCTACGAGCCAGCCCACAAAGTAGCATGCTTTCTAGCCTTGTTTATGACTTAACGACTTTTCTCAGAATGCAGAACTGCTTGAGTGATGATTCGTATGTACGTTTCAGACGGCATCTTCCAATTAATGTTATCATAAGCCACTTATTCTTCGTCTACGAGTCAACCGACAAAACGGTATATTTTTCTAACCCTATAAATGACTATTTTCAGAATGCAAATCTGCTTTAGCGGCGATTCGTCTGTACGTTTCAAACGACTTCTTTCACTTAATATTATTGAAAGTCATCCATTTCTCGACTCCGAGCCGACTCTCACAAAACATATTTTTTTCTCAACTTGATAAAAACTCAACCATTCTCAGAATGCAAGTCTGCTTTAGCAATGAATCGTCTGGACGCTTCAGATGACATCTTTCCCTTGATATTATTGTAAATCATCCATTCTTCGTCTTCAAGCTACCTCACAAAGCAGCTAGTTTTTATAATTCTGTTAAAGACTTGGCTATTATTCTCATAATGCACAACTGCTTTAGCAATCATTCATCTGTACGACGTGTTTCACTTAATGCTATTGTATGCTATTCATTCTTTGCCTACGAGCCAGCCCACAAAGCAGCTATATTTTTGAAAATAACACAGAAGGAGATCAGAAGACAAATACTCTCTTCTTCTGGACTTCCGGACTGGAACCGCGTTACTGGTATAACTGCCGACGTTTCGTAGCCACTTGTATGGAACATCTTCAGGGCTCAACTACTGCTGTTGTCTGTCGCACTGGAACTGCAAAAACAGTATGGACCACGATCGCGGAAGTCTACGTACCAGAGAAGACAAGTGGTATATAGCCTACTAAATAGTAAAATATGGATATATGTACATATGTATGTACATACATGTGCAATATTTTACTGTATTCATGCAGAATTAATTTTACGAATTGCATGTCGTAGATGTTTATGCAAAAATATTATACACACTTGGTTGCATATTAGACGACCAATAAAATTATGCAAGTGACGCGCAATGTTTTTTTAATAGCCAATCTATGAAGCGATCGAGAAAATATTTAATATTTTTAGTCGCTTCTTTTCTCTAGTATTTTTCCTACGCGAATGGTCTGTTGGAAAAATTACCTTAAATATTCGAGGTAAATTCCATAATAGGAAGCACGCGAGTAATGATGCAGTTGTACGTCTAACATATCATTTACTTTTATGATACCTAGTTAGGTAAACAGTGTGATAATTTTTAACAGGATCTCTGACTTAAATACTTATAAATATACTATTTATTTTTATTATATACTATAAAAAAAAATTAGTTTTTAAAAACTATTTTTGTTTTGAATCATTATTATTACTTCACAACATAAATACAGAATAATGAATACTTATCTAACATTCGAACTACGTGGGTTGTCTTTTAAGTTTTGCATATAAAACTGGAATAAAACATTAGATAGCTTTTAACGTCTTCATTGTTTCTCGAAGTATTTTCCACGAAGATTAATGCACGTTTGCATACGCTCGAACAAACTCTGGAAGCAGTTGTTTCACTCTTTCGTTGGTACAGGCAAAATTGCGTTTTTAAAGGCATCGACTGCTCATGCTGACGACTGGATTTTGACCACGCAGTCTGTTCTTGATTTTCGGAAAGGTAAAGAAGTCTGGAATGTACGGAGGATGGTCCAACAATTCGACGTTTTATTGGGTTAAAAATTCAATTGTCTTGCGTGCTGTGTGCGAGCTTGCATTGTCTTGTGAAGGATGATTCGTCGTTTTGGGTTGGTTTTTCGAAGCTCGGCGATGACTTGCGGCAAACAAATTGTTGTATATCAATCGGTACTAACAGTTCTTTCATCTTGTAGAGAAATTGTTGCTATATGTCCTGCTTTCCAGACAAATATCGCGACCATCTTTTTGGAGAGACTTCGAGAACGGATGACTTTATCGGCTTTTCTTCACATTAGAACGCCCAAACCGACGACTGGCGTATATTTTCTGGCTCGTATGAGTAAATCTAAGATTCATCACCACCGACATTTTATTTTTAAAATGCTAGTCAAAAGTTTATCATTTTAAGATCCACGCAGATGATCCAATTATGGCCTGCGAATCTTATTAATTTCAAAACCTTTTTAATGTCTTCATCATATGTTGTTTGTGTATCCTTTTGGATACACGAAGTTGCCGTGTTTTCTGTACCTCTAGAATAGTTGACAAAGAAACCAAGACTGAAGTCAGAAATATTGGCCTTGTAAAATCCTTAGACGTTGGAGAAAATATTGTTTTAAGCCAACAGTTAGTGGAGAGAAAAAATCATTTTCTCAGCTTTAGTACGCACGAATTACAAAATAAGTCTAATTTAGTTGTCAGCAAAAATCGTGTTGACCAGTGTAATTGGCGTATTCTGAGTAATCAATAGAAGACAACAAAAAGCAAATTAAAAACAAAATAAGAAAAGTTTCGTGTGTCTTAAACAACTGGAATTTAATATGAACTAAAAATGAATAAGTGGGTTTTATAGATAAAATAACAACCATAACTACACATACACACACACACACACACACACACAAATACACGAATATATATATACCATAATTTATCAAAATGCAAAAATTTAAATTTGGTGAATTTAATTTAAATTTGGAAATTCCAGGGGCTAATGTCCTGGTAACCTTGACTTTCAAACACGTGCATATGATCGTAATTAAATCGAAGGTGGTTGTAAATAGATAATAAATAAATAAAAAATTATTTAACCACAATTCCCAGTTAAAATTCTGGACATGCAGCTCGACAAAGCGATCAATTCATTATCGTAAAACTTGTATCGAATTTTAAGTTAGTTTTCCGCGAAGAGTTTTTAATTTTTAATTTGTAGGTAAAATCCGATTGCATAACTCGTCTGATTTTATGCGGTTGACGTTTATAATGCGCATACAATACCTGGTAACTGAATTGGAGCCATATTCTGATTATGGTACTTTTTCAATTTGTCAGAAATGAAATAAACATAGCACATATTTATTGGTAATACAAAATGTTTAATTTATTGTTTATTAAAGATATTGCATTCATAATCTGGTACGTAGACTTCCGCGGTCCATGCTATCTGCTTTTGGGCTTCCGGGCTGGAACCGCGCCACTGGTATAACTGCTGACGTTTCGTACCCACTCGTATGGGACATCTTCAGGGCTCAACTACTGGTACTCTTTGTTGCACTGAAGTTATTTCAGTGCAGTTTCAGTGCAACAAACAGTAGCAGTAGTTGAGCCTTGAAGATGTCCCATACGAGTGGGTAAGAAACGTCGGTAGTTATACCAGTAACTGCCGACCAGAAGAAGATAGTATATTGCATTCATATCTTGTTTATCTTCCTTTGGCTTTGATGACTGCATTAATTCTATCTGGCATATTGAAAATAGAAGCTTGTGCCACTTTTTGCAGTGTTACGTTCACCAATATCTATGAATATTATCTTTTAGAACTGCTCTAATTAGGTTCGGGATTGAGTTCTTTTTCATTTCATGCATTTTCGATCGCGTGGGTTTTCGAACTAGGGCAAAAGGGGTATGCTACGTTTTTGAAACAGATTTTTTATCGATTTTATCGATGCTTTATTCTGCATGAGATCTATGGTCCTTCTGCTTCATTTAGTGCGTTTAGGAACGTTAAAAATACAGTTTCAGCAACCTTTTTGAAGGGTGTCCCAAAATTAACGCTAAGTTTTGAATTAAATAGAAAACACAGTTTTTAGTCTTTTGATTGTTATTTTTTTATTGAATTATAAAGTACATAGGATAGGGTTATTTATGGAATAACACATCGGGCAAATGGCCTCCACGGCTTTGCATGCACATACCCACTCGTTTGTTGAAATTTTCCATGACCGTTATACATAAACGTGGCTGAATTTCGGTGATGCAGCCTTGAAGTTCCTCCTTTAATGCACGGGTGGTTGTGGGCTTGTTGACATAGACCTGTGATTTCAAATAACCCCATAAAAAGAAATCTAATGGTGTTAAATCACACGATCTAGGGGGCCAATTTTGATCACCGAAACGCGAGAGTACACGACCTGGAAATGTCTCATGCAGTAATTGAATTGTTTCACGGGCTGTATGGCATGTGGCACCGTCTTGTTGAAACTAAATATTGGCCATATTAATATCATCTAATTTCGGCAGAAAGAACTGTGTTATCATGTAGCAATATCAAGCACCCGGTATAGGAATGTATAATTTAATGGATAAACTTTCTTCTGTAGGACAGGAGCGTGAAGTTCTGTAGTTGTAGGTGACTAGATCCACATTAGGTAAATTTTTAAATGCGTTTTACTACGAAACAGAAATTACTCTTCAGACGTAGCAGCAACTACTCAACTTGGATAGATAGTCTTTACTATCCACAAATACGATTGCGTATCCATCATCAGTTCCAGAAATGTGTTCGTCTTTACACAGCTAAGTGCTTCGGATTGGATATTTAAATTCTGTGCTTTCAATTGTTTTATTAATGTTGTTTTTAACGTATTCTTTTCTTTTCCAATACGTTGATCATTTATGTTTTGTTCGAACTATAAATTTTAATATTTTGTGTTGGGTATTTCGAACATTGAGACAACAAAAATTTATTGTGTATTTAATGGCAAAATCTGATAAATATAAAATAAATACAATCTATAACTTAGTAGGCAGATCTGGTACGTAGACTTCCGCGGTCGTGGTCCACTCTATCTGCTTCTGGGTTTCCGGGCTGGAACCGCGTCACTTCTATATCTGCCGACGTTTCGTACCCATTTGTATGGGACATCTTCAGGGCTGAACTACTGCACTGAAACCGTAGTAAACTTAGTAGGCAGATGTTAATCATTTTCAGAAAAGAACTACATTACAAAGGACATAAATAAGATTGAAACAATAAATTAAACAAATAACTATTCTCCAATCTTCATAGAAAAAATATCCAAAAACGGCTATTCGCACTTTAAAACAGAGAAAAGAAAATAGAGATTATAAATACAGAATATGTCGAGAATGAAACGTGTTGCACTCCTTTGACCGGGAAGCCAACTTGAAGGCAATTTTGATGGAGCCTGTGGTTGATTAACTTAATCACTGAAGGTTGATATATAACCCTTTTCCACATTAATGTTCGTATTATGTATACGTATTTCGACAACTAACTAAACCGCGCACTGTTTAATTATTTGCTAATGATGACAACTTAGTTGTCGCAAATGTATACAGAATACGAAAATTAATGTGGAAAGGGGCTATATATCAACCTCCAGTGATAAAGTTAATCAACCACAGGCTCCATCAAAATTATCTACGTCCAGAATAACATCACAAACAACGACAAACCAAAATTCATGTAGCCAGTGAAGCAGAGTTAAAATTGTAGGGTTTGCAAAAGTCGTAATTAGGGCCCAATTCAATTGGCGATAAAACTAATAGATTCCATAGTGATATAAGGACCACAATAGATGTGAAAAGATTGTAGAGAAATAGATTTTGCGAACACCTCAACAAATTTTAAATCTTAAAAATCGAGATGCGGAGTATCACAACGTGAAGGAAATATTCTCATGTAAATGTGCAGAATCGAATTTCGAAAGCGTTTTTCTCCATTGAATTCTTCTTACATTCTTCATTCCCGGACCTAATTAAAACCACATAAAAGCACGCAGTTACATACGATGATATTTCGTCTTCTTAAAAGAAATCACGGGGTTAATTGAATAGAGCGCAATTCATCTAGTCTGATTGCTAAACATATAAATTCTGGCAGCAGATGCGAACGGAAAACTACTCGCGTCTTCGCCTTCTGATCTCTGTGACATCAATGAACTGCTTAAATCTGGTTCTCGTTTATTTCAAGACAAGATTTCGTCCGGCGAACAAGTAATTAATGTACGGGGATAACAAGATTTAAAATTGACGTTAATTGATTGACGAAAAACATTGAAGAATGTCGAACGACGCGTTATATCTATACGGAGAACAGATTGAAAGTAAACGAATAGGCAGGACGTCCCTCGCTTTATTATTTACCCGTATCATCTCGGAAAGTTTGATTTACGATGCTTAGTGCATCTTTTTAAGTACAAAGTGATTTTTTGTAATGTTTATGTTGCAAAAATATTTTACCCGTGGCTTAATTGTTAATTTGCAATAAATTTTATTGTCTGCATGTGTGAAGCTAATTAAAAATTTTATTTGCGATAAAATTAACAAGTTGTAATATTCATAGTTTGCAGATAACTGATGCAGTATTAAAGAAATATTTTAAGTTTGAACGAAATAAAGAAATTACGACATACGCTACCGTCCATATTAGTTTGGACACTCGAATATATTTAAAAAAGGGAAAACAGTTAAACAAATTTATGTCATAACATTCCGCTAATCGAAGCGAAGAACGGCCCATACAAATCGAGGCATCCGTTTCACGGGGTTTTCAAGGACTTTATTCGGTATATTATTCCATTCTTCTTGCAATACAAAGGGTACTAGGAAAGTTTCGCAATACAGTCTTGTTCACTAATTTTTTTCAAAGCAATTTCCTCTACACTCAATACACCTCTTCATCTTCCGAAACCAATCGTTAAACCAGTTCTGCCAAGTTTCACTGGGGAGTAAAGCACACTCGTTCTCCCAAGCCCGCAGAAGGTCCTCATCACTGGAAAACCGCGCCTCCCTTTTAGCTTCATTTTCACATGCGGGAACAGTGCAAAGTCGCAGGGAGCAAGATCTGGACTGTAGGGAGGGTGCTCGAAAAGTTTCGATACTGTGATGATCAAATATTCGGTGCAGGCTTTGGCGCGGTGAGCTGGAGCATTATCGTGATGGAGAAACCAGGTATCCATTCTTGTGACTTTGGCCGCAGGTTCTTCATAGATCCAATGACTTTAGGCAGGCACTGTTTAGTATACCACTTAGCTGTGACTGTCTTCTGTGTGTCCAAAATGACGCGTTCCACAATTCCACTCGATTTGAAAAATACAGCTATCATTTTCTTCTTTACAGATCGGGATTTTCTGAGAACTACGAGTGTGTCCACATCATCAAGACCCAAACTTTGTTTTGAGCTTTGATCGGTACATCGTAATAGTACAACCAAGTTTCGTCACCTGTCACGATGTTGTTCACATACCGAGATTGTCCCTTATTAAACTTTTTTAGCATCTCCCGGCACCAAGTTACACGTCGTGTCATCTGGTCTTTAATCAGTCGATGCGGCACCCAGATACAACAAAGTTTCTTCACGTGCAAATGATCATACAGATTCGAACGAATTGCTGGTGCATTTAGGCCCGAAGTACCCTCTATCTGTTTGTAGGTTACTCGCCTGTCCTCACCAAGCATTTTCTTCACAGTAGTAACGTTTTCCTCCGTAACTTGCCGTTCGTGGCCTACCCGGCCTCTCAGCATCCTCCACAGTTAAATTTCCCCTTTGGAATTCTCTATACCACCTGAATATTGTTCTGCGACGTGGACAAACATCACCTAGTGCAAGAGTCATTTCTTCGAAGCACTGGTCTATGTTTAAACCCCGCACGAAATTATAACACAAAACTGCCCTTATCTCACTTCGTGACTACGATGCTATCGCAAGCACTTTACACTCTCACTGCTAATGCATAACTGAACCCATCGACATGGCGCGGCGGCTGCTATGCACGTATGAACATGTCTCAGTATGCCTCAACAAGCAGCTTCTTACGATTCATTGTTGCGTCATATTGCAAAACTTTCTTAGTACCAGAAGTGTTTGTTGAGGTAGGACAAACTTTTCGGACCCTTCTGTCCAATTCATCCCATAACGATTCTATGGGGTTGGTCGCGGCTTTGCGGTAGCCATGTCCTTATTTGTAAGGTATTATTATTTTATTCGCTAATTAAGAAATTCTCAGATATTGCTGCTGAGTGTTTTGGGTCGTTGTCCTGCATAAACACAAAATTTTCGCCGATTAAATGTAGCCCTATTGCATTTTCATGTTGCAGAAGTAAAATACCCTCGATTTGTCCCCTGTGTCAGCGTATGATAAGCACAGAACTTCTTTCTTGTTTGACGGTTGGCACTATATAATCCCCTAGTACTTTTTGACCATTCTCTCCTTTTTTAAAAACACGTTATGATTGTCCAAACACTTCAAACTTTGATTCACTCTTTGATCACTCCATAAGACCCATTTCCAGTCATCCCCCATTGTTGTCGTTTTTGCCTGTTTCCTCGTTGAAGTAAGGGTTTTCTGACAGTAATGCGGCCGTGAAGATTTTGAATCTTCTTTTCACCGTAGTAACAGAAATTTTTCTTGCACGGTCGCGATTCATTTCTGCGGCGATTTCGGTTGCTATGAATCTCCTAGTTTGTTTACTTAGCAGTTTTATATGCCCATGGTCCGTGTGAGATATTATTCGCTTACGACCTGAACGTGCCGGATCTCTTAAACTGCCCGTGCGTTGATGTCGCCGAATGATATCACTAAGAGTCGATTTATTAACATATGTTTTTTCGGAAATTTGACGCGCTAAATAACCTTGTTGATTAAAAGCAATAACTACAGTACGTTTTTCTAAACTTGTTAGTTTTCCCCTCGGCATTTTAAGAAGTTCACATAAAAAATACGGTTTATCAGTGATGCGCATGCAAGTTTATGTGAAAACTAATGCGTATTTCGGTACACAAGACTCTTTGGGGTGAAGGCAGGGTTTTCGATAGAAACTATAAATTGGTCTACTTTTGGATAACTGTTTCCAATAAATTCAGCTACAAGATGACATGCATGGAGCAAATAGGTTACATGAAGCAATTCAGAATAAAATGTTTTAGTAACTTTCCAACTTTAACCACATTCGAACCCCCATATGTAACCAACATTACGAGTTAGGTTGCCGATATATTGAACTTCCCAAAGGTATATTTTATAGTTTCTACTATCTTTTTCGCGTTTGTCTTCACTCTAAGGCTCGTCGAACATAACAAAGAACGGCGTAGATTGGCCATCATCAATCTAATCCGGCATTCATACACATAGCATACGCATATGAATCTCGACTTCGGGTACATCCGACCGCTTTCGAAATATATCATCGCCGCCAATGACTGCACACTTGTTTCTGCAGGCTTAGTTGTCAGTTCGAAAGAAACATTAGAAAATAATACGTCATAAGATAATAAGACGAAGAAATCGTTGACATTTGTTTATTTTGGAAAAAGCCACTTTTATTTTGTTAAATGTATTGATTATGCAAAGGTGATGAATAAAAAAGATTATTATTAGTAAGGAAAAATTCCAAAGTATTATCGAGGACACAAAAAGATGAACACAAAAGAACAAGGAGAAAACATGTTTGGCTGAACATAAATTACATGCAAATTCTTCTTGTTGTTTACAAGGAAAATTCCAACTTCTTAGTAATTAAAGTTAATAATATTCACATATGTTTAAAAAATATTTCCTGTGCATTCTTAGTAAGTCCCATTCACTGTCTAAGTTGAATAATTCGACCAATTATTAAATAACCACTAAATATATGTGTTGTTCGTGTTATGACGAAAGATTACACAACAAACTTGAATGTAGAAATATAATAATTGCGAATGGCAGTTTGGGGAAATGTATTACGAATATACAGCAATGTGTGGTGGTAATCAGAGTGGAGGTATCTAGAATTATGTAGCTTATTTTATAAGCAGGAGGGAGATAAGAACTCATATTTTCCATTTATCATACTTATTGGATTGGAGGCCAACCATGAAAAATATTTTTTTTTGTAAATTTGGCTCCCCTTTATGTTTTTTGATGTGCTGAATTCGAAAATGAATTTTAAAATACCACAACGCGTAAAGTTTCTTCGCATGTTTACTTTACGTTATTTATGCATTGTAAGTGTATGATAATTTATTTATTTATATTTGCCTAACAGAATTTCTTCCATTAACAGGACAAAATCAATTACATATACACACAAATGTTCAAGAAGAACAAAAAGCAAATATAAAATTTCCTAAGTAATAACTAAACATAATAATTCTTTACATATAATATCGGACTAAAGAAGAAAAAATACATATAAAAGTACAGAAACAAGAAGAGAAAAAGTGAAAACCCAGCAATTTCCCCTACTAGTCCTCAATTGCTAGTCTGAGTAAGGCTCCCATGGAGTCATTATGTATGTCTCCTGCACAAAATATTTTATTAAAATTACTGCGCATTACATACAGAGGCGACTTTAATATTACATTAGTTCTAGAAGGTGGACAGGAAAATGTAGCTTGATAACGAACCGACAATCGGGGAATGTGAAAATTTAATTCTTGAAGAAGGGCAGGACAATCAAGACGTCATTATGTATAAGTTTATATAAAAATATCAGACCAATAAAAATGCGTCTGTCTTCTAGCGAGGTGACATCACATCGTTGCAGCAGTTCCAACTGGTCAATACCCTGTACTGGATAAAAGCCATCAACTCGAAAGGAGAGATATTTTAAAAATTGTCGTTGCACAGCTTCCAAAATGTTCTTATGGACATGATAGCAGGGATACCATACCAAAATCGCATATTCAAATTTCGATCTAACGAACGAAAAATACAGAGACTTCATTGCTTGTACAGAAGTAAAAGCTCTACAATTACGTATAACAAAACCCAATGACTTCTTCGCAGAAAAGATGGCGTTTTCAATATGGTTGACAAACGTGAGTTTCTCATCAAATAAAACGCCAAGATCTTTGACTAGATTAGTCCTTGTTAGTGAAGTGGCATGCAATGAATAGTCGTACTTAATTGGGTTTAACTTCCTTGTGTATATCATACTCCTACATTTAGATAAATTCAACTATAAATAATTACTCACGCACCAATCATTAATTATATTTAGTTGATTTTGCAGGAAGACAATCGTTCATAATTTGGATTGAGATAAAAATTTTTAAGTCATCAGCAAAACCCAACTTCTTGGACGCAATAACTGTTTAATAATAAGTTGTTTTGAAGCTTTTAGGCAGTCAGAAAGACCCTAATTACGAAAATATAATTAAAAACATGTTGAAGATATTTCGAGAACTTGGATGTAGCATGTGTGCGCATTCTTTACATTCAAATTTAAATTTTTTCCCTGACAATCTTGGAGCTCTAAGTGAGGAACAAGGGGAGCGTTTCCACCAAGATATAAAGGAGATAGAGAAACGGTATCAGAGTCGTTGAAATGTCAACATAATGGGAGATTACTGTTGTACCCTTTTACGAGCTACTCCAGAAGCATCATATAAAAGGAAAAGCTACACTCGAACTTTTAAAGTGAAGAGGTTGAGGAAATACAAAACTTTAGATTAATAATTAAAAAAACTGTTCATATTCAAACTTACACTACCACTGTAATAATAAAATGTTAAATTTTTCAATTGTACTTTAATAATAAATTACGTACCTTTAAATCTTAACTATATACATATTTTTATACTATCATACCCAACAAAAGATAAAGATTGCGAAAAATTGGTGCGTGGTAGAAAAAAACAGATTGAAAATTTGGATTCAGCACATCAAAATACATAAGAAACAGGTTGAACTTTGAAAAAGCTTTTAAAAAATATTTATTGGTTGGCCTGTGTTATGTGCAAATCAATTCAGGTTTTAAGTTTCATTCCTTTTAATAATATAAGATTATTGTGGGCAGTTTCAGTTTGTCCTGTACTTTCAATCTGTCTGTTTTCACATAAAATTTACTGTTAGTACACTATATTACGCCTCTATCAACTGTGGTTGAAAGCTATGTCCCAAGCCCGTTTTCTTTACCTGTGAAGGATCCTGTAACATACTTCTAGGATGTTAACTAAAGATAGTATTCCGGAGAGTTAGGAACGCTTCTTTGTATAAAATGATATTAAAAGGCGCCAGAGTATTGAATTCCCTAGAAGTCATTCGCAACTAGTGAAACGGAGGATCAAAAAAATACTTTCAGGACACATAATAATCAACTAGTGTTTGAGAAAAGAAGAAAGAGAAAAAAAGGAAACACAGTATTCAAAATACCAAAGTAAAAGATAAAAGAAAGCCCAGATTTATTAATTAAAAAAAAATATATACGCAGTCTGTCTCAGAGATAACGGAACTTTTTTAAAATAAAAACAAAAGCTTATTATTTTGGTAAAATTCATTTATTTTATTCAAAATAGCCGCCTACGGCTTCAACATAACGTTTTGCACGCTCAATTAACATGTGGAATGAATTTTTAAGTTTATCTTTATAGATGTCCTTCAAGATCCCTGTCGACGCCTTTTTAATAGCTTCGATGTTGGTATAACGCTGTCTTTTCATCGGCAAATGTAGTTTGGTGAATATATAGAAATTACACTGGGCGAAAGTCGGTGAATACGGCGAATGGTTGATGGTTAAAATGCCATTTGTAATTAGAAAATCAGTGATACGCGTCGAGCGGTGAGATGATGCATTATCATGTAACAAATGCCAGCTACCATTTTCACGATATTGAAGGCGCACACGACGAACACGCGCCAAAAGACGCCTCATAACAGCAAGATAATATACAGCACTGACTGTTTGACTTATTGGTACTAACTCTTTGTGCACTGTGCCTTTTGAATCATAAAAACAAATCAACATTGTCTTCCCTTTTGACTTCTTCAAACAGCGTCTCATCGCCATTTATAACAGAATACCTGAAGTTTTCGCCCTTCTTTGAGTCTTTAATCAAGTCAGTAGAACGTTGAATCCGGAGTAATTTTTGATCATCAGTTAGCTCATGTAGTATAAACCTTGCACAAATCTTTATCAGTCCCAAATGCTGTGAGGAAATGCGATGAATTGAATCTATGGAAGTATTTAATTCTATTCCCACGTATCACAACGAGGATTTCGGCTCATTTTTGACAAATTCTTATTACTTTCCGTAACCACAGATTTTTTGCACCAGGATGTTCGTCGTCATTTATGTCCGTTCGACCGTTTTTAAATCGTCTATACCACTCATACACACTCGTAAGTGATATACACAAATCGCCATACACTTGTTTCATGAAATTAAATGTTTCAGTAACCGATTTGCCAAGTTTAAAGCAGAACGTGTTATTTGCTCTTTGTTCAAAATTCATTTTACGACCAATGCCAAAAACACACTGTTGCTTTATGCGCAATTTCTGTACTTTTAATGATGTGCATGTGATATTTTGTCACAACATTGGCGAAAGATCTGCCTTACCGACATATATTTTTTATAATAGAGGGCGCCACTAAAAATGTCTATTTTAAAAAAGTTCTTCGCGACAAACTGTGTATTTATTAATAATAAAGGATATTTATATCTTTATATCTTATTACTTTGCTGATATATACACAGCATATGATACAGGGTGGGGCAGAATAACGAGCGATTTTAAAAAGCCTGCGATTCGCGCCGTGTCATTCGGAGGCGTTAGGGACGCTATCGGCCATATTTTCTTGATATTAGCATTTAGTAACAATGGAGTGTTGGACCCCTCAACAGCGTGGGTACGCTGTTAAGGCGTTTTATGAAAATGATAATTCTTACATACGCGCGCGTCGTTCCTTTCGAAATCATTTTAACATTAATCGCAATCAACCAGTGCCGTCTGCCTGTGCGATTAAAAAATGGGTTAGGAACTTTGAGGAAACTTCGCCAATGACAAAAAAGAAACCTGGTCGGCCAAAATCGGTGCGTACGCCCGAGAATATCGACCGTGTAAGAACTGCTATTGAGCGAAGCCCGCGTCGGTCAGCTCGGCGGCATAGCACCACACTTGGGATTTCAAACCGAACTGTCAGACGAATATTACACAAGGATCTCCACCTTCATCCATACAAAATCCAAATCGTAAAGGCTCTTAACGGCACGGATTATTTGAGTCGACAACGATTCTGTGAAGAGTTTTCAGATTTAATTAAACAACATGAGGATATTATAAACAACTTATGAATGAATGACGAAGCCCATTTCCATTTGTCCGGTTACGTTAATAAGCAGAACTTTAGATACTGGAGTGACGTAAATCCTAGACAAATGCATCAAGAAACCCTTCACTCCACAAAAGTTACTGTGTGGTGCGCTATGTCTTCATCGGGGATCATGGGTCCTTACTTTTTTGAAAATGCTCGTAGCAATGCTGTGACAGTAACCTCACAAAGATACGCCGACATGTTGGAAAACTTTTTTGAACCACAGCTTGCACGCTACGAAGTTAACGAGGAAACATTTTTTCAACAAGACGGAGCAACCTCCCATACAGCCAGAGTATGCATTAATATTGTTAACAGATTATTTCCAAAATATGTGATTTCTCGAAATGGCGACATCACCTGGCCTTCCCGTTCACCGGACCTCACACCGTGCGACTTTTTCTTGTGGGGGTACTTAAAAAGTAAAGTGTTTCAAGATAACCCACCACAAACAATTCAAGCCCTGAAAGAACGGATCCGACAGGAAGTGGAAAACATTCCCCTAGCAATGCTGCAAAATGTAATGAATAGTTTCAAAACACGATTGGAAGAATGTGTACGCCTGAACGGATGCCATCTTTCCGGAGTTATTTTTAAAAAATAAAATAATTAATGCTTTTTTATGTTCTTTGAGAAAATAATGAATTTATTCCTAAATATTGTTTTTTTTGTTTTTTACAGCTTTTTTAAAATCCTCGTTATTCTGCCTCACCCGTTATATTACATTTTTCTGTTATATGTTACCAACTTAATTTATATGTCCCTACAATTGCAAAGAGTATATTGAGCAGTTTTCGATTTATTGGACGGGGATCAGCGTAAGAACTTCGTTCGCAGTCTAAAGATTGCAATCACACAATCAATAGATAATTGGAAAAAAGTATAAATAAGAGGGGATGTAATATTATGTAGAGAAGGTGCGGAAAAATAGATCGTTCAAGACTGGTTACATTTGATTTGAATACATTTTATTTATCGCTAAAATTAGTTCGTTTTCACGTAAATATCTATGCGATTCATTCGTAAAAAAACATATTACATTACGAAACAAATTCGTAAATATAAACCTGAGAAAATTTGCGAGAAAAATTGTTTTGACACAACGCGGACTTTACACAGTCTCTCCCGTACACAATAATCAAATGCAATCACGTTTTGAAACACTTTTTTTTCTGTCTTTCCCGTGATACACCTATTATGTCGCAAATTGGAAGTGTGCGCTATAATGTGTAGTGTGTAAAGTACACACAGCACGAGTCGCACATTTTACAGTGTCGTACGTTTGCCAAAAAATCACACACCGGGAAGGGGTAATTATATTAAGAGACGCTTTAACAGTTTTAACTCAAAGTCAGCTCTCTATACGGAGTTGAGTGCAGTGAGTGTTAATATTGTATTAAGTGTTATGCTATTGATATCACGGACAACGTTTAGAGGTCTCATATTACACTAGCAAGGTATGTTTGTAAATAAATAAGCGAATACAAAGAATAGGAGAGAATTTTTCGAAAGCGAGCCAAAATTTTTGAAATATTTTTCCATTTTTTTAACTGAGATAAAAGTAAATTCTTTTTTACTTCGATTTTGATTTTGTTCGGTGGCTTTAGTTGACTAAAAATTATGATTTATATTCTATTTTTTTAAAATATATTATATATATATATATATATATATATATATATATATATATATATATATATATATATATAATAATTTAAAAGAATATTTTTTTGCAGATTATTTTAAAGAATATAAAGTAGTAATCGACTTTAAGCATACAATGGTATACAAATTAGATTGTGCGTATATATATTTGTATTTTGTGGTAATTGGAGATTAAGAAATTTGAGATATTTCATTCGTACAAGCAAAATATACTATTATACGTTCATCTTTTATATATATATATCATTGAGACAAGTCTTAGTGTCAACCCCTTGTGTATAGAAAGTAATAATATGCCAACTTAAAAAACGTTCCCATAATCAAAAGATGTGATAAACAATGTTCAAAAGCTTTATTTATAAATAAATAACAATTGTTTCACTGCTTCACTGCTTCACTGCACTGTACCAACAGATTTAAATATTTAATAGAAAGTATACCGGATTTTTGTATCTGATGTTGCTAGAGTGTAGTGAAACAATCGTTATCCATTTGTAAATAATGTTTTTGAATTTGTTCTTCGTTTTACGTTCTTTCTATTGAGGTTAAATTAAATGTTTAAATTATAAAAGTTGATTTTATACAATTTTAAAAAAAAATTCCATTACAAGCACGAAAAAATTGGTGTTTTTTTTAAAACCTATTTTAGTAAAGAAGTACAGTTGGAACCAAGTTACGTGGCCGCGAATCTGCGAAGATATTACATATTCTTAACGCGTAGTAATTGGCAGATCTATAAGATTGCAGGTACCAGACTCGTATGTTATTCATACAAGTCTCAACAACCTCTCTTGTACAGAAAGCAATAATATACCAACTTATAAAATGTTCCAATAATCAAAAGACTTCACTACTTCACCGCACTGTAGCAACAGGTTTAAATATTTAATAAGAAGTATAGTTGCACTGCAGATTTTTGAATTTGATGTTGCTATAGTGCAGTGAAACAATTGCTATCCATTTGTAAATAAAATTTTTGAATTTGTTTTTCGTTTTTCGTTCTTTCTATTGTAGTTAAATTAAATGTTTAAATTATGAAAGTTGATTTTATACAATTTCAAAAAAAGGCAATTACAAGCACGAAAAAATTGGTGTTTTTTTTAAAACCTATTTTAGTAAAGAAATACAGTTGGAACTAAGTTACGTGGCTGTGAATCTGCGTAGATATTACATATTCCTAACACGTAGTAATTGGCAGAACTATAAGATAGCAGGTACCAGGTCTAGTCTTCTAAAAACTCTTTTCACAGAACGCTGATTTTCATAAAATAATTCAACAATTTGAACGCGTTGTTGTACCGTGTTTTTATAAACATCATACATCACACTTTTTAAATGTCCACATACCCAGAAAATTCAGTGCGCCAATATTTTATTTATTCTTAAAAGAAAACAGCCTTTATTTGGAATGTCTTTCAATTCGAACACTTTAACCATTTATATTTATTTATGTCCCTCAAACGAACAAAGCGGAAAAAATGCCCTAGAGGGAAAATCTGACGTGATAGGGAAAAGTGGGTATAATATTCGAAATCGCCGTGCTAAAATTAGTTAAAAAAATGTGTCAGATTGCAATCAGCAGGAAAAAAATTTGATTGTAGGCCTGCGTTGTATACGTAAAATGAATTCAACAAATTACTTTTAACATTCTCACATAAAAGATATAAATTTATTATTTAAAAGTGAACGAATACACTAACAATTTTGTAAATTTTGGTATCTTTAATTGATATTAATATTTATTAAGAAAGTAAAGACATGGTCACTACATTAGCAGGTGTCCACGGACTACAGTACATCCTTTTCACACCTACGCACAAGCATTCTAACTGTACGTGCAGGTGCATGTCGGCGTGTTCAAAAAAGGAAACAAGGTCAAAAACGCGTGGAATGGGAAGAAGGAAGCTCGTTATCAGTAAAGCAAATCATCTGAAAAGATTGAAATTTGAGAAACATCGTTGACCGTACTTTTTGGAAGTGTAATCAGTTTAGTGACGAAGAGTAAATTTAATATTTTTTTTGCGTAAAAAACGGAAACTGAACTTGATCTTAATAATTTGAATCCTATAGTGAAACATGGTGGAGAATCAATGATGGTATGGGTGTGTATGATTGTGATTTAATTGCTAATAATACTGCCCAATTAAATCGTCGATAAAACGAAAAATAGGAATTGAACAAATGTAGTTGCACTATAAAAATAACGCAAAATAATATTAGTATTTAATTACATTTTCTCGATTGTATCAACAATTATTAAATGCTCTTTTTCGTAATGAAAAATGTTAAAGAATGCGCAACCAATTATATTAAATATCCGATTTTCAAGTTTCCAGATTTGGAGTAAAAGTAAATTTCGATTTCTCTTTTGTGTTGGTAGTACAGCAAATATTGTAACATTTACGTTCTTCGCATTGTATTTAACTTTTACATTCTGCGTTTCGTAAATGATTATTTTATTATTAAAATTTTTACTTGATCATTAACGGCATTCTACATCCAAAATGTTTTTTTAATGCGTGTTTTTTAACTATTTTTCTGTTTTGTTTTTAAATGTTTAAAAAAATTAATGAAATAGTCATGTTTGGTTCTAAAAATTTAGAAATTTACTTTTTTTGATATTGGTTACACTTGAGAATTTTTAATGCTAAGTAAATTTAAATAAAGTATTAACTTCAAAACTCCGTTTAATGATTTATATTATTAATTAGTATTGGTAAAACTTTGGCGAGTGTTTTTTGCGTCACTTCCGCAATTTTTATTCCAAGGTAAATTTTAATGGAAACTGTATTTGGTAATTGTGATGGAGCCTGTGGTTGATTAACTTGATCACAGTGTACGTTTTGGCTTTCACCGGTACGGAACGCGCGCGGAATTTGTTTTCGTACGGGTATTTTTACCGCAGTTTTCCAGGTGCGACATTGTTTTAATTATCTGCTGATGATGACAACTTAGTTGTCGAAATACGTATACAGAATACGAAAATTAATGTGGCAGTGATCGAGACTCTAGTTGATTAAATTAATCAATTAATCAAGGTTAATATAACCCCTTTCCACAATAATTTTCGTATTCTGTATTTCGATAACTAAGTTGTCATCAGTAGCAGATAATTAATTACAGTGTCGCACTTGGATCCACGGCAAAACCAGCATAGAAACTGTAGATTCGTTTCACATCCCCCTGCTTATATATGCGGACCTTTTTAACGGTCGTACATTACTTTTCGATGAACTGAAAAAGACAAGAATATGGAATGGGGTCACTATTGGCTCTTAACACGTGGTTTCTGTTTTTTTTGAAATATATATAAGTGTATACTTTCATACATATCTAATTCACGGTAGTTTTTCACATTCTTCATCAAATGTAGACAATCCGCTGTTACGTTATGATTATTCTGTACTACGTGCTTTGCTAAACTCGATTTCTCAGGTCTGTTAAATTAGATGTGCGCCATATGTTCGTTATACCGAGTTTCTATCAAAGGTTTTCTCTGACCTAAGTATTGTTTCTTGAAATATAGACATTTAATTTCGTAAATTCTCTTCAATTCATTGAAAAGTAATGTACGACCGTTAAAAAGGTTCGCAAATGTAAGCAGGGGCTGTTCCTTGAGATAAGTGGTTAGTTTTTAAGGCTAGAATACAATTTAAATTATGGAAACGAATCTACACTGTGTGTTTGGCTTTTGACGGTGAAAGTCTGGTATGAACTTGCTTATGTGCGGGTTTTGATTATTGTGGAAAGGGGTGTTATTAATTTCTATTGTTTAATTTTTACTCCACATTTTTGTTATTGTCAAGCGTTTACAGTTGACTTTGACATTTAAAACTGAAATTTTTCCGCGTTATATTTGCTACCAACTTCAAAAAAATATAATTACTTAATTAAAAAGTAAGATTATTTGTAACCCAGACGTGTTTCATAAAGCGAATATCAACCAAAATATTAAAATACTTTTAAATATAAGCCTCAGATTTAATCGTATTGAAGCGATTGTTAATATTGTTCCTTTCAACAAAATCTACCATTCTTTAAACTGCAAAAAAACTTATTTTTCTTGCATTGAATAGCCTGTAGCAAGACCATCTAATGATTTTACATTTGCATTTTTTCTCTAATACCCAGAAATCAACAAACATAATTTTCATGCACTTCTCATGTGCTCTTTAATTATCTACTCAATTAGATGTGTAAATATCTAGCAAAATTAAAACGGTGCAAATGGAATTATCACTACGTAAATAAAGTGTTTGTATTGTACAAAGTATCCTTACTTTATTTTACAATTTAACATTTTAATGCTGTCGGAAGTTATTTTAAAGAACCAGGAGAAAATGTTGGTGTATTGACAGAAGTAATCTTTTAGCGAATACTTGATAATGAGTCACGAAACATTAGGAAGTGCGGAAATAAAATAAGATAAAGAAGGTTGGGATTTTTGTTTTCAATCATTTGTTGTATTTTATTTAAATTTAGTTTAATGACTAATCTATTTGTATATATATCATAAAACTACGTACGAAAAAGAAGCATTTTTTCTTGATTAAAGTTAAAAGGATATTCCGTAGTTATGACGTATCTTATGCTTTCAAAGAAAGATAACCTTCAAATCTGGGTTACGCAATTAATTTATTAAAATGTTATTTTATCAATAAAAAAAGGTAAGTAAAATCTCTTTCCGCAATAATGTTTGTATGCTGTATACTCATTTCGACAATTAAGTGGTCATCATCAGCAGATAAATCATCACAGTATCGCACCTTGATCCGCACTAAAGCTCGTACAGAAACAAATCTGTATTATATTGGGTTGGCAACTAAGTACTTTCGGTTTTTACTGATAGAGAGCGTTGCTTTATTTTTTGTATAACGTATGTTAGTGCTGTACTTTACCGTTTGTCGCGTGATACCAGTCACATTGACGTAACTTCAGAAGCAAGTAGTGCGTGATTTTTATTAAAGCTATTAGTTGTGGCTTAATTTTAAATGGAGTGCAGAAACGAACATTTTTCGACATATTTTACTATTTTATTTCTATAAAGGAAAGAAAGCTGCTGCGGCTCACAAAAAGATATGTGAAGTTTATGGTGCTAATTGCTTAACAGAGCGCACGTGTCAGAATTGGTATAAAAAATTCCCGTGGAAATTCCCTTCTACCAGCTGGTGTTTAGCTGTGTCAACTGAAATCGGATGTTGACATTTGCGATTAAATTCGTTCGCTATTTTTGGTGTTCTTTTCGGCGATTTTGTTTGCTTATATTTGCAGTAGACGATCATATCCGTTGGGGTGGTTAGTCGCGCCGGATCTCGACGGTCTAGTTTCTCCAAGTCGTCTGTTTCTTGATGTCGGTGAATTATGTATTTTACGATGGATGCGACTAGATTTAATTTTTCACCGATTTGCTTCGTGGGAAAACACAATTATTATACCATATCGATTAGCAATATTGATTTACAACGGGGCATTTCAACTGTTATTAACTTACTGTACCACCACAATAATATTCAAACAGACGATGTCCCTAAAAGAGCAAGGAAATGCAATAAACTCCTTACCTGCTTTGTCCTGTCGATTAAGACCTGCCTAATAAACAGATTATAATAATCCGATGCAAACGCAGTTGGGCATGCCGGGTCATAAAGTGTTTAATTAAAACTTTTGTTCGTAATATTTTCATTGTTTCAGTTGCAGATATGTTTAAGGCAAATGTATATTAAAATTACCATCGTTGAATGCAGTAAATCCTATTAAATTATTGTAAAACTTTCTCCCTTGGCCAAACTTTCGAGAACGGTAATGTACTTGGCATTTAATAATTTGCTTACTTGGTGATTAGTGAAACCGATTTGATAAATATTCTTGACGTATAAATTAGGATTATATTTACTAGGAAGAGATTTTAATTTTCTTTTTATTCTAAACGTTTTACTCTGTGATGCATTTTATAAAAAAAAACAAAAGTGTTCGTACACAGAAAACTATGCTACGTACGAAATATAAAAATCGGCAAAACTTCAAGAAGTAAAAAAGGTGAAAAGTGGTCGTATTTTTTACTTTTATGCTTTATGAATGGTGATCGCTTGGAATACTTAAGTTGTTAGTTCATCTATCGATATGTACTTATTTAGATTGCAAATTAATATTCATAATATTCTGAATAATATTGAAATTAGCAAAATATGTTTCTAATTTGCACTTTTATCGTTAATGAAATGTACAATCTTCCAAATTCAATTAACGATAATTCCATAAACGATTTAAACTGGTTTTGTATGATATGTTGCGACGCGTACTTTGCTTGGTACCGTCCTAATTCGATTAAGACTTTTAGCGCTTGGACACATTCCGCACTTTTTCCTAATATATAAATTACACACATCAACACGATTTTTACTGACTTTTAAACTTGCTATTTAGTAATTTAAGCGTGCTAAATCTGAAAATAATACTGGTTGTGACGCACTACGTTAAAATTTGGCCTTACGGGTGTTTTTTAAGCTGCATGAGATCTATCGATATCGATAACTATGGTTTGACAGCTGATAATGTCAAACTGTTTCGACATTTTTGTTCAGCAAGGTTTGGCAAGTCATCATGAATCGTTTAACGCCAGAACAAGGCTTCCAAATTGTGGAAATTTACTTTGAAAGAAATAAATCTGTTCGCGAAGTTCATAGAGCATTTCCTCCATTTTACGGTCAACATAATTGGCCTAGTGAGCAAGCAATTCGTGCAATTATTGATCGTTGTCGCACTAATTTTACTCTTCTCGAATAGAAACCATCAACAAGACAAAGAAATGTGCGTACCGAAGAGAATATTGCTGCTGTAGCGCGAAGTATTGAAGAAGATGCCGAAATGTTGATTATTCGTCATTCTCAACTTGTTGGCCTTTGTCCTTCGATAGCGTTGAAAAATTTACGTAAGGATATTGGTTTACGTGGCTATAAGGTACAGCTCCTGCAAGAATTGAAGCTAAACGATCATCGTTTGCGTCGCATTTTTGCTGATTAGGCTCATTTGAAACTGGCCGAAGATGAGAATTTTTATCAAAGTTTCTGTTTAGTGATGAAGCTCATTTTTGGTTAAATAACTACGTCAATAAGCGAAATTGGCTTATTAGGAGCGAAGACAATTCTCAAGCCGTTAACGAATCACCATTACATCCATTAAAATTGACTGTTTAGTGCGGTTTACACGCTGGCGGCTTATTTCTTTCGACATGAGGAAGGAGCTGCCGTTACGGTGAATGGCGAGCGCTATCGAGCCATGCTGACTGAATTTTTGCTTCCAAAAATTAATCAGCTAAACATCGACGACATTTGATTCCACCAAGACGGCGCAACTTGCAATACAGCGCGCTTACCAATTTATTGCAAAATCAATTTGGTGACAACTTTATTTCCAGAAGTGGTCCTGTTCACTGGCCCCCTCGTTTGTGCGATTTAACGCCTCTGGATTACTTTTTATGGGGCTATATTAAGTCATTGGTTTATGCCGACAAACCAGCAACTTTTGACGCATTGGAAGTCAATATTCAGGCCACCATTGATGCCATACGGCCAGATTTATTGGAAAAAGTAGTCAAAAATTGAACTAATCGAATGGACCATGTAACTCGAAGCCGTGGCGGACATATGCCGGAAATAATATTTAAAAAATAAATGCCATGAAATTATGTACCAGATATAAAATTTCATTCCAACAATATTTCTGTCTTGTATTATCATTTTAAGTTCTCAAGCTCTTTAAAAAATACTCGATGCTATAGCCTGCTTTTTGTAAAATTACTAAAAGAAGCTCAGTTGTTGAAAACTGATGTAAAATAAACAAACTTACGAAAATAAGAAACTGAAATAAATAGCAGAATAGAAAAAGCAATGAAAACATTTCACGAGATGGGATAATCATTCATAGAAATACAAGAGATGTCCCGAAATGAAAATCGAAGTATTTATTGCAATGTATAGACTTATTTTGATGTGAAGTCTGATTATTAAACCAAATTTAAAAAAGAATATCAGCGATTCTTAAGGAGGGTCAATGGGGTGACAGTCAGAGATAAGATGAGGGACACTCAAATAAGAGAATAATTTTCAATTGAACCAACAGAAGGAATTCATTGAACGAAGGCAATCTCGTTGGTGGGGACACCTGCAGCGAATGAATAATAAAAGAATTGTTAAGTAAACATGTTAAACCAAAGTTCAGAAGCGTTTCGCTCGTTATGTAATAAATGTACTACATAACGAGCGAAACGGAAAAAAATGCCATAGAGGAAAAACTTGACGTGGGTTCAATATTTGAAATCGCCAAATTTTGTTGAAAACAGTTGTCAACAATCAGCGGAATAAAATGTGTTATTCCTCTTTTTATGTATAGTCCTGTGCAAAAGAAAGAACCACCTTCTTGAATTTTACAAGAAACTACTATAAAAGGATAATTAATAATCTTACACAAGTTGAAATCTTTTTTAATGTATAAAAACTTAACACATATCGATATTTAAACATAAACAATTTAAATTTTCAATATTTTGTATGACCAACTTTATTTCTATGGTATCCTGCATTCTTCTTGGTAGGCTTTCCATTAATGAATTAATGAAATTTTCAGGAATATTGTACCACTCTTCTTGTCGTATGTTCCACAGTTCATTTTTGTTCTTTGGCCCGCTTTTACACTTTTTTCTGTCAAGATAATCCCACACATGCCCAATAATATTTAAGTCAGGACTTTGAGGTGGCCATAGCATACTCTGCAATACCCCACTGGCTTCATGCTGTGTTAAATAAGTTTTCACAAGTTTTGAGGTATGCTTGGGATCATTATCTTGCTGTAGAATGAAATTAGTCGCTGCCCTGATGGTATGGCATGTTCTTTTAATAGTGTTCTGTATTTCTCACCTGTTAATTTACCCCCTATTTTTACAATTTCACCCACACCTGCTGCCGAAATACAATCCCAAACTGAGATATTGCCTTCTCCATGCTTTACGGTAGTGCGTAAACATGGTTCCAATAATGATTCACCATGGCGTCGTCTAACATACTGACGTCTGTTCGTTCCAAATAATTGATATTTAGATTCGTCAGTCCATAGTACTTGTCGCTACTCATTATATCCCCAAGTTCCGTGGTCTCTGGCATATTTTAATCGTTTCCCTCTATTACCTCGGCGCAGTAAGAGTTTTCTCACTGCCACGCCTCCCCTCAAGCCTGATTTAAGCAAGTATCGCCTTATTGTTGAAACATGTACCGAAGTACCAGACGTTGCGGAAGATCTTGAGCTAGTTCTGTGCCAACTTCCTTACGATTTCTTAAGGAACTGACTTTTAAAAACTGTGCATCAGTTTTACTGAGATATTTTGGACGTCCATTCTTTGGTCTATCACTCGCACTGCCGGTTTAAGTCATTCTTTTTATTGTTTGTTGCACAGCATACCAGAAACATTTCATTATCTTTGATACTTTCACTTGACTATAACCCTCTTGGTGTAAAACTATATTTTTATTTCTGTCTAGTAATGCATTTTCTATCTACTATAGCAATTTACAGCTCGCAATTTTTCCTAAAAATGAAAATTTCACTCGTAGGCACGTTTTTTAAAAATCTAAGGAAATTCTATTATGGAACGGCTCTGTATCGTTTCTACCACTGAATTAAAACAAAATCTTATTGATAAATAACTCTCCTTTGAAATTTTATTGCAGAGCATTGTGGTGCAATAAAATTTATTACTTTAATCCTCTTATCAGGCGATCGATCGCACCCCTACGCGGAAGTATGATGTTATAAACTTGGAAATTTCCAGTGATTATATTTCTACCAATAAGTGAATCGTTCTTAGAATGATGTATTACGTATTATAAATGAAATTAACCCAATAATTAATAGTAAAAACGTTTTAGTAAATAAATTTTGGAAAATTTTGTTAGGTGCTTCTTTCTTTTGCACAGTACTGTAAATCCGCGACAGTCGGCGCTGTTTATTATAAATACGCATTCGTTCGAGTGAACTGGTTTCGTGCAGAAATACTTCCGTAATATATGTAGTAGGTGTCCAGTCCAATTTTAATTTAGCTTAAACAGCGGAGACAAGTTTTAAGACCAAATTATCATTACGTGTACGTGAACGAGTTTTGGCTGTATTCCACGCTATTTGCTATGTTAATTGCTTTCAAAGAATGTCGACGAATCGCAAAAAACAAACACTAATTTGTGGGTGTTTTTACATTTTTATATATGAATGCACAGCTAGATCCACAGTAATTGTTAGAATCCCTTTTTTCCAATTAACGTTTAATTATATTGTAATTATTTTGTTAAATAATTGTAAAAGGACAGTAAGTAATACATTGACAATAAACATGTAATTTACTTCTAGTGTATATTGTTACATTTTATTTGCTTTTCAATTAGTCTAGTGAATAGTTTGTACGATGTGATATATGATCCTTTGGATCTTTACTCGCTTCCTTTCTTAATAGTTTTTCGAAAATTTCATTTTATTCCTTCGTCATGTTTTTGTGTACCTATATGTCCATGTTTAACACGTTCAACCCGGCGTACGTGGGCAAGGTGAAAAGTTCTCGGCCTGACAATGAAAGACTGCCATTTAAATTTAAAAAATAATTTTATTTTTCTACATAATCTCCCTTGAGTTCAACACATTTGGTCCAGCGTTTTTCTACTATCAATATTCCTTCTCGGAAGTGAGAGTCTGGAAGGCTGTCAAAATATTCTTCTACGGTCCTTTCAACTTCTTCGTTGGATGTGAATCGCTTTCCAGAAACAAATTTTTTCAAATTTGGGAATAGATGGAAGTCTGAGAGTGCCAAATCAGGAGAATAGGGAGGATGGTCGAGCAAATCGTACCCCAAATCCCGCAATTTTCCCATCGCCTTGTCCTGATGAAAAATGATTTTTTTCTTCTTCAAACCAGGCCTCTTCTCGCGAATTTTGGCATCCAGCTATTCAAGAAGGTTAGAGTAATATGCGCTTGTAATTGTTCTGCCTTTTTCAAGGTAATCAATTAACAAGATTCCTTTTGCATCCCAAAACACGCTGGGCATGACTTTTCCGGCAGATGCAATCGACTTCGTTTTCTTTGGCGCTGAACCACCGGCTTCCACCCACTGATTTGACTGCTGTTTCGTTTCTGGCGTGCAGTGGTGGACCTATGTCTCGTCCATGGTGACAAATCGCCGCACAAAATCGGTCGAATTCTTGTTGAATCCAAAGAATGCTCCGAAAATCGTTTGCGCATTTACTTTCGATCGACATTCAGCAAATGCAGCGCCCATCTTGCGCAGAGCTTTCTCATCTCTAATTCTTTGTGCAAAAAGTTTCGCACCCTTTCTTCCGATATCTCCACAGCCTCAGCTATCTCACTCACTTTCACTCGCCTATCGTCCAACACAATATCATGTACTTTTTCGGTTTCTCGTGTGGTTGCGGTTTTTGGCCGTCCTTCACATGGGTCATCTTCGAGGGACGTACGACCACGTTTAAATTCAGCTGTTCACTTTTTAACGGTTGACATCGAAGGAGCAGAGTCCCCGTACACTTTTGCCAACTTCGGATGGATTTTCATAGGGGTTAAACCATCCAAAACAAAGAAGCGTATAACAGCACGATATTCAAGTTTATCTATTTAAAAAAATAACACGCACGACGTCTACTACAAAAATTCTTGCAAACAAACTACTTGAGAGAATAAGTTGAAAGTTTTCATATGAACTAAAGACACATGCAGCTAAGCAGGAAACATAAATTTCTGTTAATTGTAACGCCATCTCTGCAGGCCGAGAACTTTTCATCTTGCCCACATATACCACCGGTGGTTCACAAGCATCGTTTTCATCTGGCAGTGTGTAGCACCGGTTGTTCATATATGTTTCTAATTATGTATATTTAAAAAAGCATACTTTAAATTTAATACCTGGGAATAGGCTAGATGATGATATACACTGGCAATTAAAAAAAATATCTTTCACACTTGTTTTTAATATAAAAAGAAGTAGTCAAAATGAATAATAATTATAAATGAAGTGTAATTCATTTGAGGACTTCTGCAAAACATGGGATACAAAGTGTTGGTTTATTTCTACAGGCTGGGCAATAAATATTGACTTTTTTAGCCTTTTTGATGTCATTTTCCCTTCTTTCTTTTTCAACTATGGAACGATAGCAATTCTTACATCGTCTCTTCGTTGTCCTTGGACATCCATCATATTTCACTAGAATAGGAGTGAATGGTTTCGGTGAAAGCGGATCATTTTCAACTTTCTAAAGAGCGTCAATTATTCTTCTACGAAAACTCAGGACACAGAAATTTTTACGGGCACCAAATTTAGTGTATAGGCAATCATCTGGCACGTAGACATCCGCGGTCGTGGTCCATGCTATCTACTTCTGGACTTCCGGGCTCGAACCGCGTCACTTGTATATCTGCCCATGTTTCACAACAGTTTCAGTGCAGTAGTTTCCAAAACTTTTTAAAGCCATGGCGTCCTTAACATCCAGATTATTTCCGGCGGCGCCCTTCATATGAAGCAAAACTGAAGATCTGATAATTTTAATCTTCTTCTGGGCTTCCGGGCTGGAACCACGTCACTGGTATAACTGCCGACGTTTCGTATCAACTCGTATGGGACATCTTCAGGGCTCAACTACTGCTACTATTTGTTGCACTGAAACTTCAGTAGCTGAGCCCTGAAGATGTCCCATACAAATGGGTACAAAACATCGACAGATATACCAGTAACGCGGTTCCAGCTCGGAAGCCCAGAAGCAGTTAGTGTATAGGCATTTATTAACGTAGTGCCACAAATCAATTCTAGTTTTATCTTCCTATACCATTTAATGGTTTTTCTTAATGAACAGTAAGATGATATTTGATCAAAAAGATTGACTCCTTTTTTGTCGTTATTATAGCTTTTAACACAATCGGGCTTTTGCACAGATTTGTGCCCTCTGGTAGTGACTTCTATAAGGGAGCATTTGTCGTATTTACATGTTGTTAACATCAATATTGATCTCTTATCTACCATTTCATAAATTTTATACCTTTTTTCTGTACACTGATTATCACCCTTTCTTTGTTTCACTTTCGCTTCTGTTTGCTCGAAGAGTCCCGTATAAATAATATTTTTTCTTTTGGAAAAGTGCTTTAGCTAAAGGTATACTAGTGTAATAATTGTCAGCGTATAAAATTCTTCTCCCATATAAAGGATCATCCATGAGTTCCATGACGATACTAAGTGGGTGTGATTTCTATACTTAGACTTTCGCCAGAATAAATTTTTATTTTATAGGTAAATCTTTCTATAAGAGTTTTACGCCATATTTATGTCGTTTATTCGGAATGTATTGGCGAAATTGACCACGCCATCTGAGACGAAAGAACAGTCAAAGCAATGAATTGAAAAGGAAGAATCTGCTCCAAAGAAGTCGAAGATAGTTCCATTTGCAGGCAAGGTTATGACGTCAGTTTCTTGAGATGCACGTGTGATAATTTTTATTGATTTTCTTCAGGGAGCGTTGGTTTTTTTTTTTGGCTAAACCATTGAAATATTCTTGCCATATAATTTTTTAGTTGGAATAATATTTACTATTCGATAATATTAATTGTTACTATTTACAATTTGTTTTATTATATTCAATTCTATTTCGAAATGAACTTTTGACAATCCAAGCATTTATAACGTTTTTTTAAGGAGCGGCGTTGATCAGGCGGGCCATCACCTAAATTTCTTCTTTCCCAAGGTCAAGTAACAATGTCTTGCAAATCTCGTTTGGTACATATATGTGCATATATTATAGGGAGGTTATTGGCCTGGTGTCGTCCCACAGATGAAACTTTCGTGAGAATGAAAAAAAAAACCCGTTTAATTCTCGCGAAAATTTCGTCTGCGGAGAATTAAACGGGTTTGATCTCTTCAGTGATTTGAGGTCACGATGGTCAAATGGAAATTTTGCACAAGATCATGGTTGTGTTACCGGTTTTCGTCAATATTAATCTGGACGTTGAAAGTATTTTAGTATAATGATGGTGATATTATATGGTGTGCTGTTGAGTTTGTACAACCTTTTCAAATTTTGCGGTTTTTTTAAAGAATAAATAAAACACATAATTTACATTCACTTTCAAAAACTTTTTACTGATAATTGAAGTATCAGTTATGACATTTATATGAGAAAAATAATATCTGCTAAATGGCATCCTCTTGCAACTCCACAGACGTCCATTCTTTTGTTAAAATTTTCAATGACATTTTGACATAATTGAGTCTCTCTCTCACCAATGACACGAATAATTTCATCTTTCAAAGCAGGAGTTGATTGTGAATTGTTTTTATATACCTGACTTTTTACACAACCCCAATGAAAATAGTCTAACCAATTAACATCACCGTTTCTTGAGATTACACGTCCAGGAAAATTTTCTCTCAATAAATCAATTGATTTGTGTGTAAAATGAGGTGTAGCGCCATCCTGTTGAAACCAAATATCCTCTAGATTAATATTCATTAATTCAGGCCACAAAAATTCGGTTATCATCCGACGATATCGGTCACCATTGACAGGTACGGCTTCACCAGCAGCATTTTCAAAGAAGTAAGGTCCAATTCCACCACCTGACCCTAATGCACACCAAACAGTAATTCGTTTAGGATGCATAGGTTTCGCAGAAATAATTCGTGGATTTTCCTCACTCCAGATACGGCAATTTTGTTTATTAACATAGCCACCGTGTTCAAAATGTGCCTCATCGGAAAACGTTTTAAATGATCTAATGGCTACAGTTCCTGTGTTATTTGAAGCTTGTATGCCTTCAGAGCTAAATCCTTGTGTAAAATACGCCATGTTGTTTATCCACTAAGTCCAAGTTGTTTTGAACGTCGTCTAATGGACATTTCAGGATCTTCAGCAACACTTTCAGGAACCAAACCAATATTTTCTTGTGAACGACCACTACGACTGTATTTTTCAGTTTTTGATCTTCCACGGAACCGATCTCTTGAAATTTTTTAATTATTCGACCAATAGTGCTTTCAGATGGACGATTATGTAAACCATAAAATTCACGTAATTATCTAAAAACTTTTTTCGCAGAACGCTGATTTTCATAAAATAATTCAACAATTTGAACGCGTTATTATACCGTGTACGAAGCCATTTCTATAAATGTCATACATCACACTTTTTAAATGCCCACACACCCAGACAAATTCAGTGCGCCATCTATATTTTATTTATTCTTAAAAAAAACCGTGCAATTTGAAACACTCTTTACATTAAGATAAATTAGGCTTTAATATTTTTACAATTGTAAGTCTAGTATTTTGAAAATCATTATGCATTGGTTTTTTTCCCTCTTTTTATAGTTTTATAATTTGTTTTAAATTTCATTTGACACGTGGTTAATAAATGCTAATATTGTACATACACATACAATACTGTGTAATAAATCTTTTTTAATTCTTGAGTTTTGTTAAGACCGTAGTTTTCAGCGTATCAAGTACTGCGAAAACACATGAAAACATCTTACATATTAATGGCTTAAAGTTGGATGTATGTACATACATCATAGTGGCTTATTTGTTCAGTAGTATTTTTATCAAATGAATGACAAAAACAACAGCTTCAATCTAATTAAAACAATGTATCAAGCTTAGTAATAACTAGAGTTGAGAAATCTTTTTCGTGAACTAGGATCGTAACAAGGCGAGTATACGAACAAACCTTGGAATGCATACGTTATCTACGTGACTTATGTTTTATTTTATAAATAACAGACATTATTCACAGCAGTTGCTGCGTGGCGAAAAATGGATAAGACTGATTAAATGTCTGCAACATGACGTAAGTTTCCACGTTTGCTTCGGAGACCAACGTACGTCGAACTCTACATCTACGGATACTCGCCAGTCCTGGCCTTCCTCTTCCCGGCGGAATATCTCCGCCACCTCTCCTCCTTCTGGGATTTCGGTCCCTTGTAACAACAAAGAACCCAGCAGCTTCTCCACCCAATACGCTCACTCGGACAATACAATTGCCCTCCCTGTATATGTACGTCGCGCAAATACTTGACTGTGTTAGTGTGTCGCCCGTACGCGTGTTTGTGTAGTATAGGTAATGAACCAGGTGCGTGCAACTGTGGGCCACGTGCATATAGTAAAACAGTAACCCTGTCTGTGGAGGCGAAGATGTGTGGACAATAGGGTAACTCCATTGTATGTAGAGTGTGTAATAAAATCTGTTCATGTAAATAGATAGGGCTGAACCATACTAGGTTATTTCTGCAAAATAGTGTGAGTGTGATGCGTCTGCTACTCGGTGTACCAGTCATTTTCTGTAAAGAAGAGTGAGTTGAGAGCATTGCGAAGATTGTATATATATATATATATATATATATATATACAATCTTCGCAATGCTCGCAACTCACACACATTTATACATATATACATATGTATAGAGAGAGAGAGAGAGATCTTTTCAAGTGGATATCGATAGGCAGTTTGTTTAATTAGTTTTTTTATTCAAGAGAGAATAATTAGTGAGTGCACAAATCAACGTATTTGGTGAAAGAAGTTTCCAAACAGAGATTTCCCTGCATTAAAACGAGATAAGTGCTTATATATATATATATAAATAAAGAGACAATATAATGTAAAAAAATCGTATTCGTAATTGTAAAATTGTAATGTTAATTTTGTTGTGTTTTCTTTACTATTTAATTCTTGCATATATGATAGAACATTTTGAGCCATTCATTGTTTTTAATTATTGTTAATTGTATTTCATACTGCAAGAAGTAGCTTCCTAAAGTGACTCTGATTAACAAAGAACATAAATATTTGATGAGGTTTTTACGATATTCAAATTAAAGGAGTATTTATATATTTGTGCATCCTTCGTAATCTGAATCGTTCTTATTATATAGACAGTATATATATGTATGTATGTATATATATATATATATATATATATATATATACATATATATTAGGTGCGCAACTAAGTTCTCGCTGTTTTTCAAGAGATGGCTCCAGTAGTAAGTGCTGGTCGATTGTGACATAACCAAAACATCATGAACCAAGCTTAGACATATGGTAAACAAACCGCTTTGACACATTAGTGATTTTGTTTTTGCGTCATATACTTTTGGTTGTGTGAAAATGTCTGATTTTGTGCCAAATAATCGTCATTTGCGGGAAGTGTTGCTTTTCTTCTTTCATTCGAAGAAAACGGCGGATGAAGCGCATCGCAAACTCCAAAAAGTTTACAGAGATGCTGCTCTAAGTGAAACAACGTGCCGTGATTGGTTCCGTCGCTTCAAAGACGGTGATTTCGATGTTGATGACCGTTTGCGTGAAGGAAAACCAAAAACCTTCGAAGACGCTGAATTGGAGGCATTGCTCGATGAGGATCCGTGCCAAACGCAAAAAGAGCTTGCTTCAGCATTAGGAGTTACCCGCCAAGCCATTTCCCAGCGATTGCATGCGTTGGGAATGATTCAAAAACAAGGCACTTGGGTTCCTTATGAGTCGAAGCCAAGAGACGTTGAGCGTCGTTTTTTCGCCTGTGAACAACTGTTCCAGCGGCAAAAAAGGAAGGGTTTTTTCATCGCATTGTTACGGGTGATGAAAAATGGATTCCTTAATAGCAACCCAAAGAGAACAAAATCATGGGGACTGCCCGGTCATGATTCTACGTCGTCGGTTCGGCCGAATATTCACGCTGCGAAGGTTTCGCTGTGTATATGGTGGGACCAAGGCGGTGTTATTTATTATGAGCTGTTGAAACCGAACGAAACCATAACTGGGGAACAGTATCGAACTCAATTGATGCGATTGAGCCGAGCACTGCGCGAAAAGCGGTCACAATACGAGCAGAGGCACGAAAAAGTGATTCTGCAGCATGACAACCATCGGCGTCACGTTGCCAAACCCGTTAAAACCTACTTAGAAACGCTCAAATGGGAGATCCTACCCCACCCGCCATATTCCCCAGATATTGCGCCTTCCGATTATTACTTGTTCCGTTCGACGGCACATGGTCTGGCTAATCAGCAGTTCCGCTCATATGAAGACATCTCAAAATGGCTTGATTCGTGGATAGCCTCAAAAGAAGAACACTTCTACCGTGACGGTATTCGAGCTCTGCCAGAAAGACGGGAAAAAGTTGTCGCTAGCGATGGGCAATATTTTGAATGATTCATTTGTAAACATTTTTTCACAATAAAGTTGCATTTTCATCAAAAAAACAGCGAGAACTTAGTTGCGCACCTAATATCTTTATATGTATAGTTTCATGTTTATTTCAGTTTGTTAGCCGGTACATTCTGTTGAATTATAATTTTTGTATCACTCCGAGCCTTCGTAATTGGTTTTTATAATTTCCAAATTTAATTCAAGCCGCTCAACAAAATACAAAGATATTTAAAGACTAAATAAAAGTTTAGTAACAATATGGCTCGAAATGCGGGGCTTCAATAAACAAGGATTGTAACATATGTAGTTACACAATCAACCATTCATATTACCATATATGTGGCGTGGCTAAAATTACTTCATACATCCTTTGATAAGTGTTTTAAAACAGCAATTTTAATTTATAATTCAAACAAACATTTATTTAAACGTATTTGTTTAAAATTACCTATTTTCATAAAGTATTATAAAGTCATTGTTTATGGCCAAGTCCTGCATTAGTGTGATCAAGTACTATTTATATATTTCATTTTAGATGAATAATAATGCGAGAAATATTTGAAAAAGCGCCCACACACAAAATAGGATAGGTATCATACATACGCGTGTCCGAATATCTTTATATTTTTGTTTCGGTATCTTAAGTAATTTTTGCCAATAATTCAGCGCCGGCCTTTCACAAGGTTCAGAAAATCATCGGCGTGGAAAACTTCACGCACTTTAAAAACAAGTTCTAATTGTAACGGCAAAAAGCGAAAGTTATTCTGGTGTTATACATGCACATGAATATATATATATATATATATATATATATATATATATGTATATATATGTACGTACAGATGTAATGTATACTAACACGAATGCATATATTACACGGTACAAGTTCCTTCGTAAAATTTATGTATCCCATTTAAAAATAAGACGCCATTAAATGTGACTGCGCGATTGCATAAACCATATGGTATACATATGAGCGAATGTTAAGTGTGCTACCTGCAGATACTTTTCTTAAAAGTAGATCAACTTTGATGAAAAAAAAATCATTTTTTAAAACGCTAAGGAATGTAGTTTTGAACTAGTAGAAAACAAACTCGTTGCGTTTTAGTTGAATTTGATGGAGCCTGTAGTTGATTAACTTAATCACTAAGGTTGATATATAACCCCTTTCCACATTAACTTTCGTAATTCTGTATACGCATTTCGACAACTAAGTTGTCATCATCAGCAAATAATTGCAAGGTGTCGCACTTGGTAAACCACGGCGATAAATACCTGTACGAAAACAAACTCCGTACGCGATCTGTACCATTGAGAACCAAAATGTACACTTTGGTTCTTAGGTGCGACACCTTGCAATTATCTGCTGATGATGACAACTTAGTTGTCGAAATGCGTATAAAGAATTACGAAAGTTAATGTGGAAAGGGGTTATATATCAACCTTCAGTGATTAAGTTAATCAACCACAGGCTCCATCAAAATTATCTACAAGCCAAATCTGGTCAATAAGACGAACTAAGTGCTAATTAAAATCTCAATTCATGTAATTTGAACACGGCGATTGCAGACTTCTGCAAAAAAATTTTGGCGAAAATTTTTTCTTCCCACTTTGACGAAAATTTTTTTGCTTTCGTGGTCTATAAAACGAGATCTTTCAACTAAAAAAATACAAACTCACTACCTTTTATAAGATAATTTTGATGGAGCTTGTGGTTGATTCACTTAATCACTGAAGGTGGGTATATAACCCCTTGCCAAATAAATTTTCGAATTCTGTATACATATTTCATCATCAGCAGATAATTAAAAAGTGTCGCACCTGGTGTCACACCAGGTGTATATTTTGGTTCTCAACGGCACGGATCCCGTACGGAGTTTGCATTCGTACGGGTGTTTTTCGCCGTAGTTTACCAGGTGCGATACTTTTTAATTATCTGCTGATGATGACAATTTAGTTGTCGAAATAGGCATACAGAATGTGAAAATGTGAAAAAGGATTATATATCAATCTTAAGTGATAAGTTAATCGACCACAGACTCCATCAAATTTACCTTTATAATATTGTATATATATCTATCTAAAGACCTTTTTATATTTTTTAAATGAACACTTGTCTGATGACTGCTAAAGATGATTGATATGTGTTAAATCTATTGTATGATAAGTTAGTATTGCAACTTTTTAAAGTAATTTACATTGCCATTATTAAAAGTCAAAGTCCCTAGAATCTTTACTTCTCATTATATTCGAGAAAAATACTTTTATACTTTCGATGTTAATATAGTAAATATTGGATGTTATATAAGTAGAGGTAAAGGCAAAAATATTTTCACTTATGTATCTACTTTATAAACAATCCATTTTGCACATTTTACATCATCATCAAAACACAATACACAATATATGAGTGATAATTTGTTACTTGATTCAAAAACAAACAAAAATTGATCTGTGTTAAAATAGTCTCGGCTAAATGATGATTTTAATTTCGTAACAAAGAAAAGAAGCTTGCGTGCACACGCACTTCTTCCCCGAGTATCAGTGGCGTACGCAATCGAGTTACCGTACGGAACAGATTACGTAGAGTACTTGTAATTTGCGAACGATGGTAGACAGACCATCTAAGTAACTTTGTGGAATTATCTTTTGGCATGCCAGCTGATTTTATTGGGAGAGTTTCCTCGAACTTATTTAGATGTGTGACAAGGCATCTTGATTACTGTCATTTTACGAGAATCATTCTTTTCCGATACAGAAACAAAATTAGAATCTATGAAATGGGTCCGTTGGAAGTTCATTCCTTTGAAACACACACAATCTTCTATTCTTGTTAAATATATACCAAAGTGAACTACGATGATAGCAATTGTCTATGGTAACAAGTTTGAGTAACAAAGAAGACTTTCTCCTTCGTGACAATACGCGAATTCACAAGGTAGACAAAGCCTAATCTATCTTCCGTAAGTGTACTTTCCTGAACTGAACCAACCACCATATAGTCTCCATTAATCTCCCTCCGACTGATTTAGAGATTTGAAAAAGCATCTCGAAGAGTGTCATTTTCCATAAATCATTCTTTTCTGATACAGAAACAAAGTTAGAATCCTTGGAACGGGTCCGTTGGAGCTCTTCCCTTTCAAAAAAAAATTCACACAAAATTTTCAGTTGAAAAGGTCTCAGCCATCGTCTTTTGACGCCAAACAAGAGCTATTTTTGCTGAATATATGCCAAAGGAACCTATAATAGCAATTACCTATGATAATACTTTAACAGAAACGTCCAAGTTTGTGTCAGAAAGAAGTCCTCCTTCATGACAATGGGTGAATTCACAAAGTAGCCCGAACCCAATTCAATGACATCCATGATTGTTTTACATCTTTCAGAGGTCCACATTAGTATGTATGTAGATGATGTATCTGTTTTAGTATACTCTGATGATGACAGTGTTAATTTAACCAACAATATTCTGTCGGTTTGGTTTGCAGGTAATAAGTTGTGTATAAGCTTCGAGGAAACTAAGTATAAGTATTCCGTACTAAATAAAGACAAATTAACATTAAAAATATTCAAATTAACAATACTAACTTAAGCTGAAGTTTTTCTTGTTGTATATACACAAAGTCTTTAATAAATGTCCAAAATAACTTGTCAAAATACAACTGAATACAATCACGGACAACTATGTAAAAATATTATTCGAATATCAGAATCGAAGTGACTTATGCGCTCCTGTCACGTAGTTCGAATTAAGGAAGAACATTGACCAAAGAAAGTAATATTATGCGCGTCGTAAACAGCGAAGGGGAAGGCCATCGGCGTAACCAATGTCACAGATGATTTGTATTTTACGATTTGATTATGTTTACGTAGCAATACGTTCGCAAGAGGATTATTCACAAATTTAGCCACGGCCTGTACATACAAATTATAGCATTAAATTGTCTTTCGTCGATTCATTTTCACTGCACAATACTTAGAAGAGAAAAAAATGTTGGAATAGACGTCACAGTTATTGGCTACGTCAATTGTGTACCAGTTTGTAAATAATAACAACTCTAAATGTAGTTCAATACGGGGGGAAATCGAACAGTTTTCTGCCTAACAATGAAGCAAAAGATCTACGATTTTTCCATTAATTTCATTTCTCAAAGTATTCTCCGGAAACTCCAATACACTTGTGCTATCTGTTTGGTAACTTGACTTTATTAATCAGGAAAGAATGATTTATGGAAAATGACATTCTTTGAGACGCTTTTTCAAATCTCTAAATAAGTCGTAGGGAGACGAATGCGGACCATATTGTGAATGGTTCAGCTCAAAGAAGTTACACTGGCGAAAGATGAATTGGGTTTAGGCTACCTTGTCAAAGAAGTTACACTTGCGAAAGATGAATTGGGTTTGGGCTACCTTGTGAATTGTTATTATTATAGTTTCCTTTGGCATATATTCAACAAGAATAGCTCTTGCTTGGCTTCAAAAGACAATGGCTGACACCTTTTCAACTGAAGATTTTGTGTGAATATTTTTGAAAGGGAAAAACTCCAACGGACACATTTCATGGATTCTAATTTCTGTATCAGAAAAGAATCATTTATGGAAAATGACGTTCTTTGACATGCTTTTTCAAATCTCTAAATCAGTCGAAGGGAGATTAATGCGGACTATATGGTTGATGGTTCAGTTCAGGAAAGTACACTTACGGAAGATAGATTAGGCTGTGTCTACTTTTTGAATTCGCGTATTGTCATGAAGGAGGAAGACTTCTTTGTTACGCAAACTTATTACCATAGACAATTGCTATCACCGTAGTACCCTTTGGTATATATTTAACAACAATAGCTCTTGAAGATTGGGTGTGTTCGAAAGGGACGAACTTCAATGGACCCGTTCCATAGATTCTAATTTTGTTTCTGTATCAGAAAAGAATGATTTCTTTGAGATGCTTTTTCAAATCTCTAAATAAGTCGGAGGGAGACGAATGAGGACCACATAGCGAATGATTCAGCTCAAAAAAGTTACACTTGCGAAAGATGAATTGTGTTTGGGCTATCTTGTGAATTCACCCATTGTCATGAAGGAGGACTTCTTTCCGACAACTTGGACGTTTCTGTTAACGTATTACCATAGGTAATTGTTATTATTATAGTTTCCTTTGGCATATATTCAACAAGAATAGCTCTTGCTTGGCTTCAAAAGACGATGGCTGACACCTTTTCAACTGAAGATTTTGTGTGAATATTTTTGAAAGGGAAAAACTCCAACAGACTCATTTCATGGATTCTAATTTCTGTATCAGAAAAGAATCAATTATGGAAAATGGCGTTCTTTGACATGCTTTTTCAAATCTCTAAATCAGTCGAAGGGAGATTAATGCGGACTATATGGTTGATGGTTCAGTTCAAGAAAGTACACTTACGGAAGATAGATTAGGCTGTGTCTACTTTTTGAATTCGCGTATTGTCATGAAGGAGGAAGATTTCTTTGTTACGCAAACTTATTACCATAGACAATTGCTTTCACCGTAGTACCCTTTGGTATATATTTAACGAAAATATCTCTTGAAGATTGGGTGTGTTCGAAAGGGACGAACTCCAATGGACCCATTTCATGGATTCTAATCTTGTTTCTGTATCGAGAAAGAATGATTCTTGTAAAATGACATTCTAGGAGATGCTTTGTCACACATCCAAATAAGTTCGGAACAGGAAGGTTGATGTACAACCCCTTTCCACATTAATTTTCGTTTTCTGTATACATATTTCGACAACTAAGTTGTCATCATCAGCAGATAATTAGACACTGTCGAACCTGGAAAACTACGGCAAAATACCCGTGCGAAACAAATTCCGCACACGATCTGTACCTGTACATTGACTTTCACCGGTACAGATCGTGTGCGGAATTTGTTTCGTACGGGTATTTTGCCGTAGTTATATATATATATATATATATATATATATATATATAATACGAAAATTAATGTGGGAAGGGGTTGTATATAAACCTTCGGAGATTAATTTAATCAACCACAGACTCCATCAAAATTACCTTAACGATCAAAAGAATAAGATAGTAATCTTTTTATTTAAAGATACGCCAGTTTTGTTTAGTTTTAGTTTTGTTTTATGTCTCGAAATTTCAACGCGGACAAGATACATATTGGCACACTTAAAAGTATAATTAAAAAGCGTTCACGAGGCTTATTTGTACAAGTTTTAAATGTAAAACAACAAAAAGTGTCTTGCATTTGGAAAGTTAGCGTTGCCAGAAAACGTGCGCTCCTTGGAGGATTAAAATCTTCCATTCAGAGAAAAGATTCGGACTCATTTTGCATGCCATATCGAGCGCAGGTCTATATTTGATATATTTGGCTCCGTCTGGTATGTGTTTTGAAATTTCGTCCAAAAAAAATCGATTATTCACCGATGCAGAATGTTAATCAAAAATTACGTATCAATGAGACAACGTATTTCCATTTCTATTTATTTTTAAATAGAACTTTGAACGTATTAGTTTTGTTTTCTTTTCTCCATGTTGTTAAATGGGTTATGTAATTTTTTTAATTTAATTATTACGAATTTAGTGAAAATTTGATCGAAAAGTGGGCAATTGCTTTGTTGAATAATTCGTAATTATTGTTGATGACATAATAAAGACTCTAATTTATTTTTCAAGTTTAATTTTAGGTATTTTTTTTTAATTTTTCATTTTTAAAAGCTAAACTTTTAATCAAAAAAAGGCAAAAAGCCCCTTACCACAGTAAAGTCCGTACTTTTTTGTGGTTATATCTAATTACGAGGATATCTAAGGAAGGTAAACTGTCATTGATTCTTTTTCCGTCAACGTAATGCCATCATTTCCTTCGGTACCTATTCCAGAAATTTTAAGGGCTTTATAAGAATGAGATTAAACAGGAGAAAGTAAATGAATAGTTACGGTTGAAAACCCTATGTATGTCTCAAAACTGTTTCCAATTTCAAGGTAAATAGCATAATACGAGGGTAGCCGTTTATATTTCGGGAATTGGCAACACTGTTAGTATTGCCTCCTATCTGATGATTGCATCGTGAAGTTTGTCATTTTTGATAATATATTTCCCTTGCGACATACCGTGAGGGTGAGGCATCTCTAGGTATTAGTAACACAAGCGTCCATAAGATCCTGCACGAAAATTTGGCCGTTAAGAAGCTATGCTCACTTTGAGTACCACATAGTTTGATAACAGCTCAAAAAAGGACTCGCGTCGATTGGTGCCAAGAAATGCCCAAAAATACAATGGCGGCGCTTCAAGGAACATTTATAAAGTCGTCACATGTGATGAATCTTTGATCTATACGTGTAAGCCCGATAGTAAATAGCAGTCGACTGTGTGGGTATTCCAAGATGAGACAAAATCAACAAAATTTGTTCGCGCTCGAAACACATCAAATCAAATGATCGCCTGCTTTTTCGGAAAAACCGGTCACGTTGCAACCATGCTTTAGAGAGTTATAGGACGGTCAATTCCGTATGGTACACAACTATTTGTTTGCCAAAAGTTCTTGAAGAAATAAGGAAAACAAACCCAAAACGACCGATCTTTCTCCACCATGACAATGCGAGCTCTAACAGGTCGGTTCAAATAATTGATTGGGCAAAACATTGATTGATGAGTCATTCGCCGTACAACCCTGATCTATCAACCTGTGATTCCTTTTTGTTCCCAGACGTGAAGAATAAACTTCGTGGTCAACGGTTTTATACGCCGGAAGAGGGAGTTGAGGCATTCAAAATATTTTGTAGATTTTTTTACTTCATATTTTTTTCGGAGAAAGAGAAAAGTGCGTTGATTTTCAAGGATACCTAATAATTTGAAAAGCAATAAAACTATTTTGATAATAAAAAATTTTTTTTTGTTATCTTCATTCCCCTTTGAAATATAAATGTGGCTACTTCACATAATGAACAGATTGTACCATATAAATTTAGTCATTCAATGCAGTTAGTGAACGTGAAATTATTATTTTTGTCAAGATTTCTATTTTTGTTTTTCTAAAGCAGTTGTAGCTATTTTTTTTTGTGAGGAAATTTTAATTCTCCTTAACAACCAACCTCAAATTTAAAGTTCTGAGAACGAGACTTATAAGTTCGATACATTTCAATGTTAACATATTATATAAAAATATACGTTTTGACGTCAATATAAAGGTATAATTGTAAATTAAAAGTAATTTATTGAAAGAAAGACCGCAGTGAACGAGTATAGTTTACATCGCACAATAAGCACATTAAAAAGAATAATTTTTTTTGTAATCCAATGCGCAGGTAGTTTCTATTAATCGAATGATTATTCAAAAATCGTCCTTGACATTTATTTCTAGATCGCAGATAATTGGAAACACGGTTATTATAATTTCGACGTACTATTGGGTCTGGGAAAAAGTTCGTGGCGTTTTTCCCGATAGATGGCATTGGTTGCCGATAACTAAAGAACAACAAGTCACAGCGACACCACCGACGGCTCGTTTTTTAGATGACCTTCCGAACGTTAGTTAGCGTAGAAACATTGTAAAGTGGTTGGAAAGTTATTTTTGGAGAAGAATAATGAGAAATTTCGCTATATTTGCAATATTTTATGATAAGGGGAAGAACGCTGCGCAGGCTTGTGATAAAATTTGTGCTGTGTACGGTTTTTTTCTGTTGCGCGGAAATGGTTCGCTCGCTTTCGTTCTGGAAATTTCAATGTGAAAGATGAGTCACGCTCCGGTCGTCCAATCACTGAAAAATCTGATGAAATTCTTGAAAAAGTCCTCAAATTTAATATCAGCAGTGTCGATATTGGCATGGAGCTAGGCATTGACCACAAAACTGTTTTGAACCATTTACATAAAGCTGGTTACAAAAAAAAGCTTGACGTATGGGTTCCTCATGAGTTGAGCGTGAAAAACATATGGACCGAATTAACATCTGCGATGCGCTGCTGAAACGGAATGAAATCGAGCCGTTTCTGAAACGTTTAATAACCGGAGATGAAAAATGGATTACGTACGATAATCGGAAGCGTAAAAGATCGTGGATAAAGGATGGTGAGCCGTCACAAGCGTTCGCTAAGCCAACATTGACGCCAAAAAAAGTGATGCTGTGTGTATGGTGGGACTGGAGGGGAACGACTACGAGCTACTTCTAACTGGTCAGACGATTGATTCTCAACTCTACTGTGCACAACTAGAGATTACGCCAGGCGATTGAAAGAAAACGGCCCGAATTGATTAATAGGAAAGGTGTTGTCTTCCATCATGACAACGCCCGACCACACACTTCTTTGATGACCCGTCAAAAATTGAGAGAGTTTGGTTGGGAAGTTTTGATGCACCCACCTTACAGTCCGGATATAGCACCCTCTGACTATCATCTGTTTCGATCTCTGCAGAACTCTCTCAATGGAATTAAGTTGGTTTCAAAAGAAGCCTGTGAAAACTACTTGATTCAGTTTTTCGACCAGAAACCACAGAAGTTTTTCACCGATGGGATCATGGATCTACCAAAAAAATGGCGAAACATTGTCGATAATAATGGAGCATATTCGGTTTAAATGAATTCGTCCACGCGCCATGCGGGGACCAGTTGAATTTTACTGAAAAAACGCCACGAACTTTTTCCCAGGCCCAATATCATCTATCGAAATTTGCATTTTACGGATTAATCGATATGCTATATTGAGGAAGCGGATATTTAAACAATACGTACCTTGTTATGACAAGAAGCAACCGATTTAAATAAACGCGTAAACTCGAGATTTTAGCCTTGGTTTTAAACGTTTAAAACATAATACGATAGAAGAGTGAGAAGCTTGATAAAAAACAAACTTTTTCGAAAAAAAAGCATTTTATTTCTCAACGTAGTTGAATTTTTTTTCAATGCACTCAGTCTAGATTTTCATAATTCTTCGTTTCTTTCAAAATAATACAATTTTGCAATACATTAGCATTGGTGGTAGGTAATTTTGATGGAGCCTGTGGTTGATTCACTTGATCGCTGAAGGTTGATATTGTATATATCCCCTTGCCACATTAATTTTCGTATTATGTATACGTGTTTCGACAACTAAGTTGTCATCATCAACAGATAATTAAAAAGTGTCGCATCTGGAAAACTGCGGCGAAAAGTACCCGAACGAAAACAAAGTCCGTACGCGATCCGTACCGTTGAAAACCAGAATGTACACTGTGGGAGGGGGTTATATATCAACCTTCAGCGATCAAATTAAAATCGGCATCTAGTTATTAGAGTCTAATGTTTCTCCATTGAGCCATTTTTTAAGTTTGAAAACAGGAAATTGTTTCACTTGTAGTTTGCGTTTAAATAATTCTGCTTTCATTTTTTCTTCTCTTGGAGCTTTTCAAATTTTTAGTTTCGTTAATGCAGTTTTTAATTTTAATTCTCTAATTGGTATTCTATGTAGGCGTTTTACATTGTCTTCCTGTTTGTGTTGTAGCTAGCATTTTAGATATTTTGCTTCTAGTTCGCCATTTCCTAAAACCTTTCCAATTTTTAATTTCGCTACTTCTAATTCCCTAATTGGTTTTTGTGTATATGTTCTTCATTGACTTCTGTTTGTCTTATAACTTGCTTTTCAATAATTCTGCTTCCATTTCGTTATTTTCTGAAGTCTTTCCAATTTGTAACTACGCTAGTGCTGTTTTTAGTTCTAATTTTCTAATTGGTGTTCTACGTGTACGAGGGTGGTCCCAGAAGTAGTCGACCCAACAAAGATAACAAAAATTTTGGAAAGAAATATATTTAGTTTTCAACATAATCTCCTTTCAGCTCTATACACTTTTCCCAGAGATATTCAATAAGTTCGATAGCCTTTTTATAATAAGAATTGCCTTACTTCTCAAAATAGCCATTAACTACCGACATCACTTCGTCTTTTTAAGTTTGGGAACAGAAAATAATCCGAGGGGGCTAAATCTGGTGAATAGGGTGCATGAGGTAGCAATTCAAACTTTAATTCATTAATTTTGGCCATTGCAATAACGAATTTGTGAGCTGGCGCATTGTCTTGATAAAACAACACTATCTTCTTAGCCAAATGCAGTCGTTTCTGCTTGATTTCTTCGCTCAAACGTTGCAATAAGTTCGCATAATAATCGCCGTTGATAGTTTTCCCTTTTTCAAGATAGTCAATGAAAATTATTCCACGCGCATCCTAAAAAACCGATGCCATGACCTTACTCGCAGATGAAACAGTCTTCTTCTTCTTCTTTGGAGCCGGTTCTCCCTTTTGAGTCCATCGTTTTGATTGTTTTTTTGTCTCGGGTGTGAAGTAATGGATCTATGTTTCATCCATGGTTATGAAATGGCTCTAAAATTCTGCCTTGTTGCTGTGAAACTTCCCTAAACACTCAATAGAAACATTTTCACGACACTGTTTTTGCTCGAGTGTGCGCAAACGCGGCATCCATCTTGCACACAGCTTTCTCACGTCCAAATTTTCAGATAATATGCGATGTACCGCACTTATTGAAATGCCTACTATTTCTGCTAGCTCGCGCACTTTCAGTCGACGATCATCCAGTACCACTTTGTGGACTTTCTTCACCGTTTCTGTAGTTGTCACCTCATTTGGTTGACCACTGCGATGCTCGTCTTGGCAGCTCGTACGGCCTCGTTTAAACTCTGCTGCCCAATATTGCACTGTTGTAAACGAAGGACCAGACTCACCCAGAGTCGAATCCAGTTTAGCTTTTATATCGGTTGGGCTGAGGCCTTTCAAATAAAAGTATTGTATCACGTAACGATGACCAATTCACTATTGATTGATAGCTGCCAAACAAATACTAAACAACGTGACGTCTTCAAATTTGAAACATATGCTTTATAGGTTGTGTACTTTATTTGCTTCTGTAGTAGGTTCGGAACTTATTAGTAGGTCCTCGTGATATGTCACGTCTTCGAATACAGTATTTTGCCTCGACTGCAATTAATAAAACGAATAATTTACATTATTGAAGAAAAACAGTTCCAAGCAAATAGAGTCATATATTATTAGTCTCGTAAAAACAGGTTTAATGCAATTATTTTTCTGTAAAACTATAATTTACATTTCGGTTTATTTATATAATATTAAACTATTATTAAAACTTCTAAAAAATCTTTTATTATTGACATAAAGGATTGTTTATATCTACTTATGCCAACACCCACTGTAGATTATTCAAGGACTTTCTCATACCTGTTTACATAATGTAACTAAATGCGTGCCACTACATGTAATGCATTGCATCAAACTTTTCAGTTTTACCTTCCTTAAATACTGTCATGGAAAGTTTTGTTTGTTACAGCGATAACTTTACTGGTAGATGTTATTGCTTTAATTGTATAAATATTTATATTCAAGTATGAATATTTCAGAGTATTGACATGCTCTGAGTTTTATATATTCCTGAACGTAATGTAGATATTTTCTATGTTTTGTAAAATTTGTTCCATTTCGAGATAGTTATCTTGCTCGACCGATAGCAATCAATGGAAACCATTCACAATAGTATTACGAAATTTAATATACAAGGTTGTATTGTAAATATACATAAGACAAGTGTAAAAGTATGTCACGTGTTGTCTAGGGGGAAAATACATTAAATACACAAGTATACACGGTTTTAGATCTAAGCAACCAAAAGCTGTTTCTAAGGTTATTTGGGGCGCCGAATCCGAATCCGCACTCCGTTTTTTTGATATTGGTTCTAATTTTCGAGATATTAGATAAACACATTTTTTACAACGTTTGACAATTAATCTCCATTTTATTCATTAAAAAGTGTTAAATTAGAAATGAAGGGCAGTCGAACTGAGTCGTTTGTACTGTTTGGGATCTGTTTCACGCATTAAAGTCCAACAGTAGTCGCTCATCATGCCCTCGTTCCAAAATCTTTGGTATCGTTTTTCGATTTTCGCCAAATCTTGGCGTAGTCGCTCTCCTTGCTCGTCGCTTGTATAACCCAAGTTTTCAGGAAAAAATTCGAGATGAGAATGCAGAAAATGTATTTTGAGAGACATTCGAGCTCCAATCTTGCAATAATTTTGCAATAAACTGTCGATTTTCTTCTTAAAATCCGGGGATTTGCGGTTACCGAGAAAGTTGTGAACAACATCTTGAAATGATACCCATGCTGCTGCTTCATTGGGCGTTAAAGGATCATTGCTCGCACGGGGAACTGGCTTAGACACTGATGATACTTCAGGATATTTATATTTTGCTAGTTTTTTTGGCATTTAGACCGACGACATTCATCAAGCAAAAGTAACAATCATCTACATGATTTTTCGGCTCTCTCCATAACATTGGCAATGAAAATGAAAAACTTACTTTTTTACCGCGTGACCACTTGTATAATATTGTGCTACACGCGTTACAAAATAATTTCGGTACCCACGGCTTGTCAGTGTTTGATAGAGAGAAACCAAAATAATAAAAATATGCATTTCTGATCACATTAGTAATAACTTTGCCACCTTTTCTGATCATATAACATCCGCAAACATAACAAAAACACTTTGAATCAACTTTACAATTCCGACTTTGCATTTTCACACGTTTTGGATTCAAAAAAAAACTTTAAAAATACAAATTAAATAATGTTTCTAGCGATGCCAACACAAACTAGAACCAATTTTGAAAAACGAAACCCGGATTTGAATTCAGCACCTCAAATAACGTCAAGATATGTTCTGATCTGCTCTAATCCAAAAGCTGACCGGAATTTGTAAACTTGTGATATTGTTTCTTGAACTGACATATTCTAAACGATTTTTTTCTTTGAAGATATCGTAAATCAAAGATTTATAACAATATTTAAGAAAGCGATGTAGAAGACCTAAAAAACTGTATATTCACTAATAAAATATAGTAAAAAAAGTAAAAAGAAAACGAGATTCGTATGACTAACATAGAGGAACAAGAAAAGAAGCAAATAACTTAAACTTTGTGAGTACGTATACAAGAGAATATAGTAAAGAATGGGAAAAGTACCTGGAAACGACTTCCCAGAAAAAGTAAAAATACGAATCAGAAGAAGATTATACACATGAATATAAGGAGAGAGAGAGAGATATACACCAGGCTATATAATAAGTTTTGTCGCTTGATAAGAGATGGCGCTATTAGGCTCATCGTTTTATTTTTCTAAAAATTGTGCCACCTTTTTAAGAACACCTACGAAGTTTTCTTATTTTATATTTGCTCATTCGTATATTTACAGGTGTCCAAAGTTGACGTGTCACAGTATTTTTTTAATCGAAGAAATTGAATATCGTGCAGTGACAAAATTCTTATTTTTGGAAGGTGTAGAACCAAAACGAATTCATGAACGATTGTTAAAAGTGTATAAGGACTCTTCACCTTCAACTAGAACAGTAGAAAGATGGATTGCTGAATTTAAGCGTGGTCGTACAAGTCTTGAAGACGATTCACGTAAAAGACGTCCACAAAGTGCCTCGACATCAGAAATTGTAGCAAAAATACAGGATATGGTTTTGGAAGATCGTCGATTAACCGAGAGAGATTTAATACAAGCCCTAGACATCTCCTTAGGCAGTGTGAGCAATATTTTGGTTGAAGTTTTGGCTTTCAGAAAGCTGCGTGCAAAATGGATGCTGCGTTCGTTAACAATGGAATAAAAACACATTCTAATGCGACTTTCTTAGCAACATTTGAAGCATTTTAGAAAGAATAGAAACGATTTTGTGTGTTGTTTCGTCACAATGAATGGGCCGATCTTGGGTCTATCACCATGATCTTTAAAAAAATGAGAGGCTACGGAGTTGTGTGAACCTAGTGCTTCGGCTCTGAAGCTAGTTAGGCTCCAGAAATTAGCCAAGGTGTCAGCATCAGTTTTTTAAGATGCAAAAGGAATTTTAATCGTGGATGAACGAAATAGCCAAGGAAATAGCCAAACATATCAAACAGTATAATGTCGCCTAGTGGAATATGGAGCAAATCACAATATCAGAAATTATCTACGCAGATCACATGGTGCTAATTGGCAAAGATGAAAACACACTAAATAACAGCATTACACTCTAGAATGAACCATTGAAGACTTTAGGAATGATAATAAACGAAAGCAGAATAAAAAAATCTTCCGGGCGGATGAAAAACAACATGAAATTAAACTTTGTGTAACAATGATAGCACAAACTAAAAATTTCAAGTACCTATGAACAAAAATAACATAGAACGGGTCATTAGAAGACGAATGAAGAAAGAACTGGAGAGAAAGGAAGATTATTCAATAATTTTAACAGGACATTCCTAAGCAGCAAAAAAGAGATTGCAAAGCAGGCCAAAGTAGAAATGTTCAAAAAGGTTGTAATTCCAATTCTAACTTATGGATCATAGTCATGGGTCGTTACAGGAAGGCAGAAGGATAGAATACAAGGCGTCGAAATAAGATTTTTAGGGAGTATTCTCCTTAGGTTAAAAAAAGAATGGATAAAATAAAAAATATCATTTCCAGAGAAACATTGGTTGCAAAACCTATTCAGACAACAATAGAAGAAGGGCAGTTAAGGCGGTTCGGACATGTGATGGGCATGGATCACACAAGAATAGTATACACTCTTCTTACTACTCTTGTCTGATCCATGCCCATCACATGTCCGAACCATCTGAAGCAAGAACCGCGAGCATAAAGCACAGATACAGATCAAGGAAAGCATGGACAGAAGAAGTGAGAAAAGTTGCCAAAAAAAGAGAAGAACGAAATGGGAAAGAGGTGAGAAGGCTTACACAAGACAGGAATAAGTGAAATGAAGTTTGAAGAAGAAAACCAACACAAATTTAACTCAACTTCCTCAACTTCCTCACCTTCCTTACACCCATAAGGGTAAAAAACGAAATTTGTGTCCATAAGCAACCAGAATAACAAAAATATCCTTAAAGGACAAATAATTATTAATAGACCCAGTTTATTAGTTATTGTATTGTCGGATTGCATTTTGATTTAAAAAGAATCATTCAAAATTTTCTGATTTCGAAAGTTTCTTATTGGAATTTAGTTAACACATCGTATGCATGTCTCTTGGCGCCCAGCGTCTCGTATTCTGGGAATAGTTTGAGGTATTTAAGGGACGACACGTCAAAATACCTTCTTAAATAATCGAATGACGTAAAACTGGACATATTGTTAGAGATTGTGTGCACATTGTCTTGTTATTAAGTTGCTGAATGCGTTTGCAGCGCCAAGCAACGCATTCCAGTCTAGCACATTTGCCAGGCCACGTGTTTGTGTTTGTTTTTATTATAGATTTGAACACGATTAATTCGTCGATCATAACGAATACAAATTAAAATAAATACACTGTTGCTCATATTATTTTAGACGTTTATAATTAAAATAATTCTGTAACACCAGGTTGATGTATGAGTTCGCAGTGGTTTTGTTTAAAGAATAAATGTTGTTGTTGGGTACTTTTCAAGAAAGGAAAATACGGTTTTTTAACTAAATTTTATTGTGATGTTAGTTAGACGGTGCTGCCTAAAACATAATTTCTGGAGCATTTACATGGATGATAGATAAGAGTTCGGAAATGACAACTTTATATAAATACTCTTGCTGGAAATGAACTGTTTACACACATGGAACTGCATAAATAGATACAACAGTATACGAGGATAGTTTGACAAGTAGTGAGAATGACACATAGGTGGCACTCTAATTGGTAAAACAAATGCATTGTAATTTAGGCTGCCTATTTATATGTTTACATTCCGATATTTAGATAAATCGATTGATTAGTTTATTTTTGACAGCTGATTGAAAAAGAAGCAACACGTCGTTTTGTTAAAATGGAAAAAGCAGAGTATCGTGCGGTGATTAAATACTTCGTAATTAAGGGTATGAAAGCTACCGAAATAAAAGATGAGTTACGGGAAACATTAGGTGAATCTGCTCCATCATCCGCCACAATAAGTAGATGGGTAAACGAATTTAAACGTGGTAGAACAAGCTGTGTTGCTGAAGCGCGCTCTGGAGCACCTAAAATCGTGACTTCTAAGGAAATGATTAATAAAATCCATAATATGATTACGCAAGATCGACGACTCAAAGTGAGAGAGACAGCAGAGATGGTAAACATTTCAACAGAACGGGTACACCACATTTTAACGAAAGAATTGGGCCGTTCCAAGCTTTCGGCAAGATGGGTGCCGCGATTGCTTACGACTGATCAAAAGTTCACTCGTTTGCGCATTTCCAATGAGTGTTTGGACCTTTATAAGCGGAATCCGGTTGATTTTTGTAGGCGATTTGTTACTTGCGATGAAACTTGGATGCCCAGTGTGTGTTCTAAACAACAGTTGAAACAATGGTTAGAACGTGGTTCTGCACCTCCAAAGAAAGCGAAAACCACTTTATCGGCAAACGAGGTGATGGCATCAATTTTTTGGAATTCAAAGGGCGTTTTGCTCATTTATTACCTTCAGAAAGGTGCCACTAAACGGACAATATTATGCAGAACTTGTACAAAAATTAAATGTTGAGATTCGTGCTAAATGGCCGGGAATGGCAAAGAAAAAGATTCTGTTTCACCAAGATAACGCTCCCTCGCATACCAGCACAGTTGCGATGTCCAAAATTCACGAGTTACATTTCCAATTAGTACCGCATGCGCCTTATTCGCCGGATCTAGCCTCTTCCGACTTCCACCTTTTTCCAAAATTGAAAACGGCACTAGGTGGAAAGAAATTTTCGTCTAACGACGAGCTTATCATCTTCGTAAATGGGTATTTTGAAAGCCTTCCGGAATCGCATTTTAGAGATGGCATAAGAGCATTGGAGCACCTTTGGAATAAATGTATTGCTCTTTTAGGAGAATATATTGAAAAATAAAAATAATTTTGTATTTAAAAAATTCGTTTTCCTTTTCCATTCTCACTACTTGTCAAACTACCCTCGTATTTTGCCTCAATGGACATCTCCCGACAATGGACATCTCTAATCAATGGACAGTTTCTAATGCATCGACCGTCAGTATACTGTTTGTTATATAACAATATCTCTCACCAAAGGACATTCTTAACAATGGATACGGGCAGTAATATACATCCACTACAGTAAATTTAAATGAAAATTTGTTTCTTTACAAAGGACATTAGTACTTTATTGCAATTTCTATAATTTTAAACATAATTATTTTAATACATATAATAAGTAACGATTGCCTACAGAGGGATTAAGCCAGGTACATAATAAATTTATTGCAGTTCCTATAATTTCCAAACATAATTACATATTTTAATATAATAAGGGCTGTAATGATGGTCTCTCGGTCTATTATATGTAATTACATTCATATAAATGTATAAAAATTATGACCGCTGCAACAATCTTTACAATGGACATGAACAACATATAATTAAGGCAGGTTAATAAGTACAACTGTAATGATGGTCTTATATAAAACGGTTATAGCTTTTATAGCATTCATTCGATATTTAGTGTTCTAACAAGTTAGATATCTAGTGTTTTAGTGTTCGTACAATATGGCTGCGAAAAGGAGAACATTTCTCAGTTTAGAAGAAAAAGTTGATGTTATTCAATGTGCAGAGAAGTTGAATTTGATGGAGCCTGTGGTTGATTGACTTGATCAATAAGATTGATATATAACCCCTTTCCACATTAACTTTTGTAAATTCTGTATACGCATTTCGACAACCAAGTTGTCATCATCAGCAGATAATTTCAAAGTGTCGCACCAAGATGTACACTGTGAGTGTACATCTTGGTTTTGAACGGTGTGGATCGCGTACGGAGTTTGATTTTCGTACGGTTGTTTTTCGCCGTGTTTTACCAGGTGCGACACTTTGAAATTATCTGCTGATGATGACAACTTGGTTGTCGAAATGCGTATGCAGAGAAGGATAAACTTAGTGTGAGACTGCTTGCGGAAAGATTCTGTATAGGTAAAAGTCAAGTGGGCGATATTTTGAAAAACAAAGTTGATGTTAATAGACGGTTTCCCAAAATGGAAATTCACAGCAAAAGAAGAAATTTGTGAAAACGGAAGGAGCTGCACTGAACTAAATAACGTATAAATGTTTTGCAAAGTGCACGCTAAGAACATTCCATTGTCCGGTAAAATAATAAGAGGAAAAGCTCTCGAAGTTGCACAAGAGCTAAATTATGAATTCAAAGCTTCAAGTGAGTGGTTTGACAAGTTTTCTCAGCTACACAACATATCGCTTCGAACAATTTGTGGTGAAGTCGCCGCAGTAAATGTGGATGAAATATCTGTCTGGAAGAAACAGTTGATAACTATCGCAAAGGAATACTCACCGAAAGACATTTTTAATGCAGATGAAACTAGACTTTCTTCCGAGCTTTGTCAAACAAAACCTTTGCATTAAATGTGAAAAATGTTCGGCTGGCTCAAAAATTTAAATGAATTATCTCTAAAGTTTGAATGTTTATGCTTTAAACAATTGAAAATTCATATTCTACTTGTTTAAAAGTATTGTTTTATATACTACGAAAGTGAAATTCAGAACATTTTATTTTGATGAAAATTGTGGATTTTTCCAAAGAGGTATACTCGCAAAAAATTGGTATTTTTCAAAAGTCATCGTTTATGAAAGAATACTCGCGTGTTAGCACCTTTGAGGACCTCAAAAATATTTCTGAAGTCAGAATTTATGTAACTCTTTTGATCTAGTCTTGAGAAAAAGAGAAATTCTAAAAGCCATGCCAAAACATAGACCCAAAAATTTAAATAAATTATCTCTAAAGTTTGAATGTTTATGCTTTAAACAATTGAAAATTCATATTCTACTTGCTCAAAAGTACTGTTTTATATACAAAGAAGGTGAAATTCAGAACCTTTTATTTTGATGAAAATCGCGGATTTTTCCAAAGGGGTATACTCGCAAAAATTGGCATTTTTCAAAAGTCATCGTATACGAAAAATTACTCGCGTGTTAGCACCTTCGTGGGCCTTAAAAAGATTTCTGACGTTAAAATTTATGTATCTCTTTCGGCCTAGTCCTGAGAGACCGAGAAATTCAAAACGCCATGTTAAAACATAGACCCTCAAAAATTTAAATGAATTACCTCTAAAGTTTGAATGTTTATGCTTTAAACAATTGAAAATTCATATTCTACTTGTTCAAAAGTACTGTTTTATATACAAAGAAAGTGAAATATAGAACCTTTTATTTTGATGAAAATCATGGATTTTTCCAAAGGGGTATACTCGCAAAAATTGGCGTTTTTCAAAAGTCGTCGTATATGAAAGAATACTCGCGTGTTAGCACCTTTGAGGGTTTTAAAAAAAATTCTGAAGTCAAAACTTATGTAACTCTTTTGGCTTAGTCCTGAGAAAAAGAGGAATTCGAAAAGTCATGTCAAAACATGAACCTTCAAAAGCTTAAATGGATTATCTCTAAAGATTATGCTTTGAAAAATGGAAAATTCGTATCGTGCTTGTTCAAAAATACTGTTTTACATACAACGAAGGTGAAATTCAGAACCTTTTATTTTGATGAAAATCGCAGTTTTCCTCTCGCAAAAATTGGCATTTTTCAAAAATTATGGTTTATGAAAGATTACTTGAGCGATACAATCTTCGAGGGGCTTAAAAACAACTTCTGCAGTCAAAGTATAACTTTTTCGCATTAGTCCTGAAAGAAGGAGAAATTCGAAAAGCCATGCCAAACACGACCCATCAAAAGTTTAAATGGATCATCTCCAAAATTTGATTGATTATGCTCTGAAAAACGACAAAAATAGTTTTTATAAATCTTCGTTTGAATATTACCTTCTAACGCGTTTAGCCCTGTAGTCTTGGTGATAATCAACGTCTCCAAATTACCAGCTTCCTCAGGATTTGCTACCAGATTGAAGAAGTATCATCTAGCATATTTTTAAGAAGTTGGCAGTATGAAATATTATTATTATTATGACAACAACAATGCGAGAACTGAATCGTAATAATATAAGAAGAAGATTGTATTATTAATAACTCCAGCTGTAAAAGCCTACAAAATTTTAATTTATTTTAAAAGGAAGATTTAAAAAGGTTTAATTAATGATTTTAAATTAAAGTTTATGTATGTTATTATGCGAATGGTACTTTTAAGTAATTCTCTCTAGTAACAGAAAACAGAAAAGAAGTCACTAGAATGTTGGCAAATAATTATTGATTGTTGTTATAAATTGTAACCAAAACGAAATTACGAAATCGTATGAACACCTCAATATTTAGTTTTTGCCAGTTCATAACAGTTGAATCTTGGCACGAATTTGTATATATTAATAAATAGCATTAAAGCTTTAAAATAAACGATAGTTTTGTGCGATTAATTGGCGTGAAAATATAAACATGCAAAAATATGAAATACTTTTGGCACGCCTCTACCATATACACCTATCACATGTGCGAGGCTCGACAATTCATAATTAAATCTAAAATGTAAAAACTGACCATTTGATGGTAAATTATTAAATTGAATCTCCGCCCACTGCTACTCGATTAAAATAGGCAAATAAAAGCCCCTTATCACAATAATGTTCGTATCCTATATAAGCATTTCGACAACTAAGTGGTCATCATCAGCATATTAATTAATCAGATTGTTACACGTGGATTCGCGGTAAAACTCGCACAGAATAATCCCGCACCAACTTTAACCACCAAACACCAATACCCAAATATATAAATTTGCTTCAATTTAATGTTTCGTAGTCTTAAAACTAACACTTATATTAAAGTACAAGCTCGCTTCCATATATGAACCTTTTTATACAACTGGATATTAGTTGTGTTTACAATATTTGAAGGTAGAGGTACGGATTCGCTTTAGAAAGTAGTATTGATACTTTACCGTAACCAGTGGGAGACATTAATTTATCAGCAAGCTGTATGTATGTAGATGTAGACGGTTTTAATTTTATAATTTAATATTGCTTTATAAAGGGTGTTTTCGCGGTTTTTTAAAGAATAAATAAAACACATAATTTGCATTCACTTTCAAAAACTTCTTATTGGTAATTGAAGTATCAGTTATGACATTTATATGCGAAAAATAATTTTCAATTTTTTAATTTCATCTTTCAAAGCAGGAATTGATTGTGGATTGTCTTCATAAACCTGACTTTTCACATAACCCCAAAGAAAATAGTCTAACGGTGTCAAATTACATGATCTTGGTGGCCAATTGACATCACCGTTTTTTGAGATTACACGTCCAGGAAATTTTTCTGTCAATAAATCAATCGTTTCGTGTGCAAAGTGAGGTGTAGTGCTATCCTGTTGAAACCACACATCCTCTAGATTAATATTCATTAATTCAGGCCACAAAAATTCGGTTATCATCAGACGATATCGATCACCATTGACATTTACAGTTTCACCAGCAGAATTTTCAAAAAAGTAAAGTCCAACCATAATGCAGACCGTTTGGTCTGCATTATTACTGTTTAGTAACTCGATTAGGATGCATAGGTTTCTCATGAATAATTCGTGGATTCGTGGATAGCCACCAAGTTCGAAATGTGCCTCATCGGAAAACGTTATTTTTTGAGAAAAATCAGTTGGTTGTTCATTGATGAAATTGACAAATGAACGAAGTTTTAAATGATCTAATGGCTTCAGTTCCTGTGTTATTTGAACCTTATATGCCTTCAGAGCTAAATGCTTATGTAAAATAGGCCATGTTGTTGATCCACTAAGTCCAAGTTGTTGAGAACGCAGGCTAGGGGTCTTCGACCACAGACAAATTCAGAGCGCCATTTATATTTTGTTTATTCTTAAAAAAAGATCTTGCATGAACATCTGGTACTTCGGTACATGCTTCTACAGCAAGACGATACTTGCGCAGATCAGGCTTGAGGGGAAGCATGGCCGTGAGAAAATCCTTACTGCGACGATGTAATAGGGGGAAACGATTAAAATATGCCAGAGTCCACGAAACTTGGGGATATAATGATTAATATCAATTATTTGGAACGAACAGACGTCAGTATGTTAGACGACACCCTGGTGAATCGTTATTGGAACCATGTTTACACACTACCATAAAGCATGGAGGAGGCAATATCTAAGTTTGGGGTTGTATTTCGACAGCAGGGCTGGGTGAAATTGTAAAAATAGAGGGTAAATTAACTGGTGAGAAATATAGAACACTATTAGAAGAACATGCCATATCATCAGGACGGCGACTTATTGGCAATAAATTCATTCTACAGCAAGATAATGATCCCAAGCATACCTCAAAACTTGTGTTATTTAACACAGCAGGAAGCAAATGGAGTATTGCAGACTATGATATGGCCACCTCAAAGTTCTGACTTAAATATTATTGAGCATGTGTGGGATTACCTTGACAGAAAAATTGTGAAAGGGGGCAAAGGACAAAAATGAACTGTGGAACATACTACAGGAAGAGTGGTACAATATTCCTGAAAATTTCATTAATTCATTAATGGAAAGCCTACCAGGAAGAATGCAGGATACCATAAAAAATAAAGTTGATCATACAAAATATTGAAAATTTAAGTTGTTTATGTTTAAATATCGATATGTGTTAGTATTTATACATTAAAAAAGATTTCAACTTGTGTAAGATTATTATTTATCCTTTTGCAATAGTTTCTTGTAAAATTCAAGAAGGTGCTTCTTTCTATTGCACAGTACTGTATATACATATACATATATTGTTATGTTATATATTATGCAAGAGATGTGAATTATTAAGAAATAACATTTTACTGAAATACAAGTAAATAAAGATTTAAATACAGATAATATTTATTTATTATATAGTAGAATCTCATTTGCAAACAAAACTGTATAAAACTTAAAGTATTTCCAAACTCTCTTTGAAGTTATAAGTACACAAGAAGAGGCGGAATTAGAAATAAGTACTGTTGATCAAGTAGACAGGAAATGTATTCACCATTACTGAAAATGTAAGAAGCAATATTACCTGAGAATATATTGTATAAAGAAAAACTTTTTAGTAACAGAAAACATAATCGCTAAATTGCTACCAGCAACAGTCAAATTATCAATCGTGTTGTGGTTTTAAATGTTACATAATATGAAACAAGTACAGATACTATCGCAGCGTTAATAACTGCTACTGAATTAAAACATACAAAATTACAATGGTGTTTTTCCAACAGTAACTATTACATAAGTGTAATTGGACATACAAATTGTAGTTTTATAGATATCGTATACATTGTATGTGTGTATGTGTGGTAAAGTAATTTGTAATGATATCATCTGGAAACAAGGTCATCATTTTTTTGGTCTTGTTTACTGTTTTCAATGTATTATTTCAATCTAGAAACATGGACCCATTTATGTTTTCGCAGGTACATATTTTACAATGAATAAATACAGTTTTCCCAAATTTTTTGCTTAAATATGCATATGGTAGGTACTTCTAGCCACTTAACATACAAATACGACTACATTACAATCTCTGGAAGGAATATTTTCGCAAAGAGTAACAAGTGGAACTAAATGGTAACTCAAATCACCAGATACGAATTATTATTATTAGATTTATATTACAAAATGTTGGGAGATTAGACAATGTCCATCGCTCGAATAGTAGTGAAAGCACTTATATCATTTTGCAAGTAAAAGACATTGATTGGCAATGCAAATTGTGACGTTGTGTATATAAACAGCAGATGTCCACTTTGAGAGATGGACATTTTCTAATCTTTCATTGCTTTGTATCATATATTTGATTACGACACCAATTAGCCAAAGTGTGATTTTGGGTTTGTGGAATCGGTTTTTGCAAACTGGAGATGTTCAGAGAAGATGAGGACGAGGACGTCAAGCATCTATAACACCAAGAGATGATCGATACTTAACAGTATTTTCATCGAGAAACCGCGCTCATAACGCAACGCAGCTTAGAAGTGAGCTTGAACTCAAACAAAAAGTAATCGTCTTCATAACGTTGGCATGCATGCTCGAAAACTCCTAGTATGCGTTCCACTAACTGCTCTTCATAAAAGGTCGCGAAGAATAAGGGCTGAGCAGTCTAGAAATTGGAGTCACCATAACTGGGCACAAGTATTGTTTTGTGACGGATCCAGATTCGCCTTACATCCAGATAATAGGCGCATTTTAATTTGACGTGAACACGTAATCACCCAGAATTTTTTCGAGAAAGGCCGCAATATGAAGGTAGAAATGGAAGGGTTGGACTAAGCGCAGGAGGTAATACACTTTATTTAGAAAAAAAACTTAAATATATGAAAATACTTGTCCTAGAATCCTTTGCTCCGCCTGTGGCACTACACCGAATGTAACCTAACCTTAATTTTAACTTACTGCATAACTATCAATCTAAACCTAGAGTAAGCTTATTTAAAACTCTAAGCGGGGCCTAGTCGTCGTCTTGCTTAAATATTATTTACAATTCCGCTCCTACCATGCAGAAGTAGTCCATTCTTTATATACTTCATTCATTGAAATGTCCAATATTCTTTCGCACACATCCCTTCAGGTGGAGAAGCCGATGAATCGTTCTTCACCGTCGTCTTGTCCCGCTCGCCAATCCTGGCCTTCCTCATCCCGGTGGAATCTCTCCGCCGCCTCTCCTCCTTCTAGGATATTAATCCCCTGTAACAATGGAGAACCCGGTAGCTTCTCCACTCAATACGTTCACGCGGACATTCATTCCGTAGATGTACAATCGCTCTCCCTGTATACGTCGCGCCTAGCAGGCCATGCAGACCTTTATGTGACACAGAATGGCAACTTGACTGCGTAGATGTATCTGTATGAAATTTTGAGACCTATTGCTCTTTCGTACGCGGACGCGATGGGTAAAAGATTCATATTAATGGAAGACAATGTTCGTCCACATCGAGCAAACATCGTGAGCATCTGGATCGGACAATTGGGAATCAATAGAATGGACTGGTCAGCAAATTCTCCTTATGGTAGTCCTATCGAATATACTTGGGATGCTTTAGGAAGACGTGTTGCAGCAAGAAATATGCCACCGCGTACAATTCAGGAACTTCGAATTGCTCTGATAGAGGAACGGAATAATGTTCCACAAGAAATTTTTGATGTCCTGATTCAATCAGTGCCGATGATATATCAAACCTTTATTACCGTTGGTTGAGATCATGTATCGTACATAATTAACAATAGATTTTTCGTCATCTTATCAATAAAACTTCTTACAAAGTCACATAATTGTGTATTCATTTAGTGACATTTATTCACTCTAGTGCCTTAATAGCTTTATAATGTGCAGAAACCTGTTCAAACGTGTCAATGCGTTCGGTTTCTTATTTAAAAACGTTGTAGTTAAATATAAAAATATATGCGAAGTACTACATTCTTTATTTAGTTATTCGATTACCATCTTTCCAAATATCCTTTAATTGTTTTAAGCAGTGTACGAGGGAAGGTTTTTATATTCGCGGAATGAGCGGATTGTAGAGGGGTGAGTAGGCGCATTGGGGGCGTGGCCTGTGCAGCGACTCATGATTAGTATAAATACGAAGTTTCATTGTTATTAGACAGTTAGTCTTTGAGCTATCATCAACCAAGTAACATAATCAGGAGTGAAAAGTGAAATATGGAAAAAATCGAATATCGTGCCGTTATAAAGTTCCTTACCAGGCAAAGAAAATCAGTCGCGACCATAATGAATGAGATGTCATTGGTTTACGGCGACTCTTGTCCAGGAAAAACCATGGTGTACAAGTGGCATAGTTTATTTAAACAAGGAAGGGAATCCCTTGAAGACGACCCGAGGCCGGGCAGGAGCATTGAGGTGACCACGCCAGCACTTATCCAAAAAGTTGAACAAATTGTACTCGAAGATGCTCGACTAAAGAAGAAACAACTCGCAGAAATGGTTGGAGTATCCGATACAACAATTTTTAAAATCCTACACGATCATATCGGCATGTCTAAAGTCAGCGCAAGATGGGTGCCGAGAATGCTCACGCCGCCGCAAAAACAACAGCGCGTAGAGTGTTCGCGTGCATTTTTGGACATCTGTAATGAAGACAAGGATGGTGTATTGAATGGAATTGTTACTGGAGACGAAGCTTGGGTTCATCATTATGAACCTGAGTCCAAACAAGACTCCATGCAGTGGCATAAAAAGGGCACAGCACCTCCCAAGAAATTTAAAGTGTCACAATCAGCTGGGAAAGTCATGGCAACGGTATTTTGGGACTCGGAAGGAATATTGTTGATTGATTATAAAGATAAAGGTGTTTCTATAACCGGAGAATATTACGCTTCAATATTAGAGCGACTAAAAGAAGCCATTAAAGAGAAAAGACGGGGAAAATTGACAAAAGGTGTTCTGCTTTTGCACGACAACGCGCCCGTCCACAAGAGCCGCGTTGCGTCGGCTGCCCTGCATAAGGTGGGCTTCGAAATTGTGAATCACCCACCCTACAGCCCAGACCTGGCCCCGAGTGATTATTACCTGTTTCCGAAAATGAAAAAAGAGCTGCTGGGTAAAAAATTTACTGCCGATGATGAAGTTAAGGAGGCAGTTTCGGCGTATTTTGCAGATAAAGAGAAATCATTTTTTTATGAGGGTATAAATAAATTAATTGAAAGATGTGAAAAATGTATCCGTCTTGCAGGTGAATATATTTAAAAAGAAAAATAATTTGGTTTTTTTATTTCCACCCCTTGTCCCCCATTCCGCGAATATAAAAACGCTCCCTCGTATAATATGAATGTTAGAAGTACATTTAAGCAGCAATGAAAACAATTCTTTTTATCTGTTTTACGATTTTTTTACAATCGTTTTGATCCATCGTATAATTGAAAAAACATTTATTTTCACTACTTTCAAGTCTTTACATATTATTTATAAATTAAATATATGTATATACAATAGAATATTCGCAATTTTGAACGGAAAGATTTACAATTCTTGAAAACTTATACAGTCAGTTACCTTTCCTAGATAAATGGTGATAAAAACCAGTCAAAATAAACCGCGGGTCGATATTTACAAAAAGGAAACTGATACAAGCAGATTTATTAAGGCAAACTTGAATAGCAGCCAACGGTATAAAGTCCCGTCGTTTAAATTTTTAATCAACAGATCAGCCAGTTTTCTTTTAAAAAATGACAGCTTTAGGAGGGCATTAAATCTTCTAAAATATACAGAGATTTAAAATCCTGCAATTCCTACGAACGTCGATGAATTTATTTAGAAGATTTCGTGTACAAATTGCGTTGTAAAAATTCGACGTTTTTAATCTACGTTCATATCTAATGTTCAAAATGATTTTCGCTCTGTAAATATTACAGTTTGAATGTAAAGTGTTTATAAGTATGGGGGAGTTGGGTGCAATGTTATACCTTTAATTTATCTATCTAAGGTTGATTGGAATTTTTAGTATGTAATTAGATGGATAAAGAGTAGGAGTGAAAGATTGGAGAAACAGGACGGGATTAGAGACAAATAGAGGATATTTGTTGAAAGGATTAAGAAAATGTAATAGATGTATAGGTTTTGAAATGTATAATGAGATAAGCCATTGCCGTAAAGGCCTTTAGCACATAAATATGTATTATATATATATATAAAACTAGCTAAAAGTGTTTTGGTCGACCGTTGTAAGATAATCCAAATCAATGAAATTAATTGGGTATTCGGTCAATTGTTAAGAAAATTAAAAAATGAAAAAACTAATCATTTGTTCTATCCTCTATATTTCGCTATAAATTTATAGCTTCCTCAGGAGTTAAAAACTAGATTAATTTAAAAAATTCTTTAAAAAACATTCAAATGTGGTTTGTTATACACAAGTAATTTACATTTGAAACTGAGTTTCAAATGTAAATTACTTGTGTAACATGCTCTGACCTTTACCTACCACTGACACTAGTGCAATAGTTTATAATTTTATTTGTTAGTATTTAGTATGACAAACCACATTTGAATGTTTTCTAAAGAATTTTTTAAATTAATCTAGTTTTTAACTCCTGAGGAAGATATAAATTTATAGCGAAATATAGAGGATAGAACAAATGATTAGTTTTTTCATTTTTTAATTTTCTTAACAATTGATCGAATACCCAATTAATTTCATTGATTTGGATTGTATATATATATATATATATATATATATATATATATATATATATATATATATATACACTCCGCGCAACATGAATAGGACCACCCGACTTGTTGCAAGCTTTCGGTGGTTTGAAAAACAATTCATTTACTAAAAATACAATGCAAGTTTGTAATGGTATGATATGGCAAATAATACGCATTATTGCGCAATAGTGCCTAACGTTATGCATTGGGTGACGTAAGTACCACATACATATAAAATGCACCGCGCCGGTTGGATACGACCAGTATTTAATAGTAAGCTACCGGATGAGTGTCGAGTTACAACGTGTATCCGGATAAACAAACATCTGTAATTAAGGGTATTGTGCAACGATGGGACGACAGAAGTGCTTAAGTATGGAAGAAATTGGAAAAATTAAAGCGTTCCATCAAGAAGGGTATTCCTCAAGGGCTACTGCAAAGAAAATAAGTCGATCACACCAGGTTGTGAACAATTTTATTAGGGATCCCGAGAATTATGGAAAACGTTTTAAAGGGCGAACAACATCCGTTACAACTAAGAGAGAACGTCGAGCCATATTACGCGAAGCATCGAATTCGGCATTAACGGCAAGACAAATCGCGAATAACGTTGGAACGAATGCATCGGTAAGAACTGTACAGAAGTTACTGAAGACCTGTCCGCATTTAAAACGTTTGAAAATTAAACGACGGCCTCCTTTAAGGGAATTTCAGCGCACTGCACGTCTTCAGTTTGCTCGAGCAAAAATGGGGTGGACAAGAGAATGGCAAACTGTTATTTTCAGTGACGAGAAGAAGTTTAATTTAGATGGCCCGGATGGGTTTTCTTATTATTTCCACGATTTACGTAAAGATGAAGTGATTCAGTCACGAAGGCGAGCCGATGTTGGTTCAGTCATGGTATGGGGAGCTGTTTCCTATAACGGACCTGTTGATTTAGTAATAGTGAAGGGCAGACAGAATTCGGAAAAGTACGTCCAGCTGCTGCAACAGGTGAAAGACAAATTTTCCAACGTTATGGCAGGTGGGCCATTTATTTTCCAACAGGATAATGCCAGTATTCACACCGCGCGCATTGTTCGACGCTGGTTTCAAGAACAAGGCATGGAGGTTCTCGATTGGCCATCGCTCTCCCCGACCTGAACGTCATAGAAAATGTTTGGGGATGGTTGTCGCGTAAATTGTACTCCAATGCTACCCAATTCAGTTGCGCTGACGAACTAGAGCAGGCGCTGAAACGAAGTTGGGCGGAACTTCCCGTTGACTACTTGAGAACCCTGTATAATTCCATTCCATCCCGACTATTTGAGGTTATAAGAAATAATGGCAAAAGTACTCATTATTGAACAATAAAGTATTTTGTTATTGCAAACGAATCTTTTATTTTGTAGATTGGTCGTATTCAAGTGGCGTTTAATTACTCTACTTATTGTCATTAGTAACCTACATTTGCACTGACTTTTACAAAAATTATATTTGGTACCTACATACATCTTTTTATCAACCCTCTTCTTTTCGAAAATAACAATTCCAGCGCGCTACCATGTTTATACCAACTACAAATGTCATATATGCAGTTGGTCCTATTCATGTTGCGCGGAGTGTATATATTCATAGAATCCACGATGCTTTAGAGGAGCAAACGTTGAGAAGTTACCAATGGAGTGGTATTATAATAAAAAAGCGTGGATGACGAGGGAACTTATGACAAAATAGTTAACCAAATTTGATAGAAAAATGTAACAGCGGAATAGACAAGCTTTTTTATTTTCAGACAACGCCACGTCACACCCAAAACTTGAGTTACAAAATGTTAAACTAATATTTCTGCCCCCAAACACTACCTCTCATTGTCAACCACCTGATCAAGGGATTATCAATAATTCTAAAACCAACTACAGAAAGCTTTTAGTTAAGAGACTTTTATCGTCTATGGATCATTGTAAACCTACCGAACATGTAGAAAAACTCATTAATATTCTGAGTGCTCTAATATGGACCAATACTGCTTGGAAAACTGAAAGCGCTGAAACTACCAACAAATGCTTTCTTAAAGGTGGATTTGGTGGGTGAAATACCGATGGTATTTGCGAGGATATAGACTTTAGTGCTGAAGACGATGTGCCACTGTCAGAACTTTGTAAACCCTATCGTGACATATTATCGTATGCACAAGTTGATGTTAATATACATACCGAGAATCCCGATATTATCGTACAAGAGTGTGTGCGTGAATTTCAAAACAGTACCAACGTACATGATAGCGACAGTGAGGATGATGGTTATTTCAGAAACTAAAAACATTAACAACGAATCTTATGAAACGCTAAAGTATATTCAAAACTCCTTTTTCTTGTCTGGTGATATTACTCAAGGAGAAAAAGTCGCTGAGATAGTATACAATATAGAAACACAAATTATAAAAAGAAGAATTGAAAATCTAAAACAAACTAAATTTTCAGACTTTTTTTGAATAAGTTAGTTTTAAGTATGTTGGTAAGAATAAAAGAATTAAAAATTATCATACTTTTTCTCTCCCACCAATGGACATCTCTGAACAATGGACAGTTTTATATACACCGCTACTGTCCGTTATACAGAGAAGCTACTATATATCGTATATGTATATGTATATATATATATGCAGCTATAGATCATCCTTATCTATAATTTATATACATAAAATATTAGTCTTGTCCCGTTTTTGTTAAATGCTCGGTATAGATTTTGGAGCGATGAAATGTAGAGTTGGGTAGGTGGAACATTACTTTGCGGTGGTTATCTTTCGTGCTTCCAACACCATACAATCCATAATTTATGCTAAAGAAGACGGACATTTTCTTTTTAACCAATCGAAATTTCCGTATAGATACATACGTGCCTTCAGAAAGAAAGATCTATGATATGTGAACTATTGGTAGGCATCAAATAAAACTTCCAAGTTCTTATCGTCAATTTTGCATGTCGATAACTTTTCACGACGTAATTGAATGTTATTAGGTTAAAATATATAACAACTGATCACGTTTTTACTACTAAAGTAATTCTATTATTAGTACAGTATTAGTTAATTGTCATATTTTCTGTTCGTAAGTGGAAGAAATTTCCCAGAATCAATTATTATTGCTGGCCAAAAAGTGATTATCCAATTAGATCATCTTGATTTGCCCGACTCCAAAATTACATATGATATTGAGTAGATTAGTTGACAGTTGATTATGTTTTTCAAAAATGTGATCCAGAAATTGGAACATCCTTTAAGACAGTGTATAGATGACTAAAAAAGAGAAGGTAATGGTAGTCTGTTAAATACAATGTACGTAGTTATAACTAATTATCTGCTTCTTCTACACTTTTGTTATGCTTTTTTGCCTAAAAACCTCAGCGTTGTTATATAGCTTCTTCTTCTTCTTTTTTCACTTATTCGTATTTGCAATAAATATCTCTCCTTTCGAGTTGACGGCTTTTATTCAGTGCAAGCTATTGACCAGCTGGAACCGCTTCAACGATTTGGTGTCACCTCGCTAGAAGATAGGCGCATTTCTACGGCAGTTGTCATCATCTGCTAATGATGACAACGTAATTGTCGAAATACGTATACAGAATGCGAACATTGATGTGACAAGAGGTACTTTTTATCATAAACAAAGAAATATGTATATTTTTTAAAGATGGATTCTTGTAATTAATTCGTCGTCTCTCGTATATAGATGTGTGTAATTACGCGAAATTTTCCTCAATAAAGAATTAGAAAAATGATCGATCACATTATTGAAACGAATTTCTATTTATAGATAGATTAATCTATGTTCTTAATAAATAAGGTAAATATCAATGAATGCAATTCCATTCAATTGAAGTGGTATTTATAGTCGGACTATTTATGCGCAGTAACATGTACATACGTACTGCATACACACGTATACATACACATTTGTATGTACCACAAACGTCCTTTTTCTCATGTGGAATTGATTTGTTCCGTGTATGTAAAAACAGGAATTGGTTTTCAATATGCAAACAAGCTATTTTGATGGTCGCGCACGCCTAGTTACCTTATTTTTACGATGATTATCAATAGGGCTCTTTAATTTTGATATTCACTCTATTATACACAAGATGAGCTATATAATTAGTTCACTTAAGATTAATATATTCCTCTAAATTTGTTTGGTCGCCTTCGAAGCAAGCACTGTTGTATATATTAAGTTTATTATACAAAGGGTACTAGGAAAGTTTTGCAATATAGCTTTGTTTATTTAATTTTGTCAAAGTAATTTCCTCTACACTCAATATACCTCTCCATCCTCCGAAACCAATCTTTAAAACAGTTCTGCCAAGTTTCACTAGGGAGTAAAGCACACTCGTTGTCCCAAGCCCGCAGAAGGTCCTCATCACTGGAAAACCGCCTCCCATTTAGCTTCATTATCATAGAAAGACGACTTTAGGCAGGCACTATTCAGTATACCACTTAACTGTGACTGTCTTCTGTGTGTCCAAAACGACGCGTTCCACAATTCCACTCGATTTGAAAAATACAGCTGTCATTTTCTTCTTTACAGATCGGAATTTTCTGACGACTACGGGTGTGTGTTTGTTTTGAGCTTTGGTCGGCACATCATAATAGTACAGCCAAGTCTCATCACCTGTCACGATGTTGTTTACATACCGAGATTGTCCCTTATTAGACTTTTTTAGCATTTTCCGGCACCAAGTCACACGTCGTGTCATCTGCTCTTTAGTCAGTCGATGCGGCACCCAAAGAGAACAAAGTTTCTTCGCGTGCAAGTGATCATGCAGAATCGAACGGATTGCTCGTGCATTTAGGCTAGAAATACCCTCTATCTGTTGGTAGGTCACTCGCCTGTCCTCGCCAAGCATTTTCCTCACAGTAGCAACGTTTTTCTCTGTAACTGACGTTCGTGGCCTTCCCGACCTCTCAGCATCCTCCACAGTTAAATTTCCCCTTTGGAATTCTCTATACCACCTCTGAATATCGTTGCGCGATGTGGACAAACATCACTTAGTGCTAGAGTTATTTCTTCGAAGCACTGGTCTATGTTTAAACCACGCACGAAATTATAACGTAAAACTGCCCTTATCTTATTTCGTGACCACGATGCCATCGCAAGCATTTTACACTCTCACTGCTAATAAATAACTGAGCCTATCGAAATGGCGCGGTGGCTACTTTGCATGTATGAACATGTCTCAACATCCAGCTTCCTACAATTCATTGTTACGTCATATTGCAAAAGCTTCCTAGTACCATTTGTCACAAACGTCTTTTTTCTCATGTGGAATTGATTTGTTCCGTGTATATAAAAACAGGAATTGGTTTTCAATATGCAAACAAGCTATTTTGATGGTCGCGCTCGCCTAGTTAGCTTCTTTTTACGATGATTATCAATAGAACTCTTTAATTTTGATATTCATTCTGTTATACACAGGATGAGCTTGAGAATTAGTTCACTTAAGATTGATTTATTCCTCTAAATTTGTTTGGTCGCCTTCGAAACAAGTACCGTTGGCTATATTTGTTTTATTCTACTCTTTGAAGCATCAGTTAAATCACAGCTTAAAAATGTACATATATATATACATTTACTTCAGTGTAATTTTGATGGAGCCTGTGGTCGATTAATTTAATCACCGAAGGTTGATATACAATCCCTTTCCACATTAATTTTCGTATTCTGTATACCTATTTCGACAACTAAGTTGTCATCATCAGCAGATAACTAAACAGTGTCGCACCTGGAAAACTATGGCAAAAATACCCGCACGAAAACAAATTCCGCACACGATCTGTACCATTGAAAGCTAAAATGCACACTGTATATTCGTTTCGCATAATTATGAGGTTCGAATTACGTGGCCGTGAAGATATACAATGCTTTGCCTTATAGGTTTAGGAACCTACCATGGATTAATCTCAAAATATTAATAAAAAAGGTGGTGATGGAGAACGTTTTTTATTCGGTAAATGACTACCTGCAGCATAAATTTTGAAATTGCCTTTTTGTGTTTTTTATATTTTTATATTTTTTTTATATTTTAATTGGTACTCTGGTGTATTATTTTGTATAGGTCTTGCGGTTTATAACGTGTTGTGAGCGCATTAATAGTGTTTTTATTTATCCATGATTGTTCCATGACGTGTATATGTACATATATATCAATAAATTATTATTATTATTATTATTATTATTGTTATTATTATTATTATGCGAGACGCTGCTGCTGACGATGGTAACTTAGTTGTCAAAATACGTATACAGAATACGAAAATTATTGTGGAAAGGGGTTATGCATCAACCTTCGGTGATTACAATACTTAGAAATTCTATCTTGGTCCTGTTAAGATTAAATTTAAATTCTTAAGAGAATCTGTATTAGATCATTGTACTTTAATATTTACCTTCAAAATTTTACTCTAAAATTTTTATTTCTACAAAAAAAGCGGGTTTTTAAAAAGTCTATGAAATAATTAAATTACTTGTATGACTAATCTTTTACTTTATCTTGATTTACTACTTTAAAATCAATTAATGTCAATAACAATACTTTCCTAAATTGATTTCTAAACTCGCACTTAACTTTCATTATCAAAATATTATATTTTAAATTCCGTTAGTTATTAGATTGGGGTCTCAGGTCTATGCCAATAAGTCACAAACCACAGCGGCCCTCAAAGCCAACATAACCCATGCCATCAATCAAATTCAGCCTGATTTTTGCATTCAGAGTCATGGAAAATTGGACATTTCGGATACGCGCCATCCAGTGAAGCCGCGGCGAATATTTGTACGATCTTATATTCCATACATAATGGCATCGATAGGCCTTTCAAACGAATAAAAAATTTCGATGATATCTCAAACACACTTTGTTTTATTTAAATTTAAAGGAATGCATTCCAACGTAACAGTTAACTTGTATTCTTTACATAATTTAATTATATATTAAAAAAATATATATAAATATACTTAAATAAAATTATAAAATTATATAAATACCACAAAATGCCACAATGTGTTTATATTAATGAAGACCTTCGTTCTGAGAATTACAAAGGGTACTAGGAAAGTTTTGCAATATGACGCAACAATGAATCGTAGGAAGCTGCTTGTTGCTGCATGTTGAGACATGTTCTAACGTGCATAGTAGCCGCCGCGCCATGTCGATGGGCTCAGTTATTCATTAGCAGTGAGAATGTAAAGTGCTTGCGATGGCATCGTAGTCACGAAATGAGATAAGGACAGTTTTGCGTTGTAATTTCGTGGTCACTGAAGGTTGATATTATATATAACCTCTTTCCACATTAATTGTCGTATTCCGTATACGTATTTAGACGACTAAGTTGTCATCATCGACATATAATTAAACAGTGCCACACCTCGAAACACGGCTAAACCCCGCATGAAACAAATTCCGTACACAATCTGTACCGTTGAAAGCCAAAATTTGTTGAATATATTCAAGAAAATTTCTATAATTTGATGGTAGAAAAAGCAAGTTCGTTTGAAACTTTAATTTAAGTATTGTGTTTACTTTTCTTTAAAATAGTTTTAGTGCAAATACTACTTCCTTAATTTAGTTTTCGAATGAAAATACAATGGGTACTAGGAAAGTTTTGCAATACAACTTTGTTTATTTAATTTTTTTAAAGTAATTTCCTCTACACTCAATACACCTCTCCATCCTCTGCAACCAATCTTTAAACCAGTTCTGCCAAGTTGCACTAGGGGTAAACCACACTCGTTGTCCTAAGTCCGCAGAAGGTCCTCAACGCTGGAAAACCGCCTCCCTTCTAGCTTCATTTTCACATGCGGGGACAGTGCGAAGTCGCAGGGAGCAAGATCTGGACTATAGGGAGGCTATTCGAGAAGTTTTAATCCTGTCGTGGTCAAATATTCGGTGCAGGCTTTGGCGCGGTGAGCTGGAGCATTATTGTGATGGAGAAACCGGGTGTCCATTATTGACTTTGGCCGCAGGTTCTTCATAGATCCAATAACTTTAGGCAGGCACTGTTCAGTATATCACTTAATTGTGACTATCTTCTGTGTCTAAAATGACGCGTTCCATAATTCCGCTCGATTTGAAAAATACAGCTATCATTTGTTCTTTACAGATTGGGATTTTCTGACAACTACGGGTGTGTACTCATCATCAAAGACCCAAACTTTGTTTCGTCACCTGTCACAATGTTGTTCGCATATCGAGATTGTCCCTTATTATACTTTTTTAGCATCTCCCGGCACCAAGTCACACATCGTGTCATCTGCTCTTCACTCAGTCTGTGCGGCACCCAGAGAGAACAAAGTTTCTTAACGTGCAAATGATCATGCAGAATCGAACGAATTGCTGGTGCATTTAGGCCTGAAGTACTCTCTGTCTGTTGGTAGATCACTCGCCTGTCCTCGCCAAGCGTTTTCCTCCCGGCCTCTCAGCATCCTCCACAGTTAAATTTCCCCTTTGGAATTCTCTATACCACCTCTGAATATCGTTGTACGATGTGGACAAACATCACTTAGTGCAAGAGTCATTTCTTCGAAGCACTGGTTATGTTTAAACCACGCACGAAATTATAACGCAAAACTGCCCTTATCTTATTTCGTGGCCACGATGCCATCGCAAGCACTTTACACTCTCACTGCTAATGAATAACTGAGCCTATCGAAATGGCGCGGCGGCTACTTTGCACGTATGAACATGTCTCAACATGCAGCAACAAGCAGCTACCTACGATTCATTGTTGCGTCATATTGCAAAAGCTTCCTAGTACCATTTGTGTATATGTATATACCACAAACGTCTTTTTTCTCATGTGGAATTGATTTGTTCCGTGTATGTAAAAACAGGAATTGGTTTTCAATATGCAAGCAAGCTATTTTGATGGTCGCGCTCGCCTAGTTAGCTTCTTTTTACGACGATTATCAATAGAACTCTTTAATTTTGATATTCATTCTGTTATACACAGGATGAGCTTGAGAATTAGTTCACTTAAGATTGATTTATTCCTCTAAATTTGTTTGGTCGCCTTCGAAACAAGTGCCATCAGTTAAATCACAGCTTAAAAATGTACATATATACTCATATATATACATTTACTTCAGTGTAATTTTGATGGAGCCTGTGTTCGATTAATTTAATCACCGAAGGTTGATATACAATCTCTTTCCACATTAATTTTCCTATTCTGTATACCTATTTCGACAACTAAGTTGTCATCATCAGCAGATAACTAAACAGTGTCGCACCTGGAAAACTATGGCAAAAATACCCGACGATGATAACTTAGTTGTCAAAATACGTATACAGAATACGAAAATTATTGTGGAAAGGGGTTATATATCAACCTTCGGTGATTACAATACTTAGGAATTCTATCTTGGTCCTTTTAAGATTAAATTTAAATTCTTAAGAGAATCTGTATTAGATCATTGTACTTTAATATTTACCTTCAAAATTTTACTCTAAAATTTTTATTTCTACAAAAAAGCGGGTTTTTAAAAAGTCCATGAAATAATTAAATTACTTGTATGACTAATCTTTTACTTTATCTTGATTTACTACTTTAGAATCAATTAATGTCGATAACAATACTTTCCTAAATTGATTTCTAAGCTCGCACTTAACTTTCATTATCAAAATATTATATTTTAAATTCCGTTAGTTATTAGATTGGGGTCTCAAGTCTATGCGAATAAGTCACAGACCACAGCGGCCCTCAAAGCCAACATAACCCATGCCATCAATCAAATTCAGCCTGATTTTTGCATCAGAGTCATGGAAAATTGGAAATTTCGGATACGCGCCATCCAGTGAAGCCGCGGCGAATATTTGTACGATCTTATATTCCATATATAATGGCATCGATAGGCCTTTCAAACGAATAAACAATTTCGATGATATCTCAAACACACTTTGTTTTATTTAAATTTAAAGGAATGCATTTCAACGTAACAATTAACTTATATTCTTTACATAATTTAATTATATATTAAAAGAATATATCGTACATAAATATACTTAAAGAAAATTATAAAATTATATAAATACCACAAAATGCCACAATGTGTTTATATTAATGAAGACCTCCGTTCTGAGAATTACAGAGGGTACTAGGAAAGTTTTGAAATATGACGCAACAATGAATCATAGGAAGCTGCTTGTTGCTGCATGTTGAGACATGTTCTAACGTGCATAGTAGCCGCCGCGCCATATCGATGGGCTCAGTTATTCATTAGCAGTGAGAGTGTAAAGTGCTTGCGATAGCATCGTGGTCACGAAATGAGATAAGGACAGTTTTGCGTTGTAATTTCGTGCGTGGTTTAAACATAGACCAGTGATTCGAAAAAATAACTCTTGCACTAGGTGATGTTTATCCACATTGCAGAACGATATTCAAAGGTGCTATAGAGAATTCCAAAGGGGAAATTTAACTGAGAGGCCGGGAATGCCACGAACGTCGGTTACGGAGTAAAACGTTACTACTGCGAGGAAAATGCTTGGCGAGGACAGGCGAGTGACCTACCAACAGATAGAGGGTATTTCAGGCCTAAATGCACCAGCATTTCGTTCGATTCTGCATGATCATTTGCACGTGAAGAAACTTTGTTCTCTATGGGTGCCGCATCGACTAACGGAAGAGCAGATGACACGACGTGTGACTCGATGACGGGAGATACTAAAAAAGTTTAATAAGGGACAATCTCAGTATGTGAACAACATCGTGATAGGTGACGTGACTTGGCTGTACTATTGCGATGTACCGACCAAATCTCAACACAAAGTTTTGGTCTTTGATGTTGAGGACACGTCCGTAGTTGTCAGAAAATCCCGATCTGTAAAAAAGAAAATGATAGCTGTATTTTTCAAATCGAGTGGAATTGTGGAATTTTGGACACGCAGAAGACAGTCACAGCTAAGTGGTATATTGAACAGTGCCTGCCTATATTCATTGGATCTATGAAGAACCTGCGGCCAAGGTCAAGAATGGACACCTGGTTCCTCCATCACGATAATGTTCCAGCTCACCGGGCCAAAGCCGAATATTTGACCACGACAGGATTGAAACTTCTCGAGCACCATCCATACAGTCCAGATCTTGCTCGCTGCGACTTTGCACTGTTTCCGCAGGTGAAAATGAAGCTGAAAGGGAGGCGGTTTTCCAGTGATGAGGACCTTCTGCGGGCTTGGGACAACGAGTGTGTTTTACTCCCTAGTGAAACTTGGCCGAACTGGTTTAAAGATTTGTTTCGGAGGATGGAGAGGTGTATAGAGTGTAGAGGAAGTTACTTTGAAAAAATTAAGTAAACAAAGCTGTATTGCAAAACTTTCCTAGTACCCTTTGTAATTAGATCTTTTCTGAGAATTATAATGATAATATATGTTTGAAGGGAAAATACACATAAATATTCTGAAACTATATTATAAATTACCATAAAGTATTAAGACCTATCTTCAAAGAATTATCATAATACATTTATATTTGGATATACCAATTAAGTAACATCTTTATTTGATTGAAATTAAAAGTAAAAATAGAAAATAGAAACATTTTATCCAAAAAACTACACATACCATTACATAGTTACTTAAAAATTTGTGGAAAAAAGAAATAAATAAAGTGGTACGCCTAACAATCTCAATTAATCACCTTTAATGCATTTGTTCTTAATGTAACGAAGAATTCAAACGTCAAAAAAATAAAACAAAAGTAAATAAGAAGCATTAACATCACGCAAGTAATATGCCGACGTATTCTGCTACTAAAATTTGTATCATGGTCACTGTTAGACCTTTCATATATTTAGCTGTCGGTGTGAGGAAAACATTCGTATATCTAAGTTTAAATTTTTGTTCTGTAAGCGTGTTACCAATGCTATTTATAAATTTATGTGGCGGCAGTGTTTTCTATTTCTTTTTTTAACAAAAATACATATTTCACGTGTTTTGTATGTTGTATCAGCAGATGGATTTACAATAAACAATAAAATCTGCGGGAATTTTTCCATTTCATAATTTTCATTTCATTCATGTACATCGTTTTTATTTTCTTTCATTGAACTAACTATAATCGTCAATGTTAACGATTAATTTTATGTAGGAAATACGCGTAATGTTATTGCTTGAAATCGTATCTCATTGGCGGTAATTATCGGACATCACTCAGTAATTCATGCTCGTACCTTTCGTAACATAACGTTCACCGAGTATAGAATGTCAATACATTAAATTAATGATCGATAAATGTCTTATATATAGTAGTGCGTCAATGTACAGGGCGTTACCAATTTCAAAGAATCTTCTATAAACTATTTAGATCTTTCGCTACGTCAGGTCATAAAAATTTTACTGTTGCCGATGCTTTTTCGGAACTGGAAAGAGGTTAATGTTTCTAACAACATTTAGGTTAATAAATATGTACAAAAATAAATAATTTTAAAACTTTAACACTAATAAAAAGGAGTTAGTACATATTAATATTACAAAGTAAGGATATCCACTGAAACATGACAAAACAATATAAATCATTAAACCAAGGAATAAATAAAATTAAGAAATAATAAAACACTTTGTCCAAAGTTCACACCATATTATACGAGGGTGGTCTGAAAAGCTTCCAACCTAACAAAGATACAAAATAATTTTTCTTAATATTTATTTTCTACATAGTCTCCTTGTAACTCTACATACTTCTCCCAGCGATGCTCCCATCCATTTAACCCGTCCAAATACTACTTGGCGTTTTTCTCTGCAAAACAATTGTTTACGAAGGTGATTTCCTCTTCATTTGGCGAAAATCTCTGCCTTCCGAGCGCTATTTTTAAATGAGGGAACAAAAAAAAGTCGCTTAGGGCTGATTAAGGCGGATAGTCAAGCAGTTCAAACCGTAATTCGTGGATTTTCGCCATGGTGTGAGACGGCACGCTGTCTTGTTGAAACAGGATTTTCTTTTTCTGCAAATGTGGCCGTTTGTCCACAATTTCCGACTTCAGCTTGTCAAGTAATGATGCGTAGTATGCTCCTGTAATAGTTTCTGGTTTTTGAAAATAATCGATTAAGATAATTCCATGACTATCCCAAAAAAACAGTCGCCATCATTTTCCCAGCCGAAATAACAGTTTTTGCTTTTTTTGGAGCCGGTTCCCCCTAATCTCCGACATGCGAGAGAGACACGTACTCGCTTTGTCGTTTAATACATTTTTATATATCGATAAATTCTACGAAGGAATCGTTCGTTAATAACACAAGTCTACCTGATTATGAGTGATTCTCTGAAACATATACGAGGTTTGTTCAAAAGAAAAGATGAATTTTGAATTTTTTTGAAAAGTATTTATTTATTCATCAATATCCATTTTGTCCCCTTCAGATATAATGCACTTATGCCAGCGCTTCTTCCAATCCTCGAAGCACTTCTGAAATACGCTTTTCGGTATGGCCATCAGCTCGTTCTTCGATTCTGACTTTATCTCATCAATTGTAGCAAAACGCTTTCCTTCCTCATTGGTCTCTTCAGTTTTGGGAATAGGAAAAAGCCGCAGGGAGCCAAATCTGGTGAATAAGGTGGTTGAGGCATGATTGGGGTGTTGTTTTTGGTCAAAAAATCACGAACAAGCATTGATGTGTGAGCTGGTGCATTATCGTGATGCAGAAGCCATAATTTTTTTTCCACAATTCCGATCGTTTGAGCCGTACTGCTTCACGCAAACGTTGCATAACTTCCTTGTAGTATTCCTTATTACCCGTACGACCTATTGGCAAGAACTCATGATGCACCACGCCATTGTAATCGAAGAAAATAGTGAGCGAAACCTTCACATTTGATCGAACTTGGCGTGCATTTTCTCGGCCTTCTGTAAAACGCTTGTACCAGTTATAAACACTTTTTTGAGACAAAGTGAACTCGCCGAATGCCACAGTCAACATTTCAAGTGCCTTGGAGCACTTCATTCCATTTTTAACGCAAAATTTAATACATATTCTTTGATCCATTTTTTTCAAAAGTCGAAAATCGAAGAACACACACAAAAGTGACTAAGCTTTTCAGTTGTCAACAACAAACTACTAATCCAAATTGGCTGATAATGCCAACATATGACTAACACATGTGTACGAACATAACAAAAAAAATTTCGATAATCGAATGTACACAGCGCGCGAAAATTCAAAATTCACCTTTCCTTTTGAATGAACCTCGTGTAATAGACAGGGTGTTATTAACATTTGAATGATTTCTTATAACATTCACATTATATATAAATAAATTAAATCAAGGGTCCATATTTTTTTGAGCGACAGTGTATAGACGTTTCGTGTTTAGGAAAAAAGTTTCCTTGTTCTACCTCGTGGATAATCATTGAAAAGAAAACTTTTTTTTTAATTATTCAATTATTGTATGTTAAGTGTAAAAATATTTTTAATTACAAAACTTATTTTGCGACATTAGTAGTGCATACTTCACATTATCGATGAGTGTTTACAGTGCAGTTAATGTGAAATTGTAAGCCTAGCAGTGTGCTCGTTGGTGTAGGTGCCTAATTAATTGGTTTTTCTTTTAATTTTTTCAGGATGGAGATGAATCATTTTTCGAATAAAGAGCAGTGCGTCGTTGCGACCTCGCCATGGTATGGGTCGAATGGCAGTGTTCTCACAACTGGCAGGTAAATAAAGAAATATTCTTTTTATCTAAAAATCCATTTTAAAGTTTTAATGCCACAAGAACGGTTCGTCACAAAAAATGCACCAAACAAGTTCTTCACGCCTTCTTTCCGAGACGTTAGTTTCTCGTTAATACTTCGAAAACACAAATACAATTTTAAATATTTTCCGTTTAGATTAAAATATTGAAATTAACATTGATTAATTTAATTAATTAACACTTAAGGAATTATTGACGTCACTACGAAAGTGTTTAGAATGTAATTTTACACATGTAATGTTTTAGAAATGAAGATTCCTATCTGACATTTCAGTCTAAAGATCCCATCATACAAATGCCCATGGAAGAAAAAAGGGAAAGGAAGCAGAGTACCGGAGGCCATGGGATACACGGACAAGTTGTAACGCACCAGACATCGTAAGTATTTACATAGGATGTAAACAATTAGAAACGCATGTAAGATTCTTCAATGCAGATAAAAAAATTAATGAATTTGTTTCCTTATCTTTACCACTACACTTGACCTTGGTGTTAAATCGCCTACAACGACACGTGTGGTAAAAATTGTTATATTTTTCCATCACTCGTTTTCGATATGAGATCATTCTTTGACGAGGAAGGTGATTACGGTAGATTTAATTTTTAAGTAATGAAGAAAGTGTTATGCATATGTTGTTAAATAAAAGAAAATGTACAGTACGTCAAGAAAGTTTTCGTACAACTCACGAATGTTGGAAATCATCAAATGTAAACATTAGATTATCATAGAGCACATTTCCATTTAGCAGCGCCAAAATCTCTTAGAATAATATGAAAGATATTATTTAAAATTACCAGAAAATTTTATATGTCGTAAAGGTTTTCATAACATTCAATTGATGAAGTATTTGAATTAACATTGCCTTCCTCTTAATTCATTATTTTTCTGTACAATACAATGTGTTAATAACATAAGTTTACCTGATGATAGGTGATATTCCTTGAAACGTACGTAGGAAACAGGGTGTTATTAATATTTGAGCGATTCCTTTTAACATTAATCTATTTTTGCAAATCGCCGAGATGAGTGTTTGTTCTGGCAACCTTGTTGTCGACTTAGCAAGATAAACGCGTTCTTGTTCTGTCGCTTATTACATACGTTCGTTGTACGATATAGGGAGGCGCTGTTTTTTCATTATTTTTCTATATCGAAAAGATACGAGAAAAACTACGAAGGAATCGTTCGTTACTAAAACAAGTCTGCCTGACGATGAGCGAATTCTCGGAAACATATGTAGTAGACAGGGTGTTATTAGCATTTGAATGATTCCTTTTAAAATTGATGAAGTATTTCTTACAAATATTTCTTCAATGAATTCACTAAATCCTTTTTACAATAATCATTTGTGAAAAATACGTGTTTGATACAAGAGTGAGACGAAAAGGAAGCACGTGTCTTGAGATATGTTTGAATTAATAATGTGATACAAGGGAGAGTTATCCTTAGTCCAAATAGACAAGTGTATAGGTAAAAATGTTCTAAAGCACAGAGTGTAATAAAAAAAATATCCAGGTGTTTGCGTCAAAAAGTGAGAGCCCAAAAGTTCTAAATCACAAACACACTAACTTTTTTTGCGGAATTTATTTCCATAGATTCTCTACCTGCAGAACACTGAATTTTCTTAAACCTCTTAATGTCAAATGTGTTTGTTCCTTATAACCACTTACTTTAGGAGGAATTTTAAACAATTGTAAGGAAAATCATATACAATTTTCGTTCAGATTTTTATCAAAAAGACACAAAATGCAAATGAATATTTGAATTTTTAACGAGGGAAATCAAAATCTAATAAAACTCCTATAAAAAATGAAATACGTTTAAAATATAGTTTAATAATTAATCAATGTGTCTTTTACTTAATAAAAATCTATAATAAAAGTTAACACAAAAGCTCAGTTGTATGATTTTCATAAAATGTATTTTGTGAAAATCACACAATTGAAGGTAATTTTGATGGAGCCTGTGGCTGATTAACTTAATCACTTAAGGTTGATATATAACCCCTTTCCACATTAATTTTCCTATTCTGTATACGTACTTCGGTAACTAAGTTATTATCATCAGCGAATAATTAAACAGCGTCGCTCCTGCAAACTACCGTCGAAAGCCAAAACGCATACTGCGTTATGGATTTTGACGGTACAGATTGTCTACGGAATTTGTTTCGTGCGTGTTTTTGTCGTAGTTTTCCAGGTGCGACACTGTTTAATTATCTGCTGATGATGACAATTGGAAAGGGGTTATGTCAACCTTAAATCACAGGGGGCCAAATCCGGTGAATACGGTGAATGGTTTATGGTTCAAATGCCGTTTGTAGTTAGAAAATCAGTGATAAGTGTCGAGCGATGAGATGATGCATTATCATGTAACAAACGCCAGCTACCATTTTCAAGATATTAAGGGTGCACACGACAAATACGTGCCAAAAGACGCTTCGTAACATCAAGATAATATGCAGCATTGACTGTTTAACTAGTTGGTATAAACTCTTTGTGCACTATGCCTTTCGAATCACAAAAACAAATCAACATTGCCTTCACTTTTGACTTCTCCAAACTGCTTTTTTTCAGTCTTTCTTCGCTTGGATGCTTCTATTTAGAGCTTTATCGCTTGCCTCTCTGGATTATATTGAAAACACCACGTCTCATCGCCAGTTACAATAGAATACTAGAAGTTTTCGTCCTTTTTTGAGTCTTTAATCAAGTCTGTACAATGTTGAATTCAGTTAGTTTGTGTGGTAAAAATCTTACATAAACCTTTCGCAGCCCAAATGCTGTGTCAAATGTGAATTGCATCTTTGGAAATATTTAATTCCATTCCCACGCATCGCAATGAGGATTTCGGCTCATTTGAGCTTTGTATTTGCTTTTCGTTCAAAATTCATTTTTTCGACGAATGCCAAACGCATGTCACTTTTTGCGCAATTTCTTTGCTTCTAATGATGCTTATGTCATGATATTTTGATATAACATTGGTGAAAGGTCTACCTTACCAGCACATATTTTTATTAATAGATGGCGCCACTAAGAACTATTATTTTAAAAAAGTTCCGTTTTCTCTGCGAGACTGTGTATAATGTAAATATCGTAAGCGATTTTGCTTCGAAAACCTATAACCCAAAAAAAAATCCGTAGAACTGTAGTCCCATCTCATGGATCGCCCAGAAAACTGGTCGTGCGAAAGGTGTATGCGCTCAGTTGTCTTAAATACTCATTAGATAGCGTTGCTATCAACATAGTGCAAACAAAGACGTTGCATTCACGGAGATTTGCAAACCGCCAATAAATGAAATCAATTATTATCGACGAACTATTGATCGAGACGCGTTTCATGTAATTTCAACACTCGTCAGTCGGTCTGACTCTGTCAACACACATAGTAATCTGATCGATAGTCAATTGAAATGACATAACAAGAAGCAGGGAAGAATACCGTAATCCCACCTCACGGATTGACCAGAAAATTAGTCGATCGAAAGGTATATGCGCCTAATCTTCTTAAATACCCGTAAGATAGCATTGCTATCAGCATACTAAATTTATAAACAGCCAATAAATTATTGTCGACAAAGTACTGAGCGAGACGCTCATACATCTTTCGGTCAGACAGTTTTCTATTCACTGTTTTTTGTTATGTCATTTTGATTAAGTATCAATACATTGTCGACAATAGTTGATTGATTTTAGAAATAGAATTGTAGTTTCTCCTGCAAGTAGCTCCTCTGTTGGTCAAATAAAGTACATCATTATTATTAGTATTAAAATTGTCCACCATTTATTGGGTGGTCATTTATTTATGGTGAACAGTATATATGAAATTCTGCATTGCATTTGTGCTAACATTTTTCATTTTGCTTTATTTCTTTTACCAATGAAATTGATACGGGCTACTGTAATTTGTTCTGTGTTTGTACGCTTCTGATTTCAGTATTGTATTACAGGTACTTAGAAACTTTAATGCACCTGTTCAAAGGAAACGTCGGTTCCGGAGTATTCGCCATGGGTGACGCCATAAAAAACGCCGGTCTCATGGTAGGACCTTGGGTTATAGTACTGTTAGGAATCGTTTGCGTCCACTGTCAACATTTATTGGTGAGGATTTTTTTCTTGTAGATATACTAACCGAGCGACAATCGCGGACCTTGAATTCTATATAAGAAAATTACGCCTTTATTGCATTAATACAACTGCTTTTTCAAACATATTACGCCCTTCCCCCTTTCTACGTTGTACAAATACACATTCATATGTATATTCCAGAAACAGCCAAAATGAATTGTTTCATCCTGTTAAGAAGTGAATTATCTTTAAGAGAAAAAAAATGTTTGAATAATGTCAAGAACATACGTGGGCAGAAATGTAATATACTTACCCAGAATTAATGTAATAATCTTCGTTATTATTTTGAATATGAGGCATATTATTTAATCGTTTCCTTATTAAAGCGCGATTTTTTTAATTTTAATATATACACACATGGACCAAATCATTTTTAGTGTTGTTTAAAATTTTAAACGTTCAAAATAAGGACGATTATTTACGTTAGTAATAATAAAATTATATATAACGGTGTCAAAAAACTTTTTACTGGTAATCGAAGTATCAGTTATGACATTTACATGCGGAAAATAATATCTGCCAAATGGCTTCCTCTTGCAGCTCCACAGACGTCCACTCTCTTGTTAAAATTTTCAATGACATTTTGACATAATTGAGACTGTTTTACCAATGACACGAATAATTTCATCTTTCAAAGCAGGAATTGATTGTGGATTGTTTTTATAAACCTGACTTTTCACATAACCCCAAAGAATATAGTCTAACTGTGTCAAATCACATTATCTTGGTGGCCAATTAACATCACCGTTTCTTGAGATTACACGTCCAGGAAATTTTTCTCTCAATAAATCAATTGATTCGTGTGCAAAGTGAGGTGTAGCGCCATCCTGTTGAAATTATACATCCTCTAGATCAATATTCATTAATTTAGGCCACAAAAATTTGGTTATCATCCGACGATATCACCATTGACAGTTACAGCTTCACCAGCAGCATTTTCAAAGAAGTAAGGTCCAATTACACCACCTGACCATAATGCACACCAAACAGTAACACGTTCAGGATGCATAGGTTTCTCATGAATAATTCGTGGATTTTCCTCACTCCAGATACGGCAATTTTCTTTATTAATATAGCCACCAAGTTCAAAATGTGCATCATCGGAAAAAATTATTTTTTGAGAAAAATTAGCTGGTTGTTCATTGATGAAATTGACAAATGAACGGCGTTTTAAATGATCTAATAGCTTCAGTTCCTCTGTTATTTGAACCTTATATGTCTTCAGAGCTAAATCCTTGTGTAAAATACGCCATGTTGTTGATCTACTAAGTCCAAGTTATTGTGAACGTCGTCTAATGGACATTTCAGGATCTTCAGCCACACTTTCACGAACCAAACCAATTATTTCTTGTGAACGACCACTACGACTGTTTTTTTCACTTTTTTGATCTCCCACGAAACCGGTCTCTTGAAATTTTTTAATAATTCGACCAATAGTGTTTTCAGATGGACGATAATGTAAACCATAAAATTCAGGTAATTTTCTAAAAACTCTTTTCACAGAACGCTGATTTTCATAAAATAATTCAACGATTTGAATGCGTTGTTGTACCGTGTACGAAGCCATTTTTATAAATGTCATACATCACACTTTTTAAATGCCCACATACCCAGACAAATTCAGTGCGCTATCCATATTTTATTTATTCTTGAAAAAAAACCGCGCAAAAAGGTAATATTCACAGACATAACAGAACTCAAAGCTGCAAGACGCCAAGACGTGATAAAAACTTGTATTTCTAGTACACCAGATGGAATTAGTGCGGTTCTTAAAGCCAAAGGAGGATTAACATTATTGTAATATCTTCTATAAAGCATAAATAAATATTTTGTATGGTCATCCGTGCCTTTGTTTTATTTCTGATGAATTTGAAAAACCAGAAGCTGGTTTTAATTCAATTGCCAGATACTGCACCTAGATTCTAGCATTCAATGTTTCCTAGAATGCTTTTAAGATATCAACAAACGTCCCTTTTTCTCAAAACTGTAGTTTCAAAAGGTTTTAGTTGTCTGCCATGCTTGTTTAAAATCTGATATTTGCGAATAACATTCTTGTCTTCTATTTTCAGTTATCAGCGTCCAGAAAAGTTACTTTACTAGCAAAAATTGAAGACAAACCCGATTTCGCGGAAACCGTAGAGTTATGCTTCGAAACAGGCTCCCGAAACATGAAGACAGTGGCGCCCTACATGAGGAAGCTAGTAAATTTATTTCTGTGCATCACTCAACTTGGATTTTGTTGTGTTTATTTCGTGTTTATAGCAGACAATCTCAAACAGGTAAGCTTTTTTTTGGTTGGTACTGTTATAAACTCTGTCATTAAAATACTTCATATTTGGCAGTTTCGCTAGAGCATCATCAGCGTTCACCAACGAGCAGCGTTTCCCATTTTAAAAGAATGGAAGATGATGCATTTACACTGCAGTAATTAAGAACTCGTTGCGTTTTTTTATTACTTCTACGCTTACATATTCATGAGATCATCTTAATTTTAATTTTCATGTTGTAGTATGCTACTTTGATCAAGGGGATCGTTATTTTAGGTTTTAGACTATTATGGATATTACATAGACGTCCACTTTCACATGGCCATACTCTTGCTGCCGATTTTATTGAGCTGTTTGATTAGAAATTTAAAGTTTCTGGCGCCCCTATCGACTATTGCTAACATCTTGATGATTGTCGGTATTATAATTGCTCTATACTACGCAACACAAGATCTGCCGGATCCAAAGGAAAGAGATTTTGTGGCAGATTGGCATCAGTTACCGTTATTCTTTGGTACTGCTTTGTTCGCCTTTGAAGGAATTGGTTTGGTAAGTAGTTATTTTCTTAATCTTTTCCAGTGTTAATGAGAATATTAGTTAAATTGTATATAAATGTAAATTAAATACATTAAA